>LZPO01017285.1:600202-616139 GCA_001675575.1 Neotoma lepida | reverse complement strand
TAGGTGGGTAACCCCATACATTGCCACAAGCTAAAGGTTGGGATTGTGAAAAAATTGGTAACAATGAAAAGTTTCTAAACGTGCAACAGCTAAAAAGTAGTTCAAGTGCAAACACATACATAATTTTTTATCAGTAAGATCTGGTTTGCATGCTTATTTTGTGTACCTATATACCCAAGGCTGTGTAAAAATTTCTCAGGTGAAAAGTTGTCATGAGCGGAAAAAATTTAAGAAGCTCTGCTTTAGGAGACTGAGAAGGCATATTAGGACATATTAGAATCCTGAAAATATTACATATGTTTACTTGTATAGCAGGTGTATTGGTATAGGCATATAAAAAATTCAATACGCTGACTGATTCAATACAGTTTGGGTAACCCTCAAGGGTTCCCAGGGTTCAGGGTATTTAAAGGGTAGGGCCCAGGTAAAGAGATACTTAAGGGTAGGGCCTAGTGGAAACCCTCTAGGTCCTATTAGAGTTATTGACTTCAGAAAGATTTAAGTTAGCTCTACTGTAATTCAATGCAGTTCTTGCCAGAGACTGGTTATTAAAGGCATAGGTTTCTCTCCCACCATCTGCTTCCTTGATTGAGATGTGATCATTTCTGTCCACACTCTCTATCATCCAATAGCTGTAGTGTGGTCCTTGCTGAACCCTACACTATTCCATTTGAATTTTCAGGCATTTAAAACTATTAGCTTTATTTTGTAAATTATATTTTCTTCATAAGTTGATGTTATCAAGTATTTTATCATAGTGGCAGAAAATAAATAATAATCTTCAAGCAAAAACAAGGCAGAGAGACAGAGGCTAAGGGATTAGCAAATGTTGGTAATGCTACATAAGTGGACTAGACTTAGACTTTGACGTTATTAATCTGTTCTAGTTTCATTTCTGTTCCTGTGATAAAATATCTTGACAACAAGCAACATGGGGTAGGGGAAGTTAATTTGGCTGAAAATTCAAAGTTACAGTCCATTGCTGCTGGAGGTCACAAAGGCAGAATCTTGAGACAGCAGCAGGTCACACCACATTCACTGTCAAGAGCAGAGAGAAACAAATCCACTCAAGCTGCCTGTTTGCTTGCTGCAAATGCTCAGCTAGCTTCTCTCTGATACAGTTCCAGGCCCAGACCGTGAAACTGGTGATGCCTACACACAGTGTACATCTTCTCATTCATATTAACAAGCAAGACAGTCTGACATAGGCCAACCTGATTTAGATATTTTCTTGTTCAGGTTCTCTTCCCAGGTGATTATAGGTTTCAGGAAATAGACATTTAAAATTAACCATCATGAGGCTGAAGAGATGGCTCAGCAGTTAAGAGCACTGGCTCCACTTAACAAATTACTCCAGTTCTCTTGCCTGTACCCATGTTAGGCAGCTCACAGTTACCTATCCAATACCTTCTTCTGCCCTCCCCCAGCACTCATTCACCTGCACAAACCCACACACAGACACAAACACATAGACTTAAATAAAAAATAATCTTTAAAAAATCATATCATCTCAAATATTTTTACTGAAACATAGACTTTTTTCATATGATATATTCTGACTATAATTCTCCTCCCTTAACTCCTCCCAGATCCACTCCACATCACCATCCACTGAAATCCACATCCCTTCTGTCATTATAAAACAAACAGGTATCTTTAAAAGTCATTATGTGAAGAAAATAAATGGAATTGGTAGTCCTGGGGATAAAACTTGTCAGAAGCCAAAAAAATGTAAGATTGTGGAATTTGTTAAAGTGTCTTTATGGTCTTTGAGTCCTATGAGTTTATTCTCTAGTTGTTCTCCTTTAATGTGTCTGAGAAAGGCTAGGCCTTTGCATTAGAATACTAACTATTAGAGGATTTGAGCATACAGAGGAACATCTAACCATCTCTAAAGGCTAGTGAGTTGCAGTGACACCTCAAGCAAAATATACTTAGAGCAATGGTTTTCAACCTTCCTAATGCTGCGACCCTTTAATAGAGTTCCTCGTGTTGTGGTGACCCCAACCATAAAATTATTTCATTGCTACTTCATAACTGTAATTTTGCTACTGTTATGAGTTGTAATCTAAATATCTTATATACAGAATATCTTATATGCAACTCTGGTAAAAGGGTCATTCTAACCCCACATGTTGAGAACCACTGACTTAGAGGAATAATAAACTTCTCAAATTCTGGATTTGACTTTACCAAGTGAGGCATCTTCCCTCTGTGGAGTATTCTAGCCTTGACACATCCACTCTGATACTCTTTCATCTACTCATTCCTATGTACTGAGATGCCAGCACACTTTCCTGGTTGCCAGACCAGAGGTTCAAGGGTTTTTTATGTTTGCGGGTTTTTTGTACACTTTTTCCAAGGACAAATTGTCCCCTTTGTTCACCCCAAAGCTTTTACATAGAAGATATAAAAGCATTTGCTTTTATGTTATGCCCTCACCCCATTCACTTATACTTTAATGCCTATATGTTGATCACATGGAAAGGCTTAAATGTTGACTTTAGCTAATAAGCCACTGTGAATCACAAATATCCACCAACCCAACTGCCTTCCCCCATCCTTTTCCCTTTTCCCATTAGATCTACAAGAAGGGATCAGGAGTGCTTTGAACGAATAGTTTTATTTAGTATACATTTATGTAAATATATATATATATATATATCATAATCTACTACTACTTCTATACCCCTGCCACCACACTATCCCCCTTCCCTTTGGCCCCTCCTCTCTTTGATATAGAATACATAGTCAAACATTAAATTAGAGTAGAGAGAAATAACAACATTAGTAGATAATATTTAAAGCAACAGTTACAAGTAAATAAGTAACAAGCACATCGGTAGGAATAACGTTCTTTCTCCTGTTGTAGAATGGTAAGATTTCTTTCTTTCCCTTTGTCAAGGGGTAATTCACAATGTCACTTCAGGGAGCTTGATTTCTTCCGTCATTTGAGTAGAATTTGACAGTGTCAGTCTTTCTCCCAGAAGGCTTCAGTTCCACACAGTCCATATCACTAGCAGGTTTGAATCAAGTAGCAAGTGTTTGATGTGCCTATGTACACATGCCTAGGATATATTCCATACTTCCACAGAGCTTGTGAGCAAAGCTGAAAAGCTGAAAGCATTAAGGTATCATATATTTCAGTTCCATTCCATAGGGGAAGGGGACTGCACAGGCAGGTGATGGATGAAATTTCACTAACTACTATATAGACTCTAAGTTTAAAGATGCTTTTTATTTCTATTTTTGTACTTAAATATTTTTCTTATGGGGTATTTTTACACAGACTTTCTTCTGAATTAAGTTGCAGGTACAAAAGCATTGACAGCCTCTTGTCTAAAATTACAAATACAGTATTCAGTTTCCCCACTCTTAATACAGACTTGCCACCTATAAAATCTTATAAATCAAAAGCACAGTATCTCTCTATTTGGTGACTTCTAAGATCTTTCTATAAAAATAAACTGGCAAACTTCGTCTCCAGGAGGTCTCATCACAAAAGAACAGGGAATTCATTCCAGATGCTACATTTCAACTAGTCCAATTAACATAAATCCATATACATAAATCTGAGCACAGACACTTTTACTGGGGCCTGAATATATTATGTCAGGAAAATTTCACCAGGCTAATCTACACCGTTTCCTCCATGTGCACCTTGAGCAGCCAGATAAGGCTCTTTTTTCCTTTAGTATCGAGCTTATTCTAAAATGCAAAAAGTCCATATTCGGAGCTGGAACTTTATATAATCCCCCAAAAGTCTTTAGTTTTCCAATATGAGATAAAATCTTGAAAATGAACACTTATTGATAAATATCATAAGCTCTTATTTTGAGAATTATAATACAAAGTTATAATCACATACAAGCTATTACTATTACTCATATAAGGGAAGTAAGTTTGAAATAGACACAAAAAAGTATGTGAATAAGAAGTATAAGAATAAACAACTTCATTTTACTCTCATATTGTTTATACCAGATATATTTCCTTTCTTTCCTAATGTGCACGAGATGACAACAGTATGTCCATCTGTGAAACTTTGCCTCAGAGTCTAGAGATATTAAGAGTCTTCAGAAACAACAAAGTTCTGACAGCTTATTGTGCTAATATGCTATACTGTGTATGTTGGTGTATGTGTATGTACTTATATATTTATGTTAGTGTTTGTATATGAATTTGTAGAACTTTGTGTGATAGTTTAGAAAGATACCTTAACTTAGAAGATATACAGGAATTTATAGTGAAAGAGACTGTCAGATCACAACACATGAGAAAGAATGTGTATGTCACATATACAGTGACTAAAATATGATTACCAGAATCCCAGATATCTATGCCAATAGAGGATAATTTCCCCACTCCAAACTGTCCTGTTAAGGTTGAATATCAGACAGACTACATGTAGATCTTATGCTCATCAAACTATTTCTCCAAATATCCTAATTTGTACCAAGATACATTTTCTTAGCATTTAACACATGTAATATATGCATTTGAATTTGTCAAAGGGGAGAATCTAGCAATTTCTCATGTCTATCACTTCTGGTACACTCTGTTCATTTGTACATTTCAAAAGTGATGCCTTTCGAGTAATGTGACACTGCTAACACACAGCCAGTAAGGGATATACTATAAACTGTTGTCTCCAGAAGTGAAAACAGATTTTGAAATAATTTTTATGAAACAGTTTTGCTGGGCCTTCCAGGTGACAGATAACCTTTGTTCAGAAAAAGGCTGACTAGGGTGAGTGGTGCAATCTATGAAAAAGGACATGCCTGGGGTTTAGAAACCATATGACCACAGTTCTTTAGCACCATGCCCGAACCCACAGAGCTAAATGGCTGCACATGGGTTAGAGCCTAGGATCTAGAGCTCATTAGCACCATGTTCCAACCAAATGAGCCCTTCAGCCAGAAACTTCTTACAACTGTAGCACCCTCAGACTTGGCTGGGTACTGAATTCAGATTAGGTGCTGCTGAAAAACATCCAAACAAAGACCCACATTATGTTGATATTATTCATCTGTCCAAGTCTTCAAACATCCATACATCACCAAAACTGTTGTATAAAATTCTGGGTCTGTCGAGTTTCCAGCCAAGTCAGCAGCAAATCTTGAAGCTGGATTATCTGTCAAGCATGGAACATTCCAGATTCCAAGCCTTACTGGGGAGTGAAAGAAGTTTGATTCTTTGTACAGAATAGGGATAGGGATGGGGAAGTGCATTCTTAGGAAGGATAGAAGGTTAAAGTGTAAAGTACAATGTTCATTTAAATTACAATGATAGATAGCCCTTTTACCCAAATTTCTCCTAAGTCTAAACCGGAGAAGAAGGCTATTAGAGCTAGGTACAATGCTTCTAAGAGTCATGGGGTACTCAAGCAAAATTCAACTTTGCCTTCTCCATGTGGGGAGGCAGAACCATAAGCAGACAGTCCATTATCCTGGGAAATATCTATTCTATCAAATATGAATGAAAGGGAAATACATGTATCTATCCTTAAGATAATCAGAAGTATTTACATAGGAAGTTGGAAAATACACAAGCAGAGCTCACTACTCACAAAGACTACAAATACCCAAACAGCTGAAGCCAAAAGATCACAGGTGGGTTGGCAGTTTATAATGGTCGTAATAGAAGATACAGTCATGTTTTCAGCCTAAAGCTACTCCAAATATGTATTCCTGTAATTCAGTAATACAAGTTCATTGTTTTGCAATTGGAGTATTAATGATAGAACAGGAACAATGGGTTGAATTAAAAGGATGAAAAGGACACGTAAAAGAGACAATGGAATGAAACTGAGTTTAAACTTCAATTAGGTCTTTCTTCCAATTTGTCCTTAATCCTAAAAGGGACACAGCACTATGGCAAGTATGGTAATTTGCTAGAAACATTTGAAGTTTTGAACCCCAAAACACACCACAACTTTTCACTAAGTGAAAAGTGAGTAGCCAGAAGCTGACTCTCATGACCTTATTTCTTGAGCCTAGAAACCTGTCCATACCTTACCAACCAGGAGATATCTCAGTAGAGACTGGATAACTTGTCACTGTTAAGATTTTTAAAACAAGAAGAAAAATAATCATGGCAAGAGAAATGGAAGTAGAGGAGGAAGTGAAAGAGGAAAAGGATGTGTAGATGGTGGAATAGCAGCATGGAGGAGGAAATGGACAAAGGCTAGGAAGGAGGTGGGGAGAGACCAGTGGGAGGACAGGGATATTGAGGAGGAGGCAAAGAAGAAGAGAGGAAAATGAGGAGGACCGCCAGTCCAATTCTCATCCTGGTATCATCTTGACACACGCAACCGTGAATGCTGTTCAAAGAACCTTAATAACATTGTCTCCAGAAGAATGGCAGTGACAGGATGAGATATCACTTCTTCCTCCTCCTCTCTTCTGCTGAGTTGAAATTGTCCATAAGCTAAAGAGATGGGGATAATTAAAACAACAGTAAGCACATTATATTTTCTCTTTTTCCAGAAAAAGAAAGACAAAAGTAGAGAGTACAAATTTACATGAAACAAAGTATGAAACTAAATGTATAGTCAGAAACACGGAGGAGGTTTGGGATTTTGAAGTGTGAACTCGGGCACTTCAATTTTTCTTGCATTCACAGAGAAGCTATCACCAAATTATTGTATGGCAACCTGGGGAAATAACTCTGATTATATGGGTTGAATCATTTCACTGTCTTATCTTTCCTGGACATCTGTAACATTTCCCATCCTCACTACCACAGGAGAGAAGATACGACTAAGAACTTGCACTTACAAGGTGCTTTGAGTTCCCAGAGAATCCAATGAAATTTCAGAAATGATACCTTAGTCTCCTAGCATTTTCATGGGAACATGGTAATGAAATCAGTCTTGTGTACATCTAAGTAAAATATAAATAATATCTAGGAGCTCACAGAGCTCCTGAGGCCTGCATTATCTATAGACAATCACAATATCTGGGTGGTACTCAAAACCATAAAAGGAGGCTGGGAGCCAGAAACAGAGATGGAGTTATAAAAACCCCAAGTCAGAGAATTTTCCTTTGAGAAGCAGAGAAATATCTGATGATCAAATATTCTCAGTGTATTCAGTTTGGAGAGAGAACAAAAACAGAAAAGAGGGGCATGCATAAAAGCAGAAAGAAGGAAATCCAAGTGAATAAGACATCAGTTGGTTCATATAGCCCCCACCCCTCCAATACTATGCCCTCCCTTCCATGAGACAGTAATCAATTCTAGTTATTTTGATCCTATCATACCTTAGATATTTTGAGAAGTGATAGTTAATCGCGGTCTGGGCAGCTTAAACTCTAGGCACTGAATGGAGAAAGGAGATTTCCACTACTGGGGAGGGAGGGGGACTGGGAAGCTCATCAAAATCTTTGAATCGTGGGAATTTGGGCACTCCTGGATTGGGATCCACGCAGACAGGGGGGTGGGTATGAGACACAGAGCTTAGTCGGCGATGCTCCCCCCTGAAGCGGCTGATTTTATCTAGCAGCATTTTCTGGATTTCCATGATGACCTTCTGCACTTCAATACGGAAGCTATCACTGAGCCAGCAGTAGATGTAGGGGTTGTAGCAGGAGCTGCTAATTGCTAGCCAGTGGAGGAAAAAGTAGAGACCATTGTGGCTTGAGATGGATTCACTGGATAGCAGCACCAGGTAGAGATTGAGGGGGAGCCAGCTGATTGTATAGAGAAGCACCACTGTCATCAGCATCTTTAGGGTCTGCTTCTTCTTCCCACGCTGGCAGATGTAAGTGTGGATATTGATGTCATCAACAGCATCATGGATCCACAGCTTTTTTGCCACATGCCCATAGACAGCCACTAACACCAGCAAAGGCAAGATGAAGAAGAGCAGAAATGTGCCTAGGTCAAGGTATTTCCATGTGGATTTTGAAGTGTATGGGAAACTGGGAAGGCAGGCAGTTTCCTCAGTTGTGTTTCTAGGGTATGAGAGAGAGAAATCAAAACCAATGATTTAGTCTTTTCCTTAAGGCAATTAGGCAATTAGGTCTTAATGTTGAGATGTATTTGCTGTTTGTGTTGTGTCTGTATTGAGCATAAAACCAGGAGGACAGGGATTCAACTGATCCAGGCTTCTCATGTACCTATAGGAAAACCATGGCCCCAAACCCACTGCCATAAGAGTTTTAGGGAAATAATGACAAATTACAGTTTCAAAAAATTTATTTTTCTACCTATGTTTTGAAATGTGTTATTCTAGCCCCTAATTCCTAAATCATTCCTTATGGCTTCCAAGGCCTAGGGATGCTAGTATAAGAGCAATCATTTCATCCCATGTTCCTCTTACCCAATTTCCACCTGGTAAAGCTTCTGGTAAATGGCATGTGGCAAAGCAGCACAGGTGCTCACAATCCAAATGATAATGATGCAAACATTGCCTTGCATGGGACTAATCCGAGCCTTCAAGGGATAAAGCATCACCTGGAAAGAAAAGGACCCCGGCCAGCTTAACAACTCAAATTGAAGTTAGAATTCATAAACTGCTATTCTGATGAAAGAGTACAAAGATTTAGTATGTGGGTGGCAATGTGCTTTGTGGACTAGTTCATTTGACATGTATGTGGCATTTTGCTCATGAAATTACAGCACTGCTACATTTGAAGAAGTCAGGAATCCAAGTGGACTGACTTCAAAGCTCCTGTTTCTCTGTCTGCAGCTCTGTGGAGAAAAGAGACAGATGTCCAGTAGTATGGCTTATTTTTTCTTCACCTTCTAGTGGGTGGAAAAGACCCTACATATTCCTTCATCCACCCTTCTACCTGGCTTACTCCATGGCCTTTCTCATCCCCTCCCATCCCCTTCCACCTCCTCCCATCCTTTCACCCCCCCTCCCATGCCCTCTCATCTTGGTTCCTTCATAACCACTCTTTTCTTCCTCTCTCCTTTGCCCTAGGTTCCCTTCTATCTCAAATCTTTTGTCATTTAGATCATGCTATAGCTTCTCCTATTTGGATCTAACCACATAAGTTTTAATCCTTTGGTCTTCCCATACCACTCATTTTCTGTCTCCCTCCTAAATGATTAACTATACAATGCCCACAGCTCTTATCCCTTGCCTCACTTCCTTTTAATTGACGTCAATCTTCCTCCTAGTTCTTTATTCCTCAACTCTCTTCATCAACCCACTTAATTCCTCAACCCTTCCTCACAGACCACCTTCCAGACTAAACCTTCAGTCAGATCTAATACTACATCCACACTCATTTATCTTGGCCCCCTTCCTTCTTTTAGCCAGTCCTGCAATGCAGCAAACAGTAAATGGTTTCCAAAGAACATGTATCATGTGTATATTGCCACATCTCTGTTCCTATAGCACCACAGAAAAGATGGTAGCATTTTTATTAGATTTAATTTGGTGAAGTTCTGTGTTTCACCATCTTTCAATCTCACCAAATTGCACATAAACATTTACATATATAGACTTAAGAACTTGGAAAACTTTGTAGATTGTGACCTTATTTGTCTCCATACATCTAAGAGAAGACTGTCTTTGGCAAGATCTGGGAGGCACATACCCGATGTCGATCCAGGGAAATAGCTGCCATGCTCATCACAGTCACATAGGCACATGAGTACTGGGCAAAGCGACTGAGGTGACATGTCATCTTTCCAAACGCCAAGGAGTTACACAGATAGCGCACCTGTAGGAGAAAAGGGTTGGTGATGCACAGGAGCTCAGCCCTGTGTCCATCTTTCTCAAAAGCCCCAAAACACAAATCAAAGTCTCCTTGCTTCACCAAGCTGCTGGTGTCATTCTCTCAATAAACAAAGAAATATTTTTACACTCCAGTTCTCATGCTCATCTTATTGTCTCCCACACAACATCCTGGCTTGAAGACATGGAGGGACCCTAAACCACAAAACCTGTTAACTAACTTCAAGTTCATGCACAACATTTGAAAGATGGAGAAACAGGGTTAATCTTTATGACAAAACTTGGATTCACACATTAGCCCCAAACTCATTAGCAACAGGTCCCACAGCCTCCCTGGGCAGCCCAATACTCTCTCAGCCTCTGCCATGGCAAGGGATTAATTCAGCGACGCAACAACTGTCCTGCCAGTCTTCCTAACACATTTCCAAGCTCTTTTCAATGCTTCTCAGCTTCTGTTCTATTTCCTATGAAAATGTTCTCCAAACCAAACAAGCCCTTTCTAACTCCCCTTCCCTCCGACCACACAGCACTCACTCGTGCAAGTACAAAGTTTTACTTTAGTTCTTGCCTGCTCCCCAAGCTACCCTCCTCAGTACCCCCAGCTTACCATAGTGAAGGGAGAGCTGAGAAGAGCGAGCATCATGTTGGTCACAGAAATGTTGACAACGAAGAGGCCGGTGGCTGTATGTACCCTCTTGTACTTCATAATTATATGGTTTAAGACCCAGTTGCCTATGATAGCAGCAAAGACCACTATGGTGTACCCTACCACTAACCAGAATTGCACCTGCTCATCCTGGGACACAATTTCCAAATCTAGGGGACCTGACGTGTCGGCCAGGTCACCCGTGTTTGGCATGTGGTCTGGCAACTTATCCATCTTGGACAGTACACCATTTCGGCCAGCATGCCCCACGGCAGATGCGGCATCGGACACGGCCTGAAGCACCTGGGAGGTGGTGGAGGTGATCAAGTCATCAAAACCACTAGGCACACTCAGAGCTTCTGGAGTCAGCTCATCCCCGTAGCTCATGGTGTCAGGACTCTGGAATTGCCCTTGGGGCAATTCTGTGGTTGGGGCATCCATCCCAGTGCCTTCGGTGGACCGTGAGGTCCCTAAGCTACTCTCTCAGGAGCCTCTCAAAGAAGGGAGAGGGCAAGTTCAGGCCGTGGACAGACAGGCAATCTATTCAGTACCCTGGAGCTCTGAGCTGATAAGGTATTCTCCAAGGTGTCTGGAGCAGGGAAAGGGGAGAAATACCAGGAGCCAGCAAAAAAGACTGGACCTGCTCAGAGTGGGCAAGTGCGCAGAGCTGGGCAGCTGAGCACAGGACAGGCTGTCTGCAAACGCTCTTCCTGGAGAGTGCCCACAGCACCTGCTCCAAACTGGAGATGGCGTCAGGCTTCGCTCAAGCACAGATCCTCCTCCATGCTGCCAGTGATTATTCCTACCCAATTTCTGTTGCCTTCAGTCAGTCATCAGTCTGTAAGTCTTTCTGTCCAAGGCCCGCTGGCGCTGTGGGCAGGGCGGAGTCAGGCACTGCCACTCCAGCTCCAAGCCCGTGCAGAGCCTGCTCTCTGCAGCTGCCCTTTATAGAAAGTCCAGGGGCCCGCGCTGGAGCCAATGGGGAGCCGCGACTCAACCCCCGCCCTGTCCTTCTGGGCTGGGGAGTCTGAGAGGCTGGCAAAGTCTTTGTCGCTCCTGTCTCAAGCCCCTCCTTTCGCTGCTCTCCTTAGCTCTCCCTCTTCTAATCCTGCAGTTGGGAGCCTGGATTTATTGTTAATGGGTTCTTCTTTTAACATCGCCCTGCCTATAATTTGAATTCAGCATCTCCTGACTTTCCCTTGCTTTCTGTTTCTTTTCTGCTTCATCGCCCTAGGCACCGGCTGGCTGTAACACAGGTACTGAATGGAGGCTGTGGAGACCGCAGTCGCATCTGGACCAGCAAGCCAGTCAGCTGCCTGGCGAGAGTGGTCGATATGAAAGACCTGCACAGCTGTGGGGGTTTCACAGAAAGAATGAGGCAGGGTACAACTGGAGAATCAGGAGGGAAGTTTAGCTTATGAGAAGCAAGAAAGGGTCACCTGGGAGTGGGCTCAAACACGATGTCCTGCTTTTTCTAGCCTCAAAACTGCATGCCTCTGACCAGGGAACTAGGCTCCTGGTCTTTGCAAACAGGACACTATCATCTGACACCCAGGAAGTAACACTTTTGGAAGCTAGACTGTGTCAGATTAGTCAGATTTCTAAAAGGTGAGTCCCTCTGGAAGATTTAGAATTTGGGAAGCTTCCGCATATCAATGCTGCTAAAATCTAAAGAGCAGGGAGAGGGAGATGTATCCTCGTCATTGAGGGTGGCAGTGGAAAACACTCTAGGACTGGTGGTCCCAGCCTAGCCTTTCCCTTGGAAATTTTTATCTACATCTCCATTCCAGAGGTGTTAAAGTAAGAACCAGAACAACTAAGGTGCCTCCCTAAACGGATGGAGGAGACCCTAGTCTTTCATAGCGTGCCATTTACCGACCATCTGCCACTCCTCTTCCAGCAATTGATGGGTGGAGAAACTGGAATAGATAGGTTATAGAAGGTCAGGGGGAAAATAGTTGAAGCGCCAGAACTAAAAATGAGAAAGGGCATTCAGATACCTCTGCTATGCAGCAAGCACTCTGTTTAAGAAATCCTAGTGTTTGCTACAGCCAGTCTTGTGACTTTCTAGGCACCCTTTACTGCCCAGAGGCTACACAGCTATTCTCCTGGAGGAAGAAAAAAGGAAGAGACCTGATCTCAAGAATGTCAATAATTACTGATTAAGGAATAAGCAGGAATGAACCATCACCATCATCATCACTGTCCAGTCATCAAAGATCACAAAGGAGCCATGACGCAGATAAGCAAACTTCTGAGTGTTTGCACTGAACATATCTTGCTGATTATAGATTAAGAAAGTAAGAAAGATTGAGGCAGATCTGAGGGTGTTGCAGTATTCCTGGGATGTTGTGGCTGGTGGGGAGATGGTGGCGGATGGGCTAATATTTAGTAGCAGCAGATGAGAGAGAAGCAAATTGTGTTTTGTTTGGTAACTCACATAGATGAGACACATACATAAACATATTTGAAGGAATTAGTAAATCTTAATTCTGTCACACAGACCCATCCTGGAGAAGGCATTAAGTTAGGGTCTTTAGACCAATCTCTTTGCAGCAGTTTTTATGCGAAGTTTGTCGAGATACATCAACTTGGTGCTAACCTGGCTTTTGGGGCCCCAAAGAGTTTAGGATGTTCTGAAGATGATGGGTTAAAGATGAGACTTTTAAAATGTAACGGAAATGCAAAGGAGTAAATGTCAGAGTTCTGATATGGAGGTTCAGACATGCAAAGGCAGGATCAGGATTGCTGATCTACTAGCCCCTCCCACTCCCTCTCCACATAATCATTATAATATTATATAAATATAGTGCATGTTATTATTTTACATATAATTGATTCTTTGAGAATTCCATGTTGTATTTTGATTCTATTCACACACCCCCACTTCCTTCCAGGTCTAATGTCCATTCCATACCTATCCTACTTTGCATCTTCATTTTTTTAAATCTCGGTGTCATGCTCTTTGGTCTCTCTGAGCCAGAGTTTTTGCAGCTGTCAAAGAGGTGTTGGGGAGACTCATCTCTCATACAAATGTAAGTTCCATACAACACTGCTGGTAGTGAATTCTGCAAAGAGGAAAATGATGTACATTGCATCACACTAAGATTCTCACACATTTTAAAACTTGGATACATTTTTATTACCATGTACTAATTGTTTAAATCATGGGGTTCATTAAGAAAATTGCACACATGTATGTAAATAATTTTTAATCTTCTGTTGGATATTATCCACTATTGCTCTCCATGGGGCCCACTCATCTCCCTTCTTTTCCCCACATAGTCCCCTTTTCGCTTTTATCATTTTTTCCTCTAAATTATAAATATGAAAGAAAACATAAGATATTTGTCTCTTTTGTTTCATTGGATTTTTAAAGCAGCATCTTGCCATGCTGGCAAGGCTAGCCTTAAACCTCTGATCCTTCTGCCTCAGCCTCCTGAGTTCTGGGATTACAAGCATGTGCCACCAAACCTGGTACAATACTTGTCCCTATGAATTTGGCATATTTATCTTCAATACCACCACTGTTTCTCTTTTTCTTTGTTTCATGTCCTGATGTACATATGGTATCTTCTTGGCCCTTAAGTCTTCAGTATCCACCAGCTATCTGAGACCCTGCAAAGGTTGTTACAACATTCAGTATCCGGAGAGATTCCTGGGGCCAGTAAGCAATTTATATTCCCAGTCCATCAATGGAAGAAGGAATCATGGATTAAAAGGAAAGTTCACCATAGTATCTACTTCTAAGAAGCTGAACATTGCACTAAATAAAAGAGCCCATACTCAGGAAATACTTAATTGAGGCAGGCATACGATGTGCAGACAGTCAGTGATACCAGGAACAAATAGTACAAGATGTGATCTGAGGAAGCTTTGCAGATAAACTAGCATTTGATCTGGGGTTTGAATAACACAAAGGACAGAGATGGGCAGAAAAAGGGGAGAGATTAAACTTCTTCCCCCAAAGTAGGTGTAATACAAAGAGGAAATGCTTCTGGTTTGTTCCAGGGAACAAAAATAAATGTTCTGAATCGAAAGTTTAGTATTTGTTGTTCCTATGCATTTATCTATTACTGCAATGTTTTCTGAGTATCTCCATGGAGATAGTGTAGTTGCAAGTTGAAGAAAATCATTATATAGCATGGTTGGTGGAAGAAGGAAAGATGCTTTGTACAGTAAGAGCCAGAACAAGCGCTTCTCTTTATGTACTACGTCCAAGTTATCTGTACATCTTGCAGATTCACGTTGTTCTCCCTCTGCATTGCTTTCTTCCTAGTCTTTTATATAAAATTAGACATTTATGTTAAAAAAGATTTCTGCAATTGTCAGATGTGTTCAGCCTTCTCTCCAGGTCTTCATGCTGAGCCACAGTATCCAAACCAAATGTTTCTATACAACAACTTTGATTGGCCCTATCTATAGAAAATACAAGCCAAATTTATCTCATTTGGAGTCTATAAAATTCATTCCAATGCTCAAACACAAATAACCTTCATCCCTGGCAAAACAGCTCTAAGTTGGTACAACTGCATGCCTCTGGATGCACTGTCTCAGTATAGACCACTCACACCTGTGACCATTCACTCTTCTGTAAAATTACAACTTCTGTTTTTTGAGTCTTAAATATGAGCAAAGTGATTAACCAAACAAAATCACCAGTAACAAGAATAAAACATATTGTTTTTACTAAACCACTGGTGTCAGTAATACCTTGTTTCCCCAGCCCACACTGGAAAACTTCAATTTTCTCATGGATAATTTATGCCCCACTTCTAGCCTGAATACTGACAAGGAAAAGAAAATGTCACACCTGCTTTGGTCTGCTTCAACACTCAATAAATCTGAAGTGACATTCTCCTTTCAAACTCAAAGTTCATTGAGCCAGGAAGAACTACCAAGTTTGCCATTGATCCTGACACCTACTTGATCTTTCTAAGACAAGAAGTTCGTGGACAAAGGGACAAATTCTTATGCAGATGACCTCTTGGCTTTCACCTTTTCCCTTGCTGTGTTTTTTTTTTTCTGTCTTTCTTTGAGTTATCCTGTTAAAGACTTAAATTCCCTTCATCCTGGCATCTTGACTAATATCTGACTCCTATCAGCTGGGGACAGGCTAACTGGTGATGTTCTATCCCTTCCTAACTTTCAACAAAATTTCCCAAACTGATTTCCCACTAAATTGACCCCTCTCCTACTTGGAGACTATAAAAACTAGTAAAATCACAAAAACAGCCACCCACTTCGGATGCTATTTTAGGCTCACAAGCCTATGCTATCATGGTCAGAAACTCCTATTGGGGTAGTACCTTTTGCTGATTGACATGCTATCATGTAGAAATCCACAGCCAGATCCTAATTTTATCCCATATTTCCTCCTTTCTGCTGGATTTCATTCTCTTTGCTGTTCTCAAAAACAATCCTTGATGATTCATACCTAATTTCCAAGTACAAAGGCTGTCTTTGCAACAAAACCTATTATCTCCAGTTTGATAATCAAAAAGTGTAGCCAAATACTTTCTGTCCAGAGGATCACAGAAGGCTAAATGAAGTTTTGGTCAATGTGGCTATGAGCATAGACAGCCCTAGCAGATTTGACA
>LZPO01017285.1:571641-600187 GCA_001675575.1 Neotoma lepida | reverse complement strand
CAGTGGAAGAATAGCAGAATCACTAACAGGAAGAGGTGAATAGTCAAAGGAAAATCTACTGTGGTATCATTTCAAATGAGGACGGGGATTTTCCTGTTAGCAACTGTTAAGGATGATGAACCCAATGAGACAATAAAAATGAATTCTTGAGTTAAAGATTCCAATAATTATTAGTTATAACATCACAGCACCCAGGAAAGGTATTGCATTTTCAAAAAGTCATCAGCTTTCACTCACCCCAGAAAAATGAACTAGCACCCTATATCTATGTGTTCTAATGCAAACTTGAGATGATTTAGCTCTCCACTGAGCCAAGCCCTGTTTTCAGAGACGTCCAGCCTATGACCCTACTTTGTCTCCCTGGGTCCACACACATCAGCTTAATTGCTCTTCCTCATGCAATACTTCAAGTGTTTCAAGGCTCTCTTCATATTTCTGTGGAGTCCCATCTGTTCATAGCTATGAGGAAGACAGAACCTTGTAACTTCAAGAGAGAAACATAAAGGATACAAAGAAAGAAAAAAAAATCTCTAATACCGGAGACAGAAAAAAATGAAGTGGACAGAAATCAATAGAGGCAGCACCAAGTGTCTATTTGGAAAAGACATAGCTTTTCCTGGGCTTTCTTCTCAGAGATACTTCAGTGAGGACAGTAAGAAAAGCAGGAAGGAAAAGGGCAAAGAGATCTGATCTTATAAAAGGTGTCGAAACAGGACAGGCAGACTTCCTTCAGGCTCTTTATTCGTGTAAGTAGCTCTAGCTGTTAAGTACAGTGCCAGAAAAGGCCAGGGGAAGGTCGATGACTAGAATGCTCTGTCCAGATGCCCATCTCAAATTTAAGGGTTTGAAACTCAGTCCAAAGCGTCACAGGTTTTAGATAGTCAGTGAATCATGTGTGTGTGTGTGTGTGTGTGTGCGTGCGTGTGTGTATGTGTGTAAGAAAAGAGTGCAGAGCTTTTTAATAGAGCCTTGGAAAAGCCTTTAATACATGTACATTGATAAGAATCCCACTGTGATTCAAATCTCCCACCTTCAAGTATCTACTGCTAGGAAGCTGAGGTCCCAGCCAATTTCATGCACTATTCTTCCCCTTCAATTATTCATCTCCAGAAAACTAGAAATCAAAAAATTTTCATTCAGGTGATTGTGCTTATATTCACGTAATATTTAAATCATAAAATTAAAAAGCAGTAGATCACATAAAGAACAAAGACCACCTTGTCACATACGGGGACACTAAAGTCAATAGATAGAAGGACTAATGTCACAAAGGATGAGTCATCACTAGAACCTAAGACCCCTAAGTGCTGTCTTCCCCAACGCTTTTCCCTGCCTTCAGTCTCCTCATTTGCTGTGTTTGTGACTATGGGCTGTGTTTCATTGTTCCATATTACTTCTTCCTGCCTGAAACAAGCTGGTTGGTTTTGTGTGATCTTCCTTGGCATACAGGAGACTATTAGTAAATATATGTTAAAAGTTCTGGCTTTTAATTGTTTCACTAATTTCAGAATCTTGAAGTCTGGAAGTTCTTGAGAGCCCTCTGAAGAATCCTCCCATCTCCTTTGGTTCAGAGAATGATGGCTCATGAATTTTTGTCTTTTCACAACTGAGAGTTGTGAACAGTGACTTCTGAATCCTGTTTTGTCTCTAATCTGTAGGCTAATCAAAATTAGTCTAGGGTGGCTGTGTGGCCCTTTCAATCTAGGGTGGTATTGTGGCCCTTTCTGAGCTTCACTTTTCCTAACTATACAATAAGAAAATGGATTAAATGATCTAAGGACACTTCGAGTTCAAGTATCTTGTGATGTTAATCAGCATCATAACATATAACATTAAAGCAATATTAGAGTTTAGCATTTTAAACCCACAGATATGGTATATGTTCTAATTTCCTTTCTGTATCTGTGACAAATGCCATGAGGAAAAGAAACTTAGGGAAGAAAAGAGTTTATTTCAGTTTATAGGTTACACAGCTCATCTCTGACAGCAGGTACTCAGAAAAAAACTGCAGAGGAATGCTGCTTGCCAGCTTACTCATAAGCTAATGCTCAGCGAGCTTTGTTATATAGTCAAAGACCACCTTCCCAGGGAATAGTGCTGCCCGTGGTGGACTAGGCTGTCCTATACCAATTAACAAACCCTCACATACAGGCTCACAGACTAAGCTGATTTGAGCTATCCCTCAACTAAAAGTCCCTTCTCATATGATCCTGGGCTATATCAAGTTGACAGTTAAAGCTAACTAGGGAAGTATATAAAAAACCAAATATGTATTGAAACTTCTCTATTTTCAATCTCTAAATGTACCAAAGATGGGGAAGGCAATCCTTAGATGCACCTTACAAACACAGCAACACTGAGTAGAAAACAGGGAATGCAAAAGTGCAAGGTCATAAGGATGAGATCGTAGCATTTAGCAAACATTTGCCTCTTTCAAGCTTAACAATGAACTTACCAAACTTTCTGTTAAAAGTGTATCTACTAAACACTATTCAAATATTATTGTACTGAACAAGATGGATAAAATTACTATCATTACAGAATTTTCATTCCCATGGGGAAAAACTAACAACAGGTAAGTGAGCAAATAAACTAAATAATTTTTATAGCAAATGCTATGAAGAAAATATGAGTCATATAAAGAAAGTGGCTGAGGTGTATGTGACTCATTGGATTGCATGAGTTACGCCACTCTGGGAAGGCAATATTAGGACTGCTACGTAAAAAACTTTAGGACTCAATCAAGCAAAAGTTAAAGTTAAGTGGTGGGTGTCCCTGGTATAAGGAAAAACAAGTGAAGAGGCCCTGACATGGGAATAAGTTTGAAGTGTTTAAGAAACAGGGGAAAAGGGCCAGGATTAGGATGAAAGATAAAAAGCAAAAAGAATGTAAAAGGTAATATTACAGTTTTTTCTCATCTTCAAAGAATAAAAAGGATTATAATAACCAACTCTTACCAACATAAAATCTTTTACTCTCTTTTTGTATGTATACATGATTGTTTTGTGGGCATGTATGTGTGCACATGCCTGTGCAGAGGAATGCATGTTGGGGACATATACACGTGTGTGCATGTATATATGGAGGCCAGAAGTCAATGTTCAGTGTTTTCCTCAATCTTTCCTCTCCATCTTATTTTTTGAGACAGTCTTTCACTGAGCATGGAGCTCAGTGTTTAGACTGCTCAACAAGCCCTAGGTATCTGCCTCCCCAGCACTGGGATTAAGGCATGCACCACAGCACTGGACTTTTATGTGGACTTTGGAGATCAAACTCAGTTCCTCACACTTATGCAGCAAGTACTTTGATAACGGAGCCATCTCCCAAGCACTAACTTATATAATGTTTTAGGTACTTTCTTAGCCTTTGCACCATCTAATCAAAGCCCAAACCTCGCAGGTACATAGATTTAGACCCATTTCATTGACAAGGAAAGTGAAGTTCAAATGTGTGAAAGTGTCATGTATCTGTTCACATTGTCACTTGCTTATTTGTTTATTCCTTTATCTTATCTTCTGGCCTCATTTATTATTATTTATTTTTAATGCATTCTCCTATAACACCTATTGACAGATTCCTGTAATATTAGAGTACTTTTGTCCCTAAGTTCAGCCAATTGACCTACAGGTAGGGACTGGGAGTGAAAGGAGATCAACGAGGCATAAAGTCCAGCCGCATTGTCTGTATAAGCTTATTGTGTATGCTAGTAGAATTCAATCCCTGCTGGTGACACTGGTCCTTAACGTTGGAGGTAGGACACTGTCCACCAAGACAAGTGAGGGAAATTAGGCTGAAAAACAGTAGTTATAGATTCAGGCAGCATCCAAAAATGCTGTCTGGAGAAGGCAGTGTGCTTGGCTGGGAGCTTCTCTCATTGAAAGCATATTATTCCAAATATCTTTAAAGACATAATTCATATTCTTCTCACAAGAGATCACCAAACAGCCATCTGCCCATCATCTTCCTTTAGCTGATAAATGGAGATTTAAGCAAATTATTATTGTTTTATATTTCTGCATTTTGAAAAGGCAATGTTTACCAAATTTATTCAAATTAGAAACACCCCCTCCCTCTTTCACACAGCTGATCTTGATGTCTCTTTGTTTAATGAAAAGAACATTAGTCACTGCTGCCATGAGACCAGGAGTTTTGGTTTCCTTTCAGCTCCTTTCATCTTGTAAAAATTGAGAAATGTCACCAAGCGTCACTGAGCCTTGGTTCCTCAGCAGTAAAATAAGCATAGTAATCTCTGTCCTTCTACCTTCATATGAAAGCTGTGACAGTCACAAATGTTTATATACCAGCAAATACTGGTTAACAATAATGTATTTTAAGACCTGCATTTACTACATGGCTTACTACGGATTCTCGAACATCTCTATTGGGTTCTCATCCCCTTACCATGAACATTTGAAATTTTGAACTCAGAAATTATTTTTCAGTGATTTTATAAACAGTTGGAGGAGAATGTGAGAAATTCCAATATCAGAAATCTTGCCATGAACTGAAGAATAAGAGTAGCTCAATCATTCTTACTTGGTCGGCAAAAGATGACAAAACAAAGACAGCTTGCTCTGGAAGACCTTGATTGTGAATAAGTTCTTCCTACCATCCATACCTTATCTCAGGGAACCAACCTAGAAGATAACCTCTAGCTCCTTAGAGCTTAAAGTAGAATCCCTGGCCCCAATACCCACATTGCTGTGAAGTTCATAAGAAATACAAAATAGGCCACACTACTAGACCTGCTGAATTAGAATTTTCATTTCAACGAAGCTTGCAGGAAAATGGTATGTATTTAAGTAGAGAAGTGTTGCACCAGCTCATAATTATAATTATGGCACCTGTGGTCTTTAAAATATATTTATTTTAGTTGAAATATTAAAATAAAAATATTAGTTTAAATTAAAATAGATGTTGTCCTAGTTTCCTTTCTGGTGCTGTGATAAAATATCCTGACCAAAAGCAACTTAGGGAAAAGGGAGTTTATTACACTTACATTTCCAGGTTATAGTCTATTGTTTCAGGAAAGTCAAGGCAGGAATTTAAAGCAACACATCCTTGGTCAAGAGCAAAGAGAGAATAAACACATAGATCCTTACTTGATTTTGCTCATCTTGATTTGTAGTCCTTTAAACTGTCCATGACCTCCTAGGGAATGGTGTTACCCACAACAGGCTGGGTCTTCCTACATCAAATAAGAATCAATTAATAAAGCCATAGATCATGGAGATCAGAATCAGGGTCTTCCTTATTCTTGTACTGGTGTCTCTTGATATTCCTTAACTCTTTAGTACATACCTTGCATTCAATTAAGATAAAAAGTACATACAGGAAAAAACATCAAGTATTTTACCAGACTTCACACACTGTGCTGACTTTATATCCATAGATTTTAGATATTTTATAGGAAGAATGTAGATTGGCAAAGTTTCTTTGCATGACTACAATAACTTCCCTGAAGCCTGTCTCATCTCCCTTTTATATATCTTGCTAATCCCATTCATATCAGAGGAGCTAACAAAACCTTCCCTGGTTTATTACAAAGTTGGTGACTAGAAGAAAATAAACCAGTGGAAAACTCACTGAGAGTCAAAACAGACTGATCAATGTGGAAGTGTAAAAATTAACAAGCACAACTTCTCAACATTACTACACTTGCTCAAGGGTGTTGATCTTTGTGCCCAGGGTTATTCCTCATAAAAAGTCTTTGAAGTTTCCAAACAAAGAAGAATCAATTGCCCAAGCCCAATTATGTTGTAGTATAAACACTGTGAGAGAACTAAGGCATAAAGAGCATAACGGACTTGATCAAGGATACTCAAACTTTTGAAAGGTTTAGGTCTAGAGTTTTGCCTACTACTACTTTCTGACAGCTCATTAGTTGCTTCCTTTTGTGAAAATTTACTTTAGTAAGGCCACAATATAAAATAGTCAGACCTGAATTAGTCTTTAGTCTATGGCACACATTAAATTTACATTTCTTTGTAATAAAGGATATATAGACAACAGGCCATCGAATACTTAAAGTCAATTAATTAAATATAGAGGCTAAACTCTTTTAACAGCCTGAACGATTGCACTGATACTTGTCTTCTTATGTCAATGCATGTGGGATGTTTTGACTCCACTACAAGAAGAGCTGCTTACTTCTGCAGCTCTACCAGGTGATTTGTAGGCATAAAGCACTCTTAGGGCACTTTTTTTATATACTAGCCCACCTTCTTGCCTCCTTGCCTCCTTGCCTCCTTGCCTTGTCTCCCTGAATTTGCTTGAATACTATCGAAGTCTTTGCTTGAGTTCTTCTGCTTTGAATCCCAGAAACAACCAACAGAATTTATAATCCAATGACAGCTTCATTTTAAACTCTAAAGTTCTAAGGAAGGAACAAATACTGTACACTCATCATGATCCAGGCACTTTAAACTTCTGTGTGCTTAGGGGAGCAAATAGTATTATTCCCATTTAAATGAATAAATTAAAGAGTCTAGAAGCCAAGTGACTCATCCACAATCATTCAATTGGAAAGTAGCAAAGCTGGAATTTGAACCCTGTTATTCCTGACTCCATGTCCAACGAATCATATCGAAACTCAAGGCTGTTCATTCCTGCCTCATAAACAAAATGTCCAGTATCATTTTCCCTCAGGACACTGTTACTAATTTTTCATCTTTTAACTTGAAATTCTTTCAGATTTATTAAGAAGTAGCAATTATGTTTCAGAAATGCTCACATATACCCTTCGGCCAATTTTCCTTATAACAACTTGCGTATTCATAGTCAGTTATCAAAGCCAGCACTCTGATGTTAGCACAATGATAGTAAGTAACATTTCATAGTAAAATTTCACACTAGTTGTTACATATAACCTTTGTGCCTTTGAAATTGCATTATATTTATAGATTCATATAAGCTTCATCATAATAAGAATAGAGAACTGGTACATCATGGCAAATTATCTTGTGCTACTCCTTTATAACCACAACCCCCCTAAACTCTAACCAAGGTAAATGCAGGTTTGTTCTCCATTACTAAAATATTATAATTTCTGAAGATGTCCACCACATATGGAACCTTTTTATGATCTGCCTTTTCATTTTTTTGTGTTACAAACAATATTATAATCCTGACATTTAAGAAGGAAATGCAGGAATATCACAGATTCAATGCCAGCTTAGGCCATATCACTATTTTGGGGCAGTTTGAGATACACAGTTTGAGATTCTAGCCAAAAATACAGAATAGCTGATTAGAATGCATTCAACTCAAACCTTTCCTTCCTGGCCTGGGAGCAGCATTTGGTGACACTTAATATACCATAATTTATTCACCTGTTGAAAGATATTTCAGTTGTTCTCATTTTACAGTACTATACATAATGTTGCTATGGCCATTCATGTACATGTTTTGTGTGAACATACATATTCAATTTTTATGAAATTTCCAAAGAATACAGTTGTATGTTTACTTAGATAAACTACAAAATTGCTTTTCAGAGTCACTATAGTCTTTTATATTTTCACCAATTATATGTATGTAATTTATCTATACCTTTGTGAGCATGGAGATAGGGACATTTGTTCCCTACTTATACAAGTTCAGTCTTGTGAAGCAAGCAATTGCATCTGCTATGACAAAACATATTTCCTTTCTGATGGCAGCATGCTAGATTACAAGCCAGTTTCTGCACTGCTCTTGGTCCAAACTTGGGGTTGCAGTATCCAAAAGAAGGACCATAAAATCAGTGTCAGAGCTGGATTCTCTCTGGACAATGGGAAAACTGAAACTAAGAATAGGAACTGGAGTTACCATGTACACATTAGGGGCCAATAGTAGACCTAAGACTAGAATTTAAGTCTCTTAGTATCTAGAACAGAGAGGAACTAAAAATTCCTATCTTCCGGCTTAATTTTATTGAAAGTGTCTGATTTCTTACAGCTCAATTTTTTCTCATGCTGTTTCGGATATTTGGTTCTGAACTTTTGACACCATTAGCTCAGAGTGGTCTCTCTCTGTGAAACTTCACTCAGCAAGCTACAGGAGTGTTCCTTACAAAGCGTGATTTAATTTTTTGATTCCTGCCCCCAGGCTACTTAAAATTACATGTTTCATTTCCAGGCCTCCATGACAAGGTTTGACTTGAATACGTTTTCACAGCCTACTCTGTTTTGGGGCAAGGACTCACTATGTAGTCTGGGCTGCCTCAAAATGATTGTGTACCCTAGGATGGCCTTGAACTTTTGATCTCTCTGCCTCTGACTCCCAGTTGTTGGGATTGTTGTACCAGTGCAACATCTAATTTCTAGTAAGTATTTCTTTGAGACCCACATTTTGGTCTTTGCTGTGTAGTAGTAAATTTGCCAGTTAGACAGAATCCAGAAAATCTATGCCACAACTCCAACCATCAGTGGAAGTAATCATGGACTAATTGGTGGCAAAGAATATGATTGCCCTTCTCATTACTGAACTGTCTGTCATTCATAATCAATATTTCCTGAGAGCAGCAGAAGTGATCAGTCACATGCTGAGTAAAGCTTCTATATCAGCGTTAGCAGAACAGAAGTGCAGAAGTAGAAGTAGAAGTTATTACTTGCTTATGCAAGTTTCCTACAGGAGGTAAATGAAGAATCAATCCTAGGATGGTAGCATACAGACTAATGTTTAAATTAAGCCAACATTTAAAAGTTAATTCCTAAGACAGCAAAATGGCCATATCTTTGATGTAGGTGACCATCAAAGAAACTGAATGACAAGAAACTGATAAAGAGAATAGAAAAGCAAAACCCAGAATGACATAAGAAATTTGGGTTAATGTGTTACTGAGGCCAAGAAAATGGATTCTGGGAACTGATTCAATTTAAATTTGGAAGGTTTGTTTTTTGGAAAAGAAACACACTATACATTTCAAAAATAAATGCTATTAGAAGTGAGAAAGCCATTGAGGAGTAGGTTGTAGTGAAAGTCTGAAATTGAGGAAGACAGAAACTAACAGATATGTAATATATGGTGAAGAGCTGGAAACATAGAAGAGAAAAGTACAGGAGATAAGGAGATAGTTCAGTAGGTAAAGTACTTGCCATACAAACATGAGTCCCAAGTTGGTCCTCAGCAGCCACATAAAAAGTTGGGTGTGATAGTTGATAGTTTGCACCTGTAATTTTAGTGCTGAGGAGGCAGAGAAGGAAAGATAACTGGCTGGATAGTCATCCTATTTGGTATGAGAAGTTCCAGGACAGTGACAGATGACATCTGAAAAAAATCAAGGTGACAGCACCTAAAAATGACATCCTAGACTGACCTCTTATCTCTCTACACATGCATCTGTACCTACACACATGAACACAGGCAGAGACAATGTATAAACTCTACAATTATGGTCTTGTACACACTTTTTTCCCATACTTTCCAGGTTGCTATATTCAGAGGTATGGCATGCAAAATAACCATTTACTCTGTAGATTTGGATTTATATGGGGTAGAACTAATGATAGGTGTATAGTGGGTATAAGACCTGGAAATGGCAAATATAGAAAGAACACCAACAAAGTTAGTGTCATAGAAACTGCATACAAGGAATATCAGAGATCACACAAGTGGATCGATGCCCAAGATGTTTATTTTGGCAGTTCAGGACTTACCAGAAGTAGTGTTATCACAAAGCTGCATTCACTTATAAAAGAAGAATTTGCGTGCTATGAGCTGCCTGGATACCAAGTCTAGTAAGGACATAGGGCTATTAATCCTGGTAAAGTTACAAAAAGGGTCATGGTTACCTATAGTCTCTATATTCAGAAAATTCATTACTAATGAGGAGTATATAGAAACTGTGAGGGTGTAAAAGACCAAGGATTCCAGGTTAGAAAGCATAGGGATAGAGATTTCAACTAAACACAACAAAGGTGTTTTCTATCTTTTTTAAAAAATAGCTTAAAGATTAAATTTTAAGCCTTTCAAATCACAAATGAGATGCCTCAAAAAATGATAAACTCTCCCTCTTGGATGATAAACATCCCTTGGATGTTTCCAAGTCACAAACTGACAAACAGTGGTTTTAAATGCAAGAATCAGTCCATAGGATGGGGGGAAGTAAGATGTTGGAATGAATAAGGAAATGAGGTTGAGAAGGCATAGTGACAATCTGCACAGCTCTAAAAGATTACCATAAGACATCTGCATAGCTCCATGTTCCAAAATTAAATTTATCAGTAAAAGCCATTCATAAGATAATTTTCAATGAAGGAGAATGAATATTTAGAAGAAGTAGCCCTCTTATGGAACAGACTGCCTTTAGAAGCTCCTTAGTGCAAATAGGGGAGAATAGCAACTCATATTTTATGCAATCCGGGCTGCCTAGTTTAATTATCTGGGAATAACAAATATCAATGTTGGTTTTAATCCCCAGAAACAAAATTGTTGATTTACAATGGGCTTTGGGACCATCTTAAAGTCCTCCTTCCCAGGTGATTCTATTGTTCATCCTCAATGCAGGTCCAGGGTATGAGGGTGAAATTAACCGGGATTTCATATTAAACTCATTGTTGACTGTATTTGAGGTTGGATATTCTCTTAGTTTTCTTTCTACATCTATGATAAAAGTCATGCCTATGTTGTTTTGTTTTGGTTTTTTCTCTTTGGGGCCCACCACTCAGCTCCCAAATAAATAACTGGAGACTTATTCTTACTTATGAATGTCTGGCTTTAGTTTGGCTTGTTTCTAGTCAGCTTTTCTAACTTAACTTACCCTGTTTTTCTTTAACTACATTTTGCTTCTGGGCTTTTTACCTTTCTTTATTTTTATATCTTTCTTTCCTTCTTATTCCATGGCTGGCTGTGTGGCTGGGTGGCTGGGTGGCTGGGTGGCTGGCCCCTGGCGTCCTCCTCTCCTTCTCCTTTTCTCGCTTCTTGCTCTTCTCTCAAGCCTAGAATTCTCCTTCTGTATATTCTCCCTGCCTGGCAGCTCCACTTATTCTTTCTCTTGTCTTGCTTTTGGCCATTCACTCTTTATTAAACCAATCAGATATTTTAGACTGGCAAAGTAACTCAGCTGTACAGATTTAAACAAATGCAACATAAAAGAATGCAACACATCTTTGTATCATTAAACAAATGTTCCATAGCATAAACAAATATAACACATCTTAAACTAGTACTCCACAACACATGACCAAAAGCAAGTTGGGGAGGAGATGATTTATTGTATCTTATAGTTTATAGTCCACCATGAAGAGAAGTCAGGGCAGGAACTCAAGGCAGGAATCTGGAGATGGGAACTGAAGCAGAGACACTAGAGGAATGTAGCTTACTGCCTTGATGGCTTGCTCAGTGTGCTTTCTTATACAACCTAGGACCACATGCTCAGGGATGGCAACTGTCCATGGTAGTCTCGGCCCTCCTATAGAGGGCCCACATTCTTGCTTACAGGCCAAACTGATTGAAGCATTTTTCAATTGAGGTTTCCTCTTCTCAAGTGATTATAGCATGTGTCAAGCTGACAGAAAACTAACCAGGAAAATTGAACTATTATTAACTTGATACATGAATACACTATTAAAGAGCAATCTTATTTTTCTCATTTATGTCCAATATATCATATTAATATTGTGATAAATTGAATGAGAATGGTCCCCATATGTTCATATGACTGAATACTTAGTCCTGAGTTGGTGGGACTGTTTGGGAAGAATTAGGAGGTGTGGTCTTGTTAGAGGAGGTGTGTCACTGGAACAGGCTTTGAAGTTTCAAAAGACTCCTACAATTCTGACTCTTCCCCTCTCTCTGCCTCCAACTTGTAGATCAAGATGTGAGCTCTCAGCTATTCCTGTCACCATGCCTTTGCTCCAACATCATGGACATTAACCCTCTAAAATCATAATGTCCCCAAATTAAACACCTTTAAAATATTTGTTGTTTATTTCCAAGTTTTACACTCTTCTAAGCTATCTATGTATTTTTCTTTTTAATCTTATTTTAGAGATTATAATAAAATTACCTTTCTCCTTATCCTTTCTCCAAGCCCTTCCATACATTCCTTGCTCTCTTTTAAATTTGTAGTCCTCTTTTTTAATTAATTTGTTGTTATATGCATATTCCTTTTACAAGTGTGAAGCCTCACATTTTTTCCTCCACCCACTTTGGTATGTCTATTTTTGTTGTCATTGTTCAACTCGTGCTTAGGCATTCATGTTATTGAGATTTTATGAGTATAGCTTATGACATCCCTAGAGGACACAGTCTCTGGCTTCTACAATCTTTCCACCCCTCTTTCCCACAATGTTCCCTGAGCCTTAGGTGTGGGACAGTTTCGTGGATGCATCCCTTTAGACTGGGATCCAAAACCGCATTTGGATTGGTTGTTGTTTTCTGCAATGATCTCTGTCTGTTATTTAGAAGTTTCCTTGATGAGGAGTGAGTACTACATTTATCTCTGGGTATAAGGACAAATGTTTAGAATGTATTTAGGGAATATGGTGATTTCAAATAAAAAATTAAATAAGAAAATTTCTGTAACTAAGTGTAAATGAAAACATAATAAAATAAGATATCTGTGAAACACTGAAAGCAGTTGTATAAGGAAAATTTACAGCTCTAAGTGCTAACATTAAAAATCAAAAACTGCTCAAAAATGACTTAATGGTATACCTCAAGAATTTGAAAAAACAAGAACAAACCAAACCAAAATCCAATATATGGCAAGAAATAATAAAAATCAGAAAAGAAATCAACTAAATGTAAACAAAGAAAATAATACAAACAATCAATGAATCTAAGAGATGATCTTTGAGAAGATAAACAAGATCTACAGCCCCTTGGCTCAACTAAACAAAAGACAGAAGTTGACTTGAACAGAATCAGGAATGAACCAGGAAACATTATAACAGGCACTAAAAAAAGTCAAAATATTATGAGGAAATACTTTTGAAACCTGTACTCAATTAAATTGGAAACTGAAAGAAATGGATGAATTTCTGGGTTCATTTAAGTGACCAAAATTAAAATCAAGAAGCAATAAACAACCTACACAGGCCTGTAACAAACAGAGTATGAAACAATATTGAAAAGCCTTTCTACTGACAAGAGGCCAGATCTAGATGAATTCACAAGGGAATTCTGCCAGACTTTCAAAGATCTACAACCAATACTTCTTATGTATTTTAAAGCATATATTTTAAAAGTATTTTAAAGCATATATTTCAAAAGAAGGAGGAGGAGGAGGAGGAAGAGAAACGCTCCCAAATACCTTCTATGAAGCCAGTATTACTGTAAGAGCAAAACCAGATAAAGATACACACAAAATACATACATCTGTCTCTTATACACATCTAGATGTGTATAAGAGACAGGTCATATTCATATATCTCACCTTATGTCCAGGGTTTTGATCCATATGGGTAGTTTTGTGCAAAGTGGTAGTATGGATCTATTTGCATTTATTCTACATGCAGCCATCCAGTTTGAATAGCACCATTTGTTGAAGATGTTGTCTTTTTCTTACTGTGTATTTCAGGCTTCTTTATTAAAAAAAAAAACAGGTGTCCTTAGTTGTGTTTCAGAGAGGGGAACAGAAACCAACAAATGAAAAACCCACCCACCAAAAACAAGGACAGATATCAGTGCCCAGAATTACATTCTTCCCAAATCCAGATATATAGACACCAGCATAAAAATATCATCAATAACAGCCAGGACAATATGTCTCCACCAGAGCCCAGCAACCTTATTATCATAGGCCTTGGGAATACAATATAACTGAAGCACAAGACAAGGAATTCAATTCATATTATTAAGAGTATGCTCAGGGACATTAAAAATGACATGAATGAATCTATTAATGAATTCTGAAAACAAACAAACAGACAAACAGTGGAATAAAAGGAAGAAAATAGTTCAAGACATTAAAGCAGGAATAGAATGAATAAAGAAGACCCATAATGAGGGGAAACTGAAAGAAAAAAATTAGGAACTTGACCAAGAACCTCAGAGGCAAGCTTCACCAACAGAATACAAAAGATGGAAGAGAGACTCTCAAGCATTGAAGATAAGGTAGAAGAAATGGATACTTTGGTCAAACAAAATGTTAAATCTAAAATACTCCTGACACAAAACATTCAAGAAATCTGGGACACTATGAGAAGGCTAAATATAAGAATAATAAGAAGCGAGGAAGGAGAAGAAACCCAGGTCAAAGGCACAGAAAATATTTTCAACAGAATTAAAAGGAAAATTTGTCTAATCTAAAGAAGGAAGTGCCTATTGGAGTACAATGAATGAATGAAGGCAGACCTACTAGAATAATACCTGTCTTTCCAATGGAGGCTCTGTCAGCCAGAAGAGCTTGGACAGAAGTTCTACAGACTCTAAAATAGTGGTTCTCAACCAATAGGTTGTGATCCCTTTGACATACCTCTATCTCCAAAAATATTTACATTATAATTCATAACAGCAGCAATGTTACAGTTATAAAGTAGCAATGTAAATAATTTTATATTGTGGTCACCACAACATGAGGAACTATGTTAACGGGTCATAGCATTAGTAAGGTTGAGAAACACTGCTCTAAGAGATCAGAGATGACAATCTAGACTACTATATCCAGCAAAATTTTCTATCACAATAGATGGAAAAAGACTTTCCAAGATAAAACCAATCTTAACCAGTATCTATCTACAAATCCAGCATTACAAAAGGCACTAGAAAGAAAACTTCAGCCTGAAGGTGTTAATCACACCCAAGAAAACACAGAGAAGCAAATCAAGAGTGGAAAAATAATCCCACACCACCACAGCAAACATTGATCATTGATATCTTTCAACAGCAGTGTTTCAATTCCCTAATAAAAAGATATAGACCGACAGATTGAATACAAAAACAGGATCTATTCTTCAACTGCATCCAATAAACAAACCTTACCATCAAGGAAAGACATCGCCTCAGGGTAAAAGGATGGAAAAGGGTATTCCAAGGGAATGGATACAAGAAGCAAGCTTGTGTGACCATTTTAATATTTGAAAAAATAAACTTAATCCAAAGAGATAGAGGATGACACTACATAGTCACCAAATGAGAAATCCTCCAAGAACATGTTGTACTTTTACAATTCTATGCACCAAACACAAATTCAGCCAAGTTCGTTAAAGAAACACCACTACAGCTTAAATCACATATTCTCCCTCACACAGTGACAGCGGGTAGCTTCAATACCGCCTCTTACCAATAGACAAGTCATCCAGACAAAAACTAAACAGGAAATGCTGGAGCTAAATTATGTCATAAGCCAAACAGACCGATTAGATGTCTACAGAAGATTTCCCCCAAACACAAGATAATATACCTTCTTCTCAGAATCTCCCAGAACATTCTTCAAAATTGACCACATATTGGATACAAACTAAACTAAAACAGATACAAAAAAATTAAATTAACACACTGTATTCTATCTAGCCACCACAGACTGAAGCTGGATACCAACAACAACAGAAATAACAGAAAGCTTACAAATTCATCGAAACTTAACAATTCACCACTGAATGAATAATGAGTTAAGACATATATTATGGAAATACAGACATTTTTAGAATAGGATGAAAATATAAATGCAACATACCAAAATCTATGGGACACAATGAAGAGGGTTCTAAAAGACAAGTTTATAGCACTAAGTGCCTAGAAAAGATTAGGGAGATCTCATATTAGTAGTTTAATGGCACACCTGAAAGCTCTTGAACAAAAAGAAGAAATAATGCCCAAAAGGAGTGGGTGGCAAGAAAAGAAATCGAACACATGGTTGAAATCAATAAAGAAGAAATGGGGGAAAAATACAAAGAAACATATAAACACTTAGTGAACCCTTAGGCAGGTTCACTAAAAGGTGGATGGAAAATATCCAAACTTAGTGAAATTAAAATGGAAAGGGGGACATAACAACAGGCATGAAGGAAATCCAGAGAATCATAAGGATACACTTTAAAAACATTTCTAATTTGGAAAATCTAAAAGAAATGGATAATTTTCTCAAGATATACCACCCACTAAAGTTAAATTGAGATCAGATAAGCAATTTAAACAGACCTATTATGCCTAGTGAAATCAAAGCAGTAATTAAACTCTCACAACCAAAAGAAGCCCAGGGACAAATGGTCTTAGTGCAGAATTTGATGAGTTTTATAGAAGAGTTAATGCCAGTACTTGAGACTTCAGAATCTCAAGCATGGTTCTTTTAGCTTTCATAATGAGCAGGCCATCAAACCCTGCAACTTCTGTACAGTGATACTGTCCATGCTTAACATGGGACAAACATGTGACTCTGTGTCACTTTGCCTCAAAGAAATGTTCAACATGATGTAAAAGACACAAAAGATAAATGAAAGCTTAATTTAAATTTGTCAAATTATTCCATAAAATAGAAACAGAAAGAATGTTGTCCAATTCATTTTATGAGGCCACAGTTACCCTGATACTCAAACCACATAAAGATCCAACAAAGAAAATTACAAACCGATTTCCCTTGTGAACATATATGCAAAAACTCACAATAAAATACTTGCAAATTGAATCCAAGAACACATCAAAAAGATCATTCACCAAGATCAAGTAGGTTTCACCGCAGGGATGCAGGGATTGTTCACTATATAAAAATAAATAAATGTAAAGGACTATATAAACAAACTGAAAGAAAAAAATCACATGATCATCTCACAAGATGCAGAAAAGGCCTTTGATAAAATCTAACACCGTTTCATGGTAAAAGTCCTGGAGATATTAGGGACACAAGGAACATAACTCTACATAATAAAAGCAATTTACATTCAACATCAACTTAATGGAGAGAAACTCAAAGCAATTCCACTTGCATGAAGAACAAGACAAAGATGGCCACTCTTTCCATACCTAATTAATAAAGCACTTGAAGTCTTAGCTAGAGCAATAAGACTACTGAAGGACACCAAATTGGAAATGAAGTCAAAGTATCTTCATTTGGAGATGATATAATAGTATACAAAAGTGACCATAAATATTCCACCAGGAAATACCTACAGTTGATTAACACTTTCAGTAAAGTAGCAGGATACAAAATTAACACAAAAATCTTATTAGCTTTCCTGCATTCAAATGAGAAATGGACTAAGAAACAAATCAGAGAAACAGCATCTTTCACAATAGCTTCAAAAAATATAAAATATCCTAGGGTAAATCCAACCAAGAAAGTAAAAGACTTATACAATAAAAATTTTAAGACACTGGAATAAGAAATTGAAGAAGATATCAGAAGATGAAATTTTCTCTCATGCTCATGGATCAGTAGGATTATTATAGCGATTATTATAGCAAAAAAATGGCCATCCTATCAGAAGTAATCTACAGATTCAGTGCAATCCCCATCAAAATTCCAACACAATTCTGTACAGACCTTGAAAGGACAGTGCTCAACTTCATTTGGAAACAAACAACCAAATACAAAACCCCAGGATAGCTAAAAACATCCTGAATGACAAAAGAATTGTTGAAGGTATCACCTTCCCCAAGCTCAACTTGCACTACAGAGTTATAGTATAAAACATATTGACCAACAGAATCAAATTGAAGACCCAGAAATAAGTCCACACAACTAAGGACACCTGATTTTTTATAAAGAAGCCTGCAATACACAGTAGGAAAAAGATAACATCTTCAGAAAATGGTGCTATTCAAACTGGATGGTTGCATGTAGAACAAATGCAAATAGATCCATACTATCACCTTGCACAAAACAACCCATATGGATCAAAGCCCTGGACATAAGGTGAGATATATGAATATGATAGAAAAACGTGGGGGAATAGTCTTGGATTTATTGGCACAGGAATAGACTTTCTGAACAGAATACCAATAGCACAGATGCTAAGAACAATAATTAATGAATGGGACTTCATGGAACTGAAAAGCTTCTGTAAGACAACAGACAATCATTCAGACAAAGAAGCAGGCTACAGAATGGGAAAATATTTTTATCACTATACATCCCACAGAAAGCTAATACCCAAAATATATAAAGAACTCGAAAAACTGGACACCAAGAAAACAAATAATCCAATTAAAAATTGGGGTACAAATTTAAAGAAAGAACTCTCAAGAAATTCAAATGGCTGAGAAGCAACTAAAGAAATGTTCAACATGATGTAAAAGACACAAAAGATAAATGAAAGCTTAAGAAATGTTCAACATTCTTATTTACCAGGGAAATGCAAATCAAAGCTACTGTTAGATTTCATCTCACACCAATCAAAATGGCCAAGATAAAACAAGTGACAGCTGATCCTGGCAAGGATTCGGAGAACGTGGAACACTCATCCATTGCTGGTGGGACTGCAAACTTGAACAGACACTATGGAAATCAGTGGGGTGATTCCTAAGAAAGATAGCTTTACCACTCTGAGGCATATACCCAAAAGACATTTCATCCTACTACAGAGACATTTGTTCAACCATGTTCATTGATGCTCTCACTCTAATAGAAATTGGAAACAACCTAGATGTCTGTCAAGAAATGGATAAATACAAATAATGTGGCACATTTCCACAACAGAATATTACATAGCCATTAAAAATATTGGAGGTTGCTGGGCAGTGGTGGCTCATGCCTTTAATCCCAGCACTCGAAAGGCAGAGGCAGGCAGATCTCTGGGAGTTCGAGGCCACCCTGGGCTACTGAGTGAGTTCCAGGAAAGGCACCAAAGCTACACAGAGAAACCTTGACTCGAAAAAAAAATAAAAAAAAAATATTGGAGGTAAATAGATGGAACTAGAAAAGGTCGTCCTGAGTGGGGTAACTCAAAAAGAAGAAACAAATGACTTGACTAAAACATGGACTAGGATTTGAGCTGAGTATTCCTAATAGAAGAATAAATGACAATGAAATATCTAAAAAAAATTGTTCATCATCTTCACCAATTAGTGAAATACAAACTAAAATGTCTTTGAGACTTATCTTACCCTCATCAGAATAGCTAAGACTAACAAACAACTGACAATACTGGCAAGGATGTGGGGAAAGGAAAACTCATATTCAATACTGATGGGAATGCAAACTTGTATATCCACTCCAGAAATCACTAGAGAGAATCCTCAAAAAGCTTAAAATAAATCTACCATGTGACCCAGGTATACCACTTCTTGAAATCCTATTTCAAGAATATTTGCTCAGATATTTTCATTGTCACTCTATTCAAAATAGCTAGGAAATGGAAACAACGTAAATATCCTTCAGCTAATGAGTGGTTATGAAAATGTGGTACAGGTATAAAGAAAATCACAAAATTTGCATGTGAATGGATAGAACTAAAAAAGATCATATTAAGTGAGGAAATCCAGACCAAAAGGACAAACACCTCATATTCTCTCTCATCTGTGGTCCTAGCTCCAAAACTTCAGATATAAATGGATGACCTAGAACAACCACAGAATCCATTAATGTAAAAAGGTACCATGGGAAAGGAGTATATGCTAGAGAGGGCCTAATGAGGTACTGGTGATATAAAGGGGGAAGTGGGAACGACAGGAAGAGGGTATTTTACCTGGGGAGGCAATATAGAAAATAATACAGAACAGGGAAGAAGGAAGATTAAAAGTATCAAGAGTTGTAGGAGAATGTTTTATCTGGGTCCCACCAGGCCCCATGGTCCCACAGCTGCTTATAAAATAATTACTCAGAGGCTTATATTAATTAAAACTGCTTGGCCATTAGCTCAGGCTTATCACTAACTAGCTCTTACACTTAAACTCAGCCCATTTCTATAAATCTGTATGTTGCCATGTGTTCTGTGGTTTTACCTGCATCCCATTACATGTTGCTCCTTGGGCAGCTGGCTGGCATCTCCTGACTCAGCCTTCCTCTTCCCAGAATTCTCTTTGTCTGCTTATCCCACCTATACTTCCTGCCTGGCTACTGGCCAATCAGCATTTTATTTATCAATCAATCAGAGCAACACATATTCACAGCATACAGAAATCCCCATCAAAGGGTACTTGAAAGAGATAAAAGGAATCTATATTTACTTATAATTATGTAAAATCCATATAAGTTTATATGTATTCATGTGAAGAAATTAAGCCACCTGAGGTGATAATGCTATACCTAGGAGTCATAGATGATCTAATAAAAACCCCATTGCCAAGCATGAGAAACCTCCTTTTGAGTTGTTGGTCAAGGGAGTTCAAAATCTGTACAGGATGTTGCAGTTGGTTGCCTCCCATAAGTTGAAAGTATGTCCCTATTGATGAAAACACCACACACTTTGAATATAGTAATCAGATCACTTGAGATGGACCTGACCTAAAAGACTCTTCCATGAGGACTAGCTTTCTAAAAGGTGATATACATGCTGCTAAGGGAGGAAAGAAATCAGTTGTGCCCAGCTGTGACAGCTTTGAAATACAGCAATCAACATTGCAAGATATCCCTAAAGCTGCAATAGTGATATATATTTTGGTACTAACCAATACATGTATAATTGGACTCAAGGCCCACTTAACAGTCTGTTACTGTAAACTTAGCCAACTATCCATGGCTAGTGAGACCATGGATCTTAGAGGACCTGCTACTACCCAATGTAGATGGGGGAAATCCCCCATCTCCCAAGCCCTAGATAAAGAGCTACAAGCAATTAAAAAGTGCTGAGAGAAGGAGAATTAGCCTTCCCCAGAGATGAGTCCCCTGATAATACCAAATGGTCAGTCCTAGAAACATATACATACAGATAATATTGAACTGCTCCAGAATCAGTAGGCTGTATTTATGTTTGTTCACTTATATGTATGTGTAACAACAGTGATTAAAGAAAAGGAAGTCACGAATTTGATAGTGAGGGGGCAGACACTGGAGGAACAAGAAGGAAAAGAGGAAGGAGAAAACGATTCAATTTTAATTTAATAAAATAAATCTCTTTGTTGCTCCTAATAAGTTACTAGGATTAAGACTCTCTGGCACAAGAGATTGGTGTGTGAAGATTTTTGCTACTTTTTTTTGCTGAAACAATCCTAGAAAATTCATTGGTTTGTTTTATTTTAATTTAGACTTATGGCTTTGTCATTCCACTTTCATAGACCTTGTTCAGTTCCTCAAATATCTTCTTTGCCTTTTACCTTGATTGACGCACCTGGGCCATAATAATCCAAGAACCTAACTAGGCCCCGTTATGTGACAATAAAGATAAAGGGGATCTAAGAATAAAAAAATATTCTACAACATAGGCCAAGAATGTGGAAAGAAGCTGGGCATAGTGATACAGCTATAATTGTAGCTGCTCCAGAGATTGTATTAAAAAGATCCTAATTTCAAGGCCATCTTAGCCTATGGAGTGACTTCAAGTTCATCTGGGCCAACTTAGTGACAAAAAAAATTAATATTTAAAAAATACAAAAAGGAGTGAAGCATAGCTCAGTAAGTAGTATTGTGCTTGGTTCACCAAGAATCTATCATCCACAAAAAAACCAATGTGGTATTTCTAAGCAAATAAAGCTTGCCTATTTCCCCCTAAGAAAACCCTCACCATTTTCCAAGCTCAAGTATTTATTGTCTGTTTGTTGGCTATGGTGGTTTGTAAGAAAATGGCCCCCAAAGGGAGTGGCACTATTAGAAGGTGTGGCCTTGTTGGAGGAAGTGTGTCACTGTGAGGGCGGTCTTTGAGGTCTCATATATGCCTAAGATACCTCTCAGTGTATCAGACCACTTCCTTTTGTCTTTAAGTCAAGATGTAGGACACTCAGCTACTTCTCCAGCACCATGTCTGCCTGCATGCTACCTTGACTAAACCTCTGAACTATAAGTGAGCCACCATAATTGAATGTCTTGCTTTATAAAAGTTGCCATGGTCATAGTGTCTCTTCATAACAATAGAAACCTTAACTAAGACAGAAATTGGTACCAGGGACTGGGATACTGTTATGATAGGCCGGACCATGTTTTTGTTTGGAGTAATATGGACTTTGGGGGTTTGGGTTAGGAAAGCAGTGGAATGCTTTAAGAGCTGTTTAATGGGCCATACTAGTATGAGCATGGAAGACAGTGGTGCTGAGTTTGAGCTGATGAACTATGGGGGGACTGGCCACGAGGCTACAGGGGAAAAGAATATGTGGCCTAGAGATCATTCATGTGATATTTTGGTGAAGAATGTGGCTGCTTTTTGCCCTTGTCCAAAGACTCTACCTGAGGCTAAAGTGGAAAGGCTTGGATTAATTCTATTGGCAGAGGAAATCTCAAAACAGCCCAGTATAGACTCTGCCATGTGGTTATTAGTGGTAACTCTAATGAAGATTTATAATGAAAAGGAGTAAGAAAATGTAAAATTTAGGAGAAAAGGAATGGAGTTAAGCAGAATGGTGTAAAGTCCTGTATTCAATGAGATAACTGCTGTGGCTCAATCCTTGTCACTGTAATATGTATTACTCTCATTGGTTAATAAAAACTGACTGGCCTTTACCTGGGCAGGAAGAGATTGAACAGGAGAGACAGACTAAGAGGATGCTGGGAAGAGAAAGTGCGGAGTCTGAGGAGTCTTGAACCAGATGTAGAGGAAGCAGGGCATGTAGAAAATGAGGTAACAAGCCATGAGCCACGTGATAGAACTTAGATAAGAAATATGGGTTACTTAATTTGTAATTTAATTTGTAAGAGCTAGGTAATAACAAGGCTAAGCTATTGGCCAAGTATTTATAATTAATCTTAAGTCTCTGTGTGGTTACTTGGGAGCTGGTTGGCAGTCCCAATGAAAAACTCTGCCTAATAAACAGATTATGAAATGGAAAAAAGGGAGTGGTGACCTTAGGGCAAGATCCCACCCAACTAAATTTCCAACTTGTGAAAAGGAATTTTAAAAGTTTAGAACAGGGTGTGGTGATGCACACCTTTAATCATAGCACTCAGATGACAGGGGCTGGTGGAACTCTGAGTTTAAGACCAGTCTGATCTACAGATCCAGTTTTAGGACAGTCAAGCAGTGAAGGGCAGAAAGTTAGTGAAGATGTAATTGAACAAGGGGGCCATGTTCCAGCCCCAGCAAGCAGCAGAACTTGGCAGCTTTGGCCATGTGGTTCTGGCTTTAATGTCAAGGACAGTAAAAGGGATTATGGAATTTGTCTCCATGCCTAACGCAGGTCACTGAGGCCAGGCATGTGTCAGGCGTGTCCCTGAATGGAGGCCCAGAGAGGCCATTTTGTGACGCTGTGAATTTGAAGTCTGGATTGCCTTGGATGCTCCAAGATGTTGGAGATTCCAGAGCTGTGGGATACCTGCTGAGGAAAGCTACTAACAGGGAGTGGAACTAGGCTCAGAGGTAGGAATATGTTGCAGTCAACAAAGTTGAAAGGATTTGGAAATCTGAAGAGCACTTTGACATCAGACATGGAGATGCAGAGTTTGGAGTTTGCCCAGCTGGTTTTCGGTCTTGCTTTGATCCAGTATTTCCTCATTGTGCTCCCTTCCCTACATTTTGGAATGGTAATGTATATCCTGTGCCGTTATGTTGAAAGTATGTCATCTGTTTTTGTGTTTTTTTTTTTTATTTTACAGGTGATTACAGTTAAGAGATTGCATCCATCTCAGAATAGACTTTGAACTTTAGACTTTTAAATAAGTGTGAGACTGCTATAGACTAGCAGGACTTTTAAAGTTGGACTGAATGCATTTATGCATTATGATACGGCTATAAGCCTTTGGGGGCCAGGGAATGGAATGTGGTGGTTTGAAAAAATGTCCCCCAAAGGGAGTGGCACTATTAGGAGATGTGACCTTGTTGGAGTAGGTATGGTCTTGTTAGAGGAAGTGTGTCACTGTGGAGGTGGGCTGTGAGGTCTCATATATGCCTAAGATACTGCCCAGTGTCTCAGACTACTTCCTGTTGCCTGCAAGATGTAGGATATTCAACTATCTCTCCAGCACCATATCTGAGTGCATGCTGCCTTGCTTCCCATCATAATGGACTAAACCTCTAAACTGTAAGTGAGCCACCACAATTAAATGTCTTCCTTTATAAGAATTGCCATGGTCATGGTGTCTCTTCACAGCAATAGAAATTCTAACTAAGATATTCGACTTCATTGAAATGAAAGTCCCACAACGATAGCTCCCAATACATACACTTCCAGATTTATGTGCAAATATTTGATAGACATTTGTTGAACAGAGTAACAAAGAAAGAGGAATTAAAGCAAAAGGAACTTTTCTACGCAGGCACTCCAATACTATTAGCCTCATCAAATTCAGATAGGAAACAGAAGGGCAATATCTACTGAATATCTATTATGTGTCAGATACTATAATGGAAATTTTCACAGATATACAATTTATGAAACACTCTAAAGAACTATTTTACATAGGTTACCTGCATTTTACAGATGAGGTAATTGAAAAAGCTATAAGACTTTTAGTTACATGTGTATAGTCACACAGATGTGTCTGAGCCTGAAGTTAAAAATGTGCTTTTACCCAATATGTTTTTCCCCCATTATACCAAAAAGTTTCATTCTTCCCCCGTTTATTGTCTACATGTTTCCTGTTCTCTAGTATCCATCACAGCAAGGGTCCTTGCAAGCACAGTGCCTGATGCAACTGCCTTTATTTGATCTACCTTTGGGATTGTTTTGCTGTGCTGGTCTCCATGGGAACCAACAAGCATCATCCTCTAGGGAAGTTATTGGAACATGGCAGGCTCGTTGGATCTTTCTGTTCCCAACCTGTGCCAAGTGAACAACAAATTAATCTAAATGATAAAGTCATAACCTAGGAAGTCATACTGGGACTCTTTTACCTTGCCTCCCCATAACACAGTAGGTCTTTTATTACTTTTATACTTTTATTGATACCTTTTATTGATACCTCACTTCACAAAACTATGAACAGTTGTGGAGGCCACCATACATCTATCCATTCAACAAATATTAATTGAAAATATATTGTTAATCAGGCATGATATTAGAATTTGGAGATATAGACAAGTAAGTTTCCTACTATCATGGAATATATAGTCGATAGTAATTGGCAAATAATAAATGGAAAGCAAACTGTGATTTTTAGATAGTGATAATTGTTCTGAAGAAGATAAGGTGCATGCAGGAGTAAGCAATAACATTAAAATAATTTTTAATTAAAGAAAAGGAAAACAGAGCTTTAATTAGGGAAGTTTAGGGATAAATACAGAAGGAAGGAGGAAATTCCTTCATGAGGCCTCAACTCCAGACAAACAACTACAGGCAATGACAGAAAGTTGATAGTCTTTACCAACAAAGAGTGCGCCAACTGGTTATCCAAGACCAAATGGCCAGCCCTGAAATATGCAAGTGGCATTATATGGACTAAACAAGTTGTATTTGTACATTCATATAAAAAAAAGCCATGAATTTGAAAGGGAACAAGAAGGCACATGGGATGGTTTGGAAGGAGGGAAGGAATGGGGGAAATAATGTAATCATATTATAATCTCAAAATTATGTCTTGTTTTGTTTTGTTTTGTTTTGTTTTAAAAAGAAGTAACTACTTTCTTTTCTAACGGATGAATACAGAAATGTATGCCTGGAGATCTCCTAGACGCCCACATGCAAAAAGAATAGCAAGTTAGAAGGATTTTTTCCCCACCTTTTTCTTTGTTCACATGCCCTTGCATTAATATTTAGAGAAAAAAATGCCAGTGCTGGGAAGCAGAAATTCCCTCAGCGTAATATATGATATTCTTCAGGAAGTTTTCATGGGTCTGTTGAGTCAACAGCCAGACTCCCTGAAGGTTTGTCTTCGGGTATAGATACTAACAATCATTTAGGAAGAGAAGCTTTAGTAAAATGTGGCACATAAAGTGGCTCAGGTAGATTAGGGTAACTTTAGGTTTCCGCACTGCTTTTCTACTAGGCTACATAACCTTAAACAAATATTGTCGTCTCTCTGTTCCTCATTTCACTACTTCGTTCACAAAATGATTATGTGACAATGGTACTTAGAGCAGTCAAAGTAAAAATAACTTATGTAAAACATCTCTAATGATTGATTTAAATCTCCCCTTGTTACCACTTAGAATCACCTAAGCAGTGAAGCTTAATTGAGAAATTGTGTATATCAGATTGACCTGTGGAGATAGTCTTAATTATTAATTGAAGTTGGTGGTCCCAGCACACTGTAGGTGCCACCATTCTATGGGAAGGTGGCCCTGCATTGTATAAGAAAGCTAGATAAGAATGAGCCCGTGAGCAAGGTAACAACTAGTATTTCTCCATGGTTTCTGCTTCAAGTTCATGCTTGAATACCTGCTCTGACTTCAAAGGATCAGTAATAGACCATGACATAGAAATACTAGTCAAATAAAACCTTTCTTTCACTAAGTTACTTTTGGTAAGAGTGTTTATCACAGCATCAGAAATCAAACTAGAATAATACCTAATGCAATTTCTCATAATCAAGAAAGCTTTAGTTATGATTATCAATGATAGGAATGCACATCAACACTACTAAAATACAGCTGAGTCATTGCCCATATTTGTCTCATCAGCTTATAGTCTATATATATACATCCTTTGACACCTACTGTAGAGATAGCTCCTTCCTATGATCTGGAGTGTCAGACTGTAGTCTACCTTTCCAAAGGCTTCTTTTTCCTTAGGTTTCAGCTGAAATGTCTTTCCCTCCAGAAAGTCATTGTTCCCATTGCAGATAACACAGAAGATATTCTCTCCAGAGCTTCCACAGATTTTAAAGTCTATCAGCAGCATTCATTATGCATATAATACCAAAATTCTTGGTATCTTTTTACTATTCCATGTGTATGTTATCTTAATGCTTCCAACTCATTGTAAACATTCCTCTGATTCTTTATACTTAAATAAAAACTGGGAATGAGTCCCACTTCTCCATCCTAACTCCCACTACAAACTAAGAGAATGTCAAATTTAAAACTATATAGCTTAAATTTATATCACTCAGTCTGGTTTCTCTTCCTTTCTGCACTGTTAAGGAAAGCATTATGGATAGCTAACATGTTTCCACACTGAGTATTTAATGGAACTCTCCATTTACCACCATTTCTCTCTCTGTCACAAGAAATGCAATAGAAAGTTATGCTGTGTTACATTAAATTTCAAAATAAAATTGACTACACAAACCTTAGATGTCTGGCTGAGATGGGAGTAACATGAAGCAAAAGAAGCAATGACAGCTTACAAGAAAATAGTTCTGGCTGTAAATGAGGAGGAAAAGGAGGAAAGATAAATCAGTGTCACCCACTATTTCATTCCAAACTCATCTTATCTAATATCTCCCAGACTTCTGCTTGCATGCCATCAACTCATATATCATCGAAAGCAGGGTCAGGTCGTAGAACAAAAGGAATGAAAACTGGAAGTTATAAGCTAAACAACACGAAAAGAATCAGTGAAAAATGGATTTCCAAGTCAGTCTAACTAGTAACGCCAATGAGACTATTTGCATGGAAAGTCACATGTCTAGGGTTGAAAATAACGGATGGTAGAGTCTAAATAGTATTTATTTTAAAAATTATATTTGTCCCAGTTTTCTTGCTCATTTGTGCAAGAAAAGTAATGAAATGGGTTATGTTAGAAAATTTTAAATTTGCAAAGGTTTTCAGCATATAACAGTGAGTATGGCAGATATGGACCCTTTCAATAGAGGATTTAGTTGCTACAGCCAGAAACTAGAGATATATGAAAGGCATAAAGTTAATAAATTAGACTTCTGAAGTTGTTGTCCCTATGCCTTGGAAACCGTATAGCACGGCAGAAATAATACAGGATTAACAGCTAGATGAAGCCAGGTTCAAATCCATTTCCCACCACTGTGAAACTTTCAGCAGATCCCTTCTCCCTCTAAGTATCAATCCTGTGTTAGTGGTGTTTTTTGTTATGAGATACAGATGAGAGACATATATAGTGACAGATACACTGTAAATGTTTTTTGATGATGCAAATATTATTTGATAATTTAGTGTCATCCATACACTGCCTGACACCACCCCCAGTGACCTCATACATTTTTGTCAGTTACCTAAGTGACAGAACACAGGCCTTACTTCCCCCTCCCAACTTTCCCTATAACTGAGAAAGTAAACAGTAGGTGCTCAATTGTTGATTGATGCAAACCTTGACCTTTATGATGGCAACTTTTTATTGTTAACCTGACACAATCTAGAATCACCTGGGAAGAAAGCTTCAATGAAAGATTGTCTACGTCAGGTTAACCTGTGGGAATGTGTGGGGGTGATCGTCTTGCCTTAACTAATATGAAAAGATTCACTGTAAATATGAGAAGCAATATCTGATAGCAGCCCAAATTAAAAAGGACACAGAAAAAGGATAGCTTTTCCCTTTTTTGCTTGCTTGATATTGCTGGTGAGTTTGTCTACCCTGTTGTTCCTGCCACTGCTGACTCCTTAGGTAATATTAGAATAATTTTAGAGCTTCCAAGGTGGACTGAAGACCGGTAGCTCTCCAGGAACCCTCCAGGCTTTCAGGACCAGATTGGCCCTGCTTAGGCACCCAGCCTCATACACTGAGCAACTAGCGGGATCTGGACCTCTCCAGT
>LZPO01017285.1:514538-544431 GCA_001675575.1 Neotoma lepida | reverse complement strand
TTCTCCTTGTTTGTTTATCCCGCCTATACTTCCTGCCTGGCTACTGGCCAATCAGCATTTTATTTACAATCAATCAGAGCAACACATATTCATAGCATACAGAACAATATCTCCATCACCCTATTTTTTTTTTAATCAGAAAATTCCCAGAGGACCCCAAACAGTACAAGCTACTGTTCTTGGAGTCCCTCCAAACCTTTATTCTAAAGTCCTATTGCTGAAGACATTGCACACTTTGGCCATAGGATATAGAGATATCAAGCTGGAACACAGTTGAAATTTTCCTCTCTATTGGCTAGCCATCAGGTGTACCCTGCTATGAATCCAGCAAACTGTCAAGCAAGATATGCCCTCTCTAGTAGAATCCTTGCATTACTTGTATTGGGTTAGCTGACCACTTTCAGATTGGATATGAAGCCTGAGCAATAAGAACTCATTCTTATTTCTGTAAACTTGGTCAAGTCTGTGATTTTGGAAGTCATGGATTCTAGGATGGAACCAACTGCTATTGTTTTGATAAATGGTCAGGTTTCAAACTGCTCTCCAAATAAATATAGTTATACTCATACATTAGTGCCATCCTAAGTTTTCCACAGAGAAGCTTCTTACTATAGAGAGTAGTAGTACAGAAACCCATAACTGGCCAACATTCCAATACAGGACAGTTATATCAGCTACTCTATAACTCATAGAAGAGGAGCAGGAAATAATGTAAGAGTCATTGGGCTGGGAAAAATACATCTTCTTGATATGAAATATTCATTACACTCATGAACTCCCTATAGCTGTGGTTATCTATACAAGACCTGCACATGATTGGACCTATCAACATAAATCCACATGGGCAGACTGGGGGTGAGGGGGAGGAATAGAGAGCAACAAGATGGAGGATGTGAGCATAGGGGAATAGGAGGTTCGAGTTGGAACAGAGACACAGCAAGATAGCAAGGAAAGAGATACCATGATAAATGAAGACATCATGGGAATAGGGAGAAACAGAATGCTAGGAAGGTTCCCAGGAATATGCAAGGATGACCCCACCTTAGACTACGGGAAGTAATCGAGAGGGAGCCAGTACTGACATACTCCAGTGAATATTCACCTGGATGAATACCCTATCTGTCAACACAGAGCCCTGATCCAGAGACTGATGGAGGCAGTTGCAGAGATCCACAGTCGGGCTCCAGGCCGAGCTCCAGGAGTCCAGTTGATAGAAGAGAGAGGGGCTTCTGTGAGCAAGGGACAATGGGATCATGATGGGAAGATATACAGAGATGGCTAAACAAACTAGTGGAGATGCATGAACTGTCAACCAATAGCTGAGGAGCCCCCAGGAGCCCTCTCCCAGAGACGTATGGAGAAATCCATGAAGCCACACCACTTTCTGAGAGACTATTGGCAGTTTACAGTTGTTGGGGGAAGAGAATTTCATTCAGTAATGGTGTGGCCACTGATAAATTGCCCTTGCTCCTGTAAATAAACCCATACTCCAATTAAATTCACATGAAAAAGAAAGACATGAAAATAGGAACTGGACTTGTTGGGAAGGATTTCAATTGGAACTGAGACAAGAGAGGGGAATGGTGGCATTGAAAAGAAATAAAATGCATTTTGTAAATATATCAAGCAATAAAACAATTTTAAAAGAAAAGTATAAACCAATCTCACAGACAAATGTGGATGCAAAACTTCTAAATAAGATGCTTGCAAACTGAATTCAAGAACATATCAAAAAATCATTTACCATGACCAAATTGGGATAATTCCAGACAGGCTGTCCTTCAACATAGGCAAATCTATAATTGTAATACATCTGTAAATAGACTCAAGCACAAATAGTACATGATCATCTTGATAGAAACAAGGCTTTTTGACAAAATCCAACATCCCTTTGTAATAAAAGTCTTGAAGAAACTAGAGAGGAACATATTACAAAAATAAAAACTATATATGACAACACTAAGTAAACATTATATTAAGTGGGGGAAACGGAAAGCATTTCCAGTTAAAACAGGAACAAGACAAAAACACCCAGTTTCTCCATTTCTTAATCAATATGGTGTTGGAATTCTTGGCTATAACAATAATATGAGAAAACCAACAAAATTGATTCAAACAAGTAGGAAAGAAATGAGTATACCCTTACTGTAATTGGCATGATTATACACATAAGAAACCCCAGAAACTCTACCAGAAAACACTTAGAACTGATAAACACTTTCAGCAAAGCAGCAGGATACAAAATTAACATGCAAAAAAATCAGTAGTTAGAAGACAAGGAAGATGAAGTTATGAACAAAAAATCCTATGGAAACCACTACTTAGTAAGTTAATTTGAAAATATAATTTAAAAATAAAAGAAAGGGTTTGAACACAGGTACCTTGTATCCTATTCCAGCAGACCTAATAATCTAGCGGAGATCAAAGTGATATCCAGGTGACATCTTTGGTGCCCATGGTGAGGTATGTGGACTCTCCTCTTTTTGAGCTCCTTGACACCACTGAAATGACTTAGAAAAGGTCAGGTTGCCCTCACCTAGCACCTCCTCCACAATTGGAAGCCACAATTGCCTGTAAATAAATGGCTTTTCACTCTTTTTGATAAAGTATTATACAACCAAAAGGGCCCTCATTCCCTGCTGAGAGAGGGTCCTGATGTGTACAAATACTTTGGTTTTTCTGGAGGAATGGCTTGTATGATGTTTTTCAATATCAAAGGTTACATTGTTAAAAAAAAAGAGAGAAAAAAAATCCTCAGCCTGCACTTGGTGTGATGTGATTGCCACTTTTTGACTTTGAAACCCTATCCTGCTTTTCCTGCTTTGCCTTGGCACCAAGAGTTTTTCTCAATAAGAGCTTGCTCTTGGTCAGTGGGTTAGAGGATTCACTATATACTCTTAATTGGCTTAAGAAACTGTGGTGATTGATAACTTTCTTGCATGGGTTATTTCACATGTAATTCCTTTTTCTTTTCTGTTTCTTCGCTTTACTATTTCGTGCCTACTTATCTTATGCCACTTTCTCTTATTATTAATGTACCATCTCCTGTTACATTTATATTACCCTAACTGAGACAGCCAGTGGCATCGGCAGCAGAGCACAGGTCCTGTGACTGATCCACTGCAAAGCTGCAGTGAAGCAGGGTACCCTAGGTGAGTGTCAGCAATAGATGGGAGCCTAACCCTGGCCACTCTTGCTTTCCTTGGCCCATGGACTTTGGCATGGGCCCCCAGCTCCGCTTCTGATTTGCCACTTTGCCATTCTCAGGTAAAGCCAGGGACCTCAGCCTCCACCTTGGCCTGCTCCCGAGCCCCTCAGCCTATCTGGTCCTGGCCGGCTAGAGTTAGCTAATCAGAAAAGGGCAGATCCTGTAAGCCATCACCTCCTTTTTTTGATACATGTCCTGGCTTGCCCTGACATGTCCAAAGGTGCTGCAGCCAATCAAATTTAAACTAGTGTAACCATTGCTTGCTTAGCCAATTGTGTTTGCTGGAGATTACTTAACTGTCCCTGGAGGTCCCCTAGCGGTGGTATATAAAAGGAGCCTGCGAGCTTCTCTCCAGGTCACTGCCATTTTGTTTTGTGGCTGCCCCCTGCATGCTAGAATTTACTGTGGAGAAATAAATGCTCTTGTGGATTGCATGTGTGAGTGATGGTCTTCGTGGAGTAATCTGTGGATCACCCTAATATAACTAAGGCACCCTTTCCCCAAAAGTACTGTCTTTATTGCCAAGTGATAAGATCAATATATTACCTGAATCATTAATACTAGACCTCTATAACAGGCTCTTCTGGTTTTGAAACATTCCTTTGCTCCTTTCATGGGTTCCTCTGTTCCAACAAATCTAGGAATTTAAGGGAGATCAAAGTGATATCCAATTCACACCTGAACTCTAAAAAGAAGAAATAAATTCTCTTATTATACATTATAACAAAAGAATAAACTTTTTCTTTCTTTCTTTCAGGATTTCTTTCCCATCATTCTTAATATTTACAGGAAGGAAATTAATTCCATGCCTGGGAAAGGGAATCATATCTGCTGCATTACAACTTCTTCCTAATCATATCATTCCTTATAGGAGAACTTAAAAGGGTAATATCATACATCTAGGAAATCTGAAACTTGCAAAATTTACAATTGCTGAGAGAAGAAGCTCAACAGCTCTGTTGTTGAGCGGAGATTCTCAGATATGTTGACCTTCCTGTAAGCCATGTAGAGAATGTCATGTTTGAAGCTTTCATGAATTATCACTGGTGGCACTTTCACTGGCACAACTGTTTTTAGGTTATTCTTGCTTCTATAAGTAACCCCTCACCTCTATTCCTGTTACCAACTCCAGTAAACACATCAGTCCAACAAGTTAGGATTTAGTGCAATTGTTACTTTGGCCCATCACAGATTCCCTACAAGTGGTGAGTAGACATCTGTATAGTGTCCCCATGTGGTGATATTTTATCTGTGTTCCCTAATAAAATTTATCTAAAGATCAGAGGAAAAATGGGGCTGCCAGCCACTAATAGTAAAACAATAGTCTTGCAAGTTAGCACACGCCCTTAATCCATTTGGTTCTCTGTGACCCCAAGGTCACATGGGGAACTAGCAGTAGGAGGTGGTGGCACACACCTTTAATCCCAGCATCAGCCTTAGAGTTCTGAAGGTCCATGCAGACAAGACAGGAAGTGATGTAGCTTGGTGAGGATAGGAAATGAGTTAGCAGATACAGGCAATAAAAAGCCAGGTTAGACCGGAAGTCTCTCTCTTCTCTTTGCTTCACTCCTTGGAAGTAGAGGCAGCGTTGGTGAGGTGAGGCTAGTGGTGGCTTGCTCCTAATTCCTCTGATCTCTGTCAGATTTTCACCCTTATTTCTTGTTCTGTGTGTTTATTAATAAGACTGGTTAGAAGTTCATCTTACATCCCCATGAGGGAAAAATTGACACACAATAATGTCTTTTCATTTCTATATGGGAGGGAATTGTCAGGTGGGGTGAGTTATATTTTCTGGCCCTTGCAAGTCAAAAACCTTAGTCCTTGCCAACTAAGGCATCTCCAGATCTGGGAGGATCATACTACCTCAATTCCAGCCAAGCTTTTTCTCTTCGAATCTTAGCAAACAAAATGATTCTAGAATCAAGCAATTCATACTACTATAGATTCTAAGCAATGTATGAATCTTGACCTTTGCTGGCTGATAAGTTTGGTCCATACTAAACTAAAGCCCAAGGTCTTGAACAAACGTTTGGAGGATGACAAGTTGGAGAAACAGGAGAAGTAAAACCACAAAAACTAAAATTTTGATAACATACCACCACCCCCAAGACTACAGAACCCAATGCTTCAATGGCTAGAATTATTTAATAATACCATGATTCCCCTTGCCCATATGTATTGCTTTTAAGAGCTTGTTGGAGAATTTGAACTCATTGGTGTGCGACTAATAGACCTTTCTCTATACCGGATCTTAAACAATCAAACAAAACATAAATAATCTCCTCAATGATCTTGAAAAATATAGAGATTTAAGCAATATATCTAACTTCTTTTGCCATCACATCCCTCATTTCTAAAACGGAAAAAAGTAATGACTCATCAATCTTACCTAATATGGTTGTGATTTTTAATTTATATTAGAGATTAATTTAGGACAATTTCTAGAACTTAGGGAGTTCTCAATGCAGAATATGTATATATAATTATTCTGATAACTCATATCCACTGAATTATTTAGTGTCAAACATCAGAAAAGAGACACACAACCCATTAGTTACAGTACATTATATCGTAAATACTGTACTAAACCTATGTGTTACGCGCTATGGTAACTGAAGGAAATAATAAAAGGCTTTTATGGACATGATGAATTTGTATTTCTTATGTTTACCTATGGTGGTGTTTGGAATCCAATTCAAAGTTTTTTTTTAATTATTGAGGAGCACTCTTATAAGAAGAGACAGTAAATGTAGAGAGTAAAAGTCTATCATTTGGTTATTCTGTGACTAAGAGTCACTGGGTCCACACTCGTAATTTGCCTCCACAGGAGGCCTTCCCTAAGATCCCTCCAGACTTCTTATAAATAAAGGTTATAGACCTGCCTTCTTCTTATCTTCTGAATCTAGAGAAAGAAATCAGTAAGGAAGCTCTGGTCTCAGGGTTATGGCACCAGAGACTTCAGAGCTATACTGTTTTCCTGATACACAATACAGTTGGTAGCATACTATTAATCAACTTTCTCTCTCTCTGTCTCTCTCTCTCTTTTTGTCTCTCTCTCTGTCTCTCTCTCTGTGTCCCTCTCTCACACACACACATGCATGCATACACACACACACACACACACACACACTTTTTCTTTTTTCACTTATAGTTTTTATTTAAAACAATATATATGTATTAGTTCGAATTTTTGGTTGCAAAGAAAAGAAAAGAAAACAGATTCAGAATGAACTTCATGAAAGAAGCATGGGTTCTCACACATTTTAAATTATAGACGGGGGGTTGTTTTCTGGGGTAACTACACTTTTAACTTACAGAGTCCAGTTTATGATAGCCAACTATTCCTGGGCATGGAGCCTGTCTTGAAGTATGGTTGATACACCAGGTATCACACCATTAAAAAAGAGAGAGAGAGAGAGAGAGATAAATCTGCTCCCAGCAGTAACCAAATGCCAATAGCTCCTCAGGGATGGGATAGGATCTATAGGATAGAATAATAGGGGTGGGATGTCATGTCCACCTTCTCATGGTGGGATTTTGTCTGGTTTAAGTTTAAGCATATCTTGTGTGTAGGCTATCACAATTGCTGTGAGTTCGTATCTGCTTTTTCACTGTTGTGTTTGGATGAGTATATATTTTTAAATATTCCTTTATTTAATCCTCATAGTTCTATAATATACTAACATTCCCATTTCACACATAGAAAAACCAAGGCCTAAAATAGTTTGTTCAATTTTCCCAAGATTGCACAGCTAACAAGTTCTTCAGATGATATTTTACCTAGCTAGTATGGACCTAGACACTAAGCTTCTAACCAAGACTATTACTTTTATCTTCAAATAAATATAAAATATTCATAATTATAAGAACTACTAATGTTTTATTATATTTTTTCTATGATTCATATTTATTGTGAATATTCACTAACATTTATATAAGATCCCAAATATTGATGGAGAAAGTAATCATTATAAGTCATAGCTGGAAAGTAACAAATTCTATACCAAAATAATCTTTTTACATTTCCCCCTAAATGCAGAGCTTCCATAACTTGATGGATGTGAGTGAAAGATAATAAAATGCTTGGAAAGCAATACTGTTGTTTCTTATTTGCAAATTAGATTTTAAAATCTTTTTAGAAAACTTAGTTTATGGTAATTTTTTGTATTTATGTGGACAGGAACATACATACTCAGATTGTAATGGTCCATTGCTAAAAATAAAAGTAAGTCTCAGACCTAACACAAAACTGTTCAAAAAGCACATATCTGGGAATAGGAGTCACAGGTTACATAATAGATGCCACCATTTCAGCCATCATTATCTGGTGAGAAAAATGCAAGTTTATTGCTTACAGCTTTGGAAGGTAGGACTCATAATGTGTCAAAATACTCCATTATGGGAGGTATCCAGCATGTTGAACAACTTCAAAGCATGAAGCATATGGAGTAGTACTTTAGGCCTTTGGTGGTATGGCCAAGAATAGAGGATGTTACTAGGTGATGCTTCTAAACCCAAAGAAGCAATGGAGGAAAACAGGAGTTTCTTAAGCTTCTTGCCTCTCTGCATATAATGGACCTTATGTGAAGACTGCAGAGTGTGCAAGATAAGATTCTAAGTACTCCAAACCCCTGAATTCTGAGAGTAAGCACCTTGCCCAGCACCTTCTCTACCCAGCAAACCAAGCTACACTGGTACAAAATTAAGTGGAAAAAAATCAAAATGTCTTCAGGTATAATCTCTCTTGTCTAAAGTCATGACAAATCTCTTCCTCTTCTTAGAAGGATTGAGAAGACAGTATTTTCATAAAATTACACAGAAATACAGTCTTGTAACTGCCTTTAGGGTCCAAATCAGCTATGTCTGAATCCTCAAGAGATAGTTCTTTCATACTTCACTTAAAATATGTGTTACCATATTATCTATAGAAAGAAATAATTCCAACTGCTATCTTTTCTTTTCTGCTCAGGAAAATGGTGGAAAGAATTCAGAAATGTTCTGGAAACCATCTAGTTTTTTTTGTTTGTTTTTGGTTTTGTTTTTTTTGCCTTCCTTGATGTAAATGAGATCATATCTTATCCAAGCAAAATAGTGTAGAATAAATCTAAAGATTAGTACAACGAATTTCTCTGTTGTTACATATACAAATTACAAACTGAAAATTTTATCAATATCCTTAGTGGGAAGTTTTTTGTAAATGTTAATGAAAATAATAAAACTCAGAAGTTGAAAATAAAATATCAAGGAAGTAGAAATATAAAAGTTCAGGGCCTCTTTGAGTTTTCAACATTTGAATAGACTTGGAAAAGGCAAAGATGTGATACCATTCATGTATCAGGAAAAAAGAATATTCTATTGGGAAGGAATAAAATATTGAGTATCTAAAGAAAAATGAAGGAACGTGGAATATTAAAGGAACTGCATAGAAATCAGTGATCAAATAGGAAAAGTAGATGAGGACAGCCGGATACTGGGTGGGCGATAATAAGGGGACATGCAGATTATAAGAAAGACAGGTTTGTATTTTTTTAACTTAGACTTGAGATATATTTAGAGGGCTTTCAACACAAAAATTGGAATGGTCTGCAGGTCATGCAAGCAAACAGGATGACTGTATATGACCTGCAGATCACTCTGACTTTTGTATTGAGAATCACGGAGACCAAATTTATTTTAAGAACTCGGAAGAAATATGCTAGTAGCTTGAATCAGGACAATAGCTCTACATGAGTTAAGAAGTGACTGGAACACTTAGCTATGAGAAAGACTGTAGGAGGACTGATTAGTATTGACCAGGGCAAAGAAAATTAATAAATGAGGATTTCAGTTGAGACTATTTAAGTTGTAGATACCTGAATTGTAAGTAAATTGATATCAAAGACATCCAAATGAAGATAATGAAAAGATAATGTTTCTGTTACATGAAAATATCTTTGTGAATCTCGCTTATTCTGATTTATATTTATTTTATCACCACAATAGAGCACAAAATAATGCAACTCACAAATTTAACTAATTCCATAGGAAAAAGTATAGTGTATGTAATATAGAAATTAAAGACAAATACAGTCCACCAACCTTAATCAAGTTACCTCAGCAGTTCTTGTCCTTTGTATTTGTGGATGTGCTAAATTCTACATAATTTTATCACAATGTGGTTTTTGTATCCACCATTACACTTAACACACATAATGTTTCAGATGGAGCATGTAACTACTATATTAAAAAAAAAAACATGACTCACATTTATTCTGGCTGGATGAAAATTTACTTCCCAACAAAAAGTGTGTGGAAATGTTCATGAAACAATGTACGTATCTTTCTGATTGTGAATGCTTAAATTGTTATATCCATATGATTTATCACTATAAATTAATTCATGAAGAACCCCCTGATGAATCTCCAGTATTTTACATATCAAAAATAAATGAGTTGCCCTTAGAGTTTGGATGGTAGTGAAAAGAAAGAAGAAAGGCCACTATAAGAAAAAAATCACATTAGAGCTCTTTCTCACCTTTTTTATCCTTTTATCTTCCCTCATATCTCAGTTGTTGAACATTGAGAAATCCGTGTCTTAACAGCTGGGTCTATAGGGTCAGTTTCTGCCTGTAGTTTCTGAAGCTTTCTGCAGAAATTTGAGACTGGCTGGATAATTAAATGTCCCAGAACAGCTTGCCCTTTTGAGGGTGGGGCATCATAGTTGATGAGTTTCATGAAATCCTCAAGTAACCTGTTGATAAATAATGTAGGATATTTTCTCCTTCTTTTCTGATGCTGTCATGCAGTAAACCATTTTTTTTATGACAGTCATTATCATCTTCCTTTGTCTGTGGGTTCCTGTTGTGATATTACAATCCAAAGTAGTAGAGTCCTGATCTGGAAAGTACTGAGATACAGGAAGTCAGTAGAATTTTGAACAAACCTGCATACTTTCTATCTCTATCCAAAAATCTCCATTTTCTTTCAGGAGTACATTAAGTTATTAGGATAAAATATACATATAAGGTAATGTCTGAAAATTTCTGGTAAATTAGAATGCTTCCTCAGAGCATCGTCTTAGTAAATCCTTGTACTGCTGGAGGTCAGTAATTGAGAAAGGAACATGAACTCTAATTGTCCCCAAGCGCCATAGGGGAATGTTGTAGGTACAAAGGTGGTCAGACAACTTGAAGCTCTATTTCTTATATCGTCACAGGACTTGGTCTTCTCCTGTGAAGGTTCAAGTCTTTACTTTCAATATAACAGGATTAGAATCACCATGCAAACAAACCACTCGGTACATCTGTGAAGGATTGCTTAGATTAAGTTAATTGAAGTGGGAAGACCACCCTAAATGTGGGTGGCACCATTTCCATGGGCTGGGGTCCTGAGCTGAATGAAGAGCAGAAAGTGAGCTAAGCTGCTGTGGCAATCTCTGTTTCCTAACTGCAAATTCAGTGTGCCCAGCAACCTCAAGCTCTAGCTACCATGATTTCCCCAGTCTAGTGGACTACACCCTAGAAGTATAAAATAAACCATTCATCAAAATCCCAGCACAGTTCTTCACAGACTTGGAAAGAACAATACTCAACTTCATATGGAAAAACAAAAAACCCAGGATAGCCAAAAGAACCCTGTACAAAAAAGCAACCTCTGGAGGCATCACGATCCCCGATTTCAAGCTCTATTATAAAGCTGTAGTAATAAAAACAGCTTGGTACTGGCATAAAAACAGACATGTGGACCAATGGAATCGAATTGAAGACCCTGACATTAATCCACACACATATGAACATCTGATTTTTGACAAAGAAGCCAAAACTATACAATGGAAAAAAGAAAGCATCTTCAACAAATGGTGCTGGCATAACTGGATGTCAACATGTAGAAGATTGCAAATAGATCCATATCTGTCTCCATGTACAAAACTCAAGTCCAAGTGGATCAAAGACCTCAACATAAATCCAGCTACACTCAACTTGATAGAAGAGAAAGTAGGAAGGACTCTTGAACGCATCGGCACAGGAGACCACTTCCTAAATATAACACCAGCAGCACAGGCACTGAGAGCAACAATTAATAACTGGGACCTCTTGAAACTGAGAAGCTTTTGTAAGGCAAAGGATACGGTCAGTAAGACAAAACGACAGCCTACAGAATGGGAAAAGATCTTCACTAACCCCACATCAGACAAAGGGCTGATCTCCAAAATATATAAAGAACTCAAAAAACTAGACATCAAAAAATCTAACAATCCAATTAGAAAATGGGCCACAGAGCTAAACAGAGAATTCTCAACAGAAGAATCTCAGATGGCCGAGAGACATTTGAGGCATTGCTCAACATCCTTAGTCATCAGGGAAATGCAAATCAAAACAACTTTGAGATACCATCTTACACCTATCAGAATGGCTAAGATCAAAAACACTGAGGACAGCTTATGTTGGAGAGGATGTGGAAAAAGGGGAACACTCCTCCACTGTTGGTGGGAGTGCAAACTTGTACAGCCACTTTGGAAATCAGTATGGCGGTTTCTTAGAAAACTGGGAATCAATCTTCCTCAAGACCCAGCTATACCACTCTTGGGCATATACTCAAGGAATGCTCAATCATACCACAGGGACACATGCTCAACTATGTTCATAGCAGCATTATTCATAATAGCCAGAAGCTGGAAACAACCTACATTTCTTAAGCTGCTTTTGTCAAGAATTTTGACCCAGCATTGTGTAAAATAATAATACACCTCCTTTTGTATAACTTGGTATAGATAGGAAAATACAGAGATGGTATGGGTTTCCAAAAGGGGAAGAAGATGCTTAGTGAATTCTGTTGCCTTTTGTTTTCTTCTTGGAGGGGGCTTTAGACACAAAGAAACACCATCTATGGTATCAGAGGTGTTACCTTTCTTTTTGTATAGATCCTAATCTTGGTAGATGGTTATGAAAGCTTTAATATAAGGCACTACAGATCATTTACCTCAATTTGTACAAATAGATTGAGTTGCAAGATGATTTTGCAGTTTAAGGTTCTATATTCTGACCAAATTGATTCTACACTATGCTTGTGTTGGTCTGGGGTTCTTAGAGTGAAATATTAGCTTTTTTGCTTTTAGATTCTTGGCATCAAGCTTATTCTAAACTCAAGGATGCATCCTGAGAAAGTTAGCCCAAAGGAAAAGAGGAGCATGAGGTGCTCTGGTGTGAGGAGTAGGTATCAGTGTCATTCATTCTCATCCACACCAAATCAAGAAGATTTGCTACTAGGCATTCCTGGTGACCGAACACTATCTTAGGACCATTAAAAACATCAGTTTGAGTGCCCAAGTCTTCTGAATTTATTCTTTCCTCTCCTCCTTGCATCTCACTCCTTGACCTCTGGATCCACTAGTACATCAAACCCCTTTTCTTTCTGAGGCTTGGCCTTGTAGGATAAACAGGAACCTGGAGATTTCTGATTGGGTCAGCCTAAAAAATATGATGAGAATGGCGACACTGTAGACAGTGGTGTCAGCATTCTCACATCATTTTACACCAGAGCAGAGGTATCTCTGTGGAAAATTATCTCAGGGACATGGAGGGTAAGGGGGGAACTGCCACAGTTCCCATGTCCAAGCCTCACCTGAATATGCTATTCCTGGCATCCCAGAAGGCTCTGAGAAAATGATAGGGGAGAGAGAGAGAAAAGAGAGAGAGAGAGAGAGAGAGAGAGAGAGAGAGAGAGAGAGAGAGAGAGAGAGAGAGAGAGAGAGAGAGAAAACACATGTGAAAGTCAGAGGACAATGCTGTGGCATTTGTTCCCTCTCTACTTTTACATAGGTTTGAGGGCTCAAACTCAGGTGATAAATGTGAGCTAGTTTACTTCAGATAGAAAGTATTTAAAATCAAAGTCCCACCCAGGATATGGTTTATTCTTCATGCTTCCACTCCCATGCATTACAATTTGAAGACCACGCTGCAATATTTGTTTCTATTTTTTCAAACAAATTACATAAATGATTTTTCTTTAAAAAAAAATAAATTTTAGTGAAGTATAGTCAACTTACAATATATAATTTCATAAAATGTCCTTCAAACAACACAGTACCATGTACAATGAATATGCAAAAAACCTGCTTAAAATAGACTACTTTATTTGACTGTGTGATTGTTCTGAGTCAGGGTCTCACTGTGTAGCCCTGGCTGGCCAGGAATTCACTTTATTGTCTAGGCTGGCCTGGAACTCACAGAGATCATCTGCCTCTGCCTCTTGAGTGCTGGAATTAACATCAAGCAGACTATTTTTCATTTTTTAATGTTTTTAATTAAAATAGAACTATATCACTTTCTCCCCTCCCTTAGCTCCCTCCAATCCCTCCTCACTACCCTCCTGCAAATCCCCCACATGTCTCTTCCCACACTCTCAAGTTAATAGATTAAAGTGTGTGTGTGTCTATGTCTGTATGTGTACACAAAAATATATAAATATAACCTGTTATATATTGGTGGTATGTATATGTTTAAGTGATGACTATTCTGCATTTGAAAAACAAAAAGGGGCTCATCCCTGAGAGAGACTAAGTCTCCCTTTCCCTTTCCCTTTCATTAGTTGCCCATAGTTCTTTGTCTAGGTGGGTGACCCTGCAAAAATTTCCCCCTTATACATTAACATATCCATTGCTATTACCCTTCTCACACTCTTGTTTGTGCGGCCATTTCTAGGGCAACCTGTTTCACAGCAGACTTCCTGTTATTCTGACTCTTACAATCTTTCTGCCCCCTCTTCTGAGATGTTCCCTGAGCCATACACTCAGGATAGAGGCATCTATTGGTGTTGGAATCACCATGATCCATTGTTCTGTGCATTGTGTCCAGTTTTCATTTTCTGCAAGTCTCCATTTCCTGTAAAGAGAAGCTTTTCTGATGAGGGATGGTAGCTACACTTAACCTGTGGGTATAAGGATAAAATTTGGAGTGTAGAAAGCATGTGTTGGTCTAGAAAAGTGACATAACTGATTATTTGCTAAAGTTCATGCCCTCACTAGTCTCAGGAAGCTGACTAGGTTTTCAGTACCAAGCATGGTATCCCTCCTGTTGAATGGACGTTAAGTCCAATTAGATGTCTGTTGATTGCCACCAACATATGTATGTCATTTATTGTACCTTTATGCACATCTTATCATGATAGTTGTTGTCATGGTTCATAGGTGTAGCAGTTGGGTAAGGATGTTTAATACCTGCTCTCCCTTGACAGCCTGCATAATATTTTCTGAAACCATGGAAACTAGACCAGAGGAAAGAGGCTTTCAGGTTAGATACAGATCATATCATCTGAGTCTTGTGTCCTAAGTGTATGGTATATATAGCAATACAGGCCCACCCTCAGCCCCTGAGAGGCAGCAAAGGGCCACATCAATAATCTATATTGTTTTAGGAATCACTTTGAATACGCTGACCAACCATTCAAAAGGTTTCTCATGGCTGATACTGGGTTTTTTGTTTGTCTCATGATCTTGTGAGGAACATTGTCATGATAAAACAGATACAGGAGGCGGGTGATGGCAGCGCACGCCTTTAATCCCAGCACTTGAGAGGCAGAGGCAGGTGGATCTCTGTGAGTTCGAGGCCACCCTGGGCTAGGAAAGGCGCCAAAGCTACACAGAGAAACCCTGTCAAAAAAAAAAAACAGATACAGGAAATCCCTTTATGAGTTGTCATTCCAAGTATGGGATTTTTTTTTAATTCACTGAAGAAATGTTTCCTTTTCTTCAATTATATTTTAGGGTTTTTCTAAGTAATGAATAATTTTTCATATTTGATAGATTACAATGTTCTTTCATCTGTTTTTATCATAAAGTATTTAGTAAACATTTATCAAATTGAATAATAATAACTATGATAGCAGTTTCCATTACTAAGAACCAAATCTATTCTAGACAATTGATCAACAGTGTCTTAGTAAATTTTCATATCTTTTTTAATAAGCAAGGTAGCACTAACTTGATTTAGCAAATAATAAAAACCTTAAAATGTTAAGGAACCTGTTGTCATTCCACAGCAAGTAAATAGCCCACCTGGAACTGAAACCCATGTCACTCTGGTGTTCATATGAACAATATGAACCACTATACCACATAGTTAGATTAGTGCCGGGGATCAGCTATCATTGCTGTACCAGAAGATAAGGAATAAAACTGATTTGTGTGTTATTCTTTTCACACCTACACTATGTTATCAGTTGGGGTGTGTGGATTTTGTTTTATTTTTAGAAAACAGCACAGGAGCATCAATGTTAGATATTACTTGTGATGGTTTAGATGAGAGTAACACCTATAGGACTATATGTTTGAATACTTGGTCACTGTTGATGGAATGGTTTTGGACAGATTTGGAGATATGAACTTGTTAGAGGAGGTGTATCACTGGTGGCAGGTTTTGAGGTTTCAAAAGACTCATACCATTCCTAGTGTTTCTTTCTGCCTCCTACTTCTGGATGAAGATGTAAGCTCTCAGCTATTCCTGTCACCATGCATTTACTCTGCTGTCATGGTCTCTAACCCACTGAAAACTTTACCTCAAATTAAACATTTTCTTTTATAAGTTTTCTTTGTCATAGTGTTTTGCCACTGCAAAAGAAAAGAAACCAAGACAATACTTATGTGAGAATAAATAAGTCAAGTACAGCAAAATCAATGTTTGGGTCTTCTAGAAATCCTCTTACCAAAGCCTCACTTTTACTTAATACAACCAGAGTTCCAGAAGACTGAAAACAAGAAATTTAGTCAGTAGCAAAGCCTTTATTCTGTATGTTTAGGACAGAAATAGCATCACTTTGCTGACATCAGTACTTTCATTTATAAAATGAAAATATAGTCATTATGGTGTCCAAAGGTGTTGGAAAAATGTTTATGAAGGTTCAGGCCAAAGTGTCTTTCATCATGGTTCTCTAAAGCTCACTAACTGTTCAATAAAGTTTTGCAAAAACAGGAAAAGCTCAATTTTTACTCCCTTGGCTAGTTTAGCAGTCTCTAAATTACAATGGCATTTTTAAGTTATTTTCTTTTTCAGCTCCCAAACCTCCTAACACATACATATGCTGTCCAATGTGAACCTTATCACCATTCTAGATGACATGTTACTTGACAAGGGTTTCAGTGAAAAATGAGTTAGGAGATTAGAATTGTCAAGCACTGGGTGAGTCATCAGTGAGAAAGCACTATCAAAAGCTAAGATGATCTTATATTATGCTAATAGAAGCCTAATATCCGCAGAAAAGAAGAGATATCAGAGATAGGCATGTAAGCTGCTTCAGGCAGAGACACATAGGATAGCAAGGGATGAGGTTTCCCTTATAAACCCCCCCAAATCAATTTTAACAGTTCACTCAAAGTTGAACAAGCTCAGAGGCACTGATTTATGTCAACAAATTCTCCAGCACTGAGTGAAGAGAACACAGCCAACTTATGAATGGATCCTGGGATATATGGCTGGCTGGGCCATTTCATTTATCTAGGGTCCTCTTTCCTGAGAATGACTCTGCTCAGAATAGCAAACTCCTGCCAGGAATGTCTGGAAAAGTAAAGCATGGAGGGAAAGGCAGTTAGAAAACCTTTTGGGGACTATTTCAAAGCCAGGATGAATTGTGTTCCCCAGTCTTGATGAATATTGTTTCCTATCTAAGTCAAGAAGTGCATTCAGTAGTCTCTCAACTTAGAGCCAGAGGTTGTTTACTTATATTCTCTTATTTTGGTGTTTTATATTTGGTATTGTAGATATATCCTTTGTGACTTAACTCCACAGTCTGGCATTTTGACTGGATGTGGTTTTCTGTAATGGTCTCCATCTGTTGCACAGAGAAGCTGTCTTGCTGAGGGGTGAGGACTACACTTACCTGTGGGTATAAGGACAAATACTTACAATATTTTTAGGGATTATCTTGGATTAGTAAAGTGACAGTTGCAAAGTCTCCTCTAAGATCCACAACCTGACTAGTTTTTGGTATTTGGATAGGTTTATGCTACCAGGCCTGGTTTCCTTCTGGTTGAGTGGATCTTAAGTCCAGTTAGAGAGCTGCTCATTACTGCCAATGTATGTGTGCCATTACTGTACCCTGAGGGTTATCTTTCCATGCTTGTCATTGCTGTAATTCANAGATGTCATAGCTGGNTAGGACTGTTGGCTGCTTCCCTCCTCTGGAAGCTTCCGTGAGCCTTTTGATAACATGAAAGCTAGTACACAGGGAGAAGGCTTTTGGGTCAGTTCCAGCTCAGGGGCCTCTGGACCCTGTGTCTGAAGTGCATGATGTCTTCAGCACTAGGGACTCACCTTTATGCCTGTGGAGGCAACCAAGGGCAGTAGCAGTAGCTTATAATGTTTTGGGAGTCTCTTGAACAACCCTGGCCAACAAATCAAAAGACTTCTCATGCCTGGGGTTGAGATTTTGAAAAGATGGTCTTTGACTCTTTGAGGCAGCACCTAGATCAAAAATTTTCATTTTAACTATAAATGGATCAAAGTGCTTTTTTCTTGTTTGCTTTGTGTTTTGTTTTTTGCTTGTTTTGTTTTAAAATAATACTCTTATGTGCATTTTTTATTTTTATCTTATTTTTATTAGTATTTTTAGTTTTCCTGGCGGGGGAGCACTACAAGGGTAAAGGGTGGATACAGAGAGACTGGGAAATGAGTAGGATTGGAGTGCATGATGTGAAATTACCAAAGGATCAATAAAATTATGTTAATTAAGAACACATTATGAAAATGAAAAAATTATTTACTAAGCTCATAGTATGTGATAGATGTCAGGTCCAAAAGAAACTTAGGACAAATGGCTGATTGTAGCATATCACAGTGAATGCTGACCTCCAGCCTCATTCAGCATTACAAGTACCTGTTACAGAGTCCATGCTGGCATCCTCAGCTCACCTGCCCCCTACCCTAAATTTCTCCAGCTCATAGGTTTCCCTTCCCCTAGCTTCTCAGTCCTATATATCCCTGCCATTTCAGCCACATTCTTTCTTTGCTTTCTTGGTTCTTGTCTCTCTTCTTGGTGGCCTTGGTCCCCTCTCTCTTGCCCCTCTCTTGGACCTCTTCTCTTGCCCTCCCTTCCTATCACATGACTCAGATCAGTCTACTAGTCATGTCTAGTCTAATACTTTTTCTCCCTGGTCTAGACTCTTCCAGATACCTCTAACTGTACTCTCTCTCGTATCTACAACAAAATCTTTCCTTTGAACCATACCTTTGAATGGTCATGTCCTTACTTTATACAATAGGTATGTTGTAGTTGCTGCAAATGAAGCAAATGAATAAGCAAAATGAATATACCTGACTTTGTGGCATTTTATTAAGGAGTACATATTAAATTAAGGAAAATGTATGTGAACAAAGTAATTTGATATTGCTATTAGTGTTATGATGGGGAATGTTATGAGAAATTATGGTAGATAATGTATAGAATGAGGAATCTATATTGGATAAACAGAGAATAACAAAAAACATTTAATACAAGAATTCATTAACCAGGAATTAACCATTTGATAATCAAGAGAAGAGTGCTCAAAGACTGAACAATAAGGGTAAAAGCCCTAAGGAACAAATAGAATTAATATGTCTGATGACTGGAAAGTGTTTGCAACTAAAGTAGTTAACTGATACATGTGACATTGTCAATGAGTTTGAAATAAATTTCCCTGAGTAAAAGATTACTTACACAAAACAACTTGTAAGACAGAAGATTAAGATGGGATGGTGAGTGGAAGCACAATAACTAGACAGAAGTCTACTGCCAGGACATAATAGATACATTGGAGAAAAAAAGAAGTAAATCACTGTTATAGATTGGAAGTACAATCCTCTAACTTTTTCTTTAAGATGATGTCAAAAACAAAACAAAACAAAAATATCAGAAGAAATCTAGGCAGACTTTTTAGATATTGGTCCTAAGCAAAATGCTACAGCATACTCATAAATGAGAAAGACTGTGCTAGTGTATATCTGGAGTTGCTCAATTCTAATAAAATGAATGTGAAAAATAATATGCCTTCCCAGTGAGAAATCACTCTGCACATTTAGAGACTAACGAAAGAAAAGGTCTTTACTAAAGCACCTGGCTGGCTGAGCTAAAGCCCAAGTAAAAGTTGGCCTTAAACAGATTTTTACTAACTTGTGTACACTCTAGGCTTATGCATTCCACAAACTCTGTCATCCTTAAATCTCTTTTGGGTCCTGACACAGGTTACACTTCAAACAATTTAAACAGGGACAGGAGACTGCAAGCTTGGCCACTTAGGCAGATAGATTTACACAGCAAAGAAATTATATGTTGCCAGAATTTTTTTAAGTACACTGCCAGGATTATTTTTAAGTACACTGGTATTGTTCTTTTTCAAATAGTTGTCACCCAGGTTCATTCTGCCCACATGGCAGAATTGAGTTTTTCTGATAAGAGCTCAGGAGAGTTAACGACAGACCAGAACTAAATTGATGATTGTGACACTATGCTGCCACTCTGAGCTGCCCATGTCCCTGTATGTCCTTGGGGTTGGGAGTCAGGGTCCAATGGCTGATTGCAAGTCAGGGCTGTCTCCTTTGTCAGGGGAATGGAGCTTAATGGCTGATCCATCCTGGTGAATATACATTTCCACCCTAGCCTCAGTTTCCTATCTTTCTACCAGGCCTCCTTAACAGACTACTTTTCTTTGGAGTGTTTTGGAGGCAGCGCTCCTTCAGCTAAATTCCACTTGTGTGACTTAATGTCTCATAAGCAGATCTATTAGTAAATCCTTTGTAACATCAATTTTATTGCTTTGAGTTTCTTCTATATCACTATGACCTCGTTGGGGCTCCATTTGTTCCTGATTTATAAGCTACACTGTGGTGAAATATGATGGGAAGGAGATTCTTCACATAGGTTCATTGTTTCAATGTCAGAGGATTATTTTTCTGAAACTCTGTCTTCTACTTCAGGGAGTATACCACATTTAGAACTGGTAGTTTCACATTTACCTATTCAAGAGTACAGAAATGAGAAATGGCTTTCTACCTGATGGGAAATTGTATGTGATTCATCTTAATATTTTTGGCTTTCAATTCTACACATTAAATATGAGTCACACATATCCCCACACTGTCAGGCAAAAAGCAAGCTGATTACAGAGCAATCATTTAGGTTCTAGAAGGAATAGTTGATTACGTTGTATCTGTTTTGCTTTTAAATGATTAAGGAATACATTACTAATGGATTTAGACACCTGTGGACTAATACAGAGCAAAAAGTACAGAATTCACAAACTATCTCAAAGCTAAGACCTAAATGTAGAACACATGAGGATTACAAACTACTGTTTAACTCAAAGAAGAATTTTCCAACAGAGTTGTCTATGATTAATGTGAGATACAAGGAACTCCCAGATCTGAAAAAAATATGTAAGTAATGGTTGCTTCTGGTGTTGATGGAACAACACTCTCAGAGGGACTTTTCAGCCTCATAGTGAAGGCTAATGGTGTCAGTTGGTCTTATTCTGGCCCAATAAGAAATTTTCAGTACTTAGAGATAAAAAGAAAAAACTCTTTAGCTAGCACACAGCTGTAGCCTCAAACTATTGCTTGAGGAGGTTCAATCCTGATCATAAATATTCTATAGCTTATATAGGGATATTCACTGTCATAATCTTGTCTATATGACCATCCTAGGGTGGTCTTTTCATCCCCACCCCAAAGAAGATTTTTTTCCCCAGAGCTAAGCAAGTTTTATAGAAGCTGAGGTTTGCAGGTTTCTAGTTAGAATAGTTTTATCTTTAGCAAACAGAACTTGCTGTCTAAGCGGCCAAGAGCAGATGTATACCTTCTTCAGAAAAGAGGAAGGGGCAAGCTGGTTTACAAAACCAGAAGTCTGCAGCTGAATTTTAGCTCTGTTGTCTTAGATCAGAACCTGAGTGCTTTATTTTGGTTATTTTTTTATTCCTATGTAACTTAATATTTCACAGGTAAGCTTGTTAATCACATTTAATTAATGTTAGAGCTTGCTATTTTCATTTTTCCTTCATTATGCATTTTGTATATGGATAGATTTGGATTTTTCTTCAGGATTAGCATTCTAATCATCAGAACTCATGTACTTTGACTTTAACCATGGATTTTGCTATTATTCTCTTGCCTTTTTAAACTCAGAGCCTTTGTTCACGGTTACATTGTCTTCAGCCACAGAATCACTAGCTAAGTCAAATCTTAGCAGGGCACATGGAAAACTTTCAAGGCCTGACTGCCCAATTCAAACTGACAAGAAGTTGGATTTTTTCCTAATTATATTCTTTACTTACGGCCAACACGCCTGCATCTCCCCCTGATGTTCTTTTTTCCTCTATCCTTCTATCTCTAATCTCACAAAGAATTTTTCGCAATTTTGCTGTGATTTCTCTTGAATTACTATATATGAATAAGTTGCTCTCTAAATATGGCTTAGAAGTGCGTCACTGTTTGGAACAGTGATTATTGCTGTTTAGTGACCTCTTCTTACACCTACTGACTCCTGTCCTTTTCACAACATCCTCACTTAAAGACTGGTTGAGGGTGGGGTTCTTTATCTAATCTAGCCCAGGTTAATTAAGCTTATGTGCTAATATAACTACTTCCTCTGAATAGAAAGGTTCATCCATTAATCTTCTGTGTCATTTAATAAAGGTTAACTTATAAGAAGTTGAGTGATGAAAGAAGACAAAGTCCCTGTCCTCATAAAGCTTCTCTTCTAGTAAGGGGAGGCAGACAACAAAGTGTGAAAGTGGAGACTGGAGACATGGATCAACAGTTAAGAGCAACTACTACTCCTGCAGAAGACCCTGTTTCAGTTCCCAGAACCCAATGTTGGATGGCTCACAATTGCCTGTACCTCCAGCTCCAGGACATCTGATGTTTCTGGCTTCCAGGCACATACATTCATATGTACATACCCACACAAAGACACATAAGATATACACATAAATAAATGAAATTATATTTTTTAAAAGAGAAAATACAGGGGCTAGAGTGGAGTTCAATGATAGAACATGTGCATGTGTCTATAACATGCAAGGTCTAGGTACTATTCCTATCATGAAAAATTCAGTTAGACTAAAGGAATAAGAGTTTGTAACTTAATGCATTACATGATAATGACATTTAATAGTAACATGTTCAAAATTGACAAAAGACTATATTTTCATATTCTGCCCATAAAAATTTTTGTGAGGTAATTGATACTGAATTTCTTGAATCTTTCTACAACAAATTCACAAATCAAAACATTACATTATGCACTATAAATATAGAATATTGCTTGTGAAATGAAATAACTTTTATGAAATAAAATACGAATTAATAATATATGCTGTCAAGAGTTATAAAGAAAATATTGAGGCAAAGAAGACAGACAGTAACTAAAAGGTGGCTATTAGTAGTGGAGTTTCCAGGATAGACCTCCTGGAGGCAATGATATCTGAAAAAAAGTTTGTGAAGTTGAACACTGAAACAAGGAAATACTAGGACAAAGCTGGGAAACTGTAGGCTTCCTGGTAGAGTGTTTGTAGGGCATTCACAAGGTCTTTGGTCTGTTTGTTAACACCACATTCCTCAAAAAAGAAAGAAAGAAGGAAAGAGATAAGGAAAAGAAAGGACAGGAGGGAGGAAGTGAAAAAGAATGAATGAAACACAGTGGTGGAAAGAACATTCAAGTCACTAAAAGAAAAGCAAAGACACTGGTGGTGCATTTTTTTGGCAAGTTATGTAGGTGAGAAAGTGAGTAGAAGGAGATAAGGAGATAAAGGATTCAATGATGTAGTGCTCAGAAGCCATTGTAATATTTACCTTTTTTTTCTGAGAGTGTATTGAGCTAGAGAGTGATTGTATTTAATGGGCTTGTTAGAAAAGGCTCTTTATGAATATGTGTAGAAATACTTTATCAAAGATAGATGTGGGGAGGCTACTTAGAGGACTAATGTTGTAATCCAAAGAAGACAAGGTGGTGGAATAGAGTTGGGTATAAGTCCTTGTGTTAGTTGCTGGTCTCATTCCTGTGATATCAAATGTAACTTATAGAAAAATAAATGGCTCAATTTAGTTCATAGCTCAATGGTACAGTACATCATGGAGGGGAAGTCATGGTGGTAAGATTTTGAGGCAGCTAGTCATATTGCATGCACAGACATAAAGCAGTGAGTGATGAATACTAGTGTAGATACAGCTTTGTCCTTTGTATGTGATCCAATATTTCAACCAACAAAATGAAATTGTCCATTGTTGAGGTTGTTCTTCCTACCCCAATGAATCAATAATCCCTAATAGGCATTCCTAGAGGCTAACCTAAACTAGATAATCCCTCACAGACATGCTCAGAAGCTTGCCTCAGAGATGATTCAAGATCATGTCAAGTTGAAAATATTAACCATCACAATTCACCCCTGTGGTGGCTTGAAAGAAAATGGCCCCCAAAGAGAGTGACACTATTAGGAGATGTGGCTTTGTTGGAGTAAGTATGGCCTTGTTGGAGGAAGTGTGCCACTGTGGAGGCAGGCTTTGAGGTCTAATATATGCTAAAGATAACGCCCAGTGAGACTGACAATTTCCTGTTGCCTGAAAGATGTAGGACTCTCAGCTACTTCTCCAGCACCATGTCTGCCTCCACGCCGCCATGTCTCACCATGATAATAATGGACTGAACCTCTGAACTGTAAGCAAGCCACCCCAATTAAATGTTTTCCTTTATAAGAGTTGATGTGGTCATAGTGTCTCTTCACAGCAATAGAAACCCTAACTAAGATACTCCTGATTAATGTAAAACCCAGATGTATGAATTTTAAATCATAACCTTCCTTCCTTCATTCTTATAGGCTCATGGCTACCCCATAATACAAAATGCATTCATTCCAACTTCAAGTCCCCACTTCAACAGTTCTGACACCGTTTAAAAATCTAGAATCTATGTCTCATCTGAGACTCAAGACACTCTGAATAAAATCTATATACTTCTAGTATACTATAGCACAATATAAGCATTACTATTTCAAACAGAAGATTGCGAGCACAAAAAGGAATGATCAGATTAAAGAAAGACAAAAGTTTAACACAGGAAACACCAAATCTTATATTACAATGTTAGTCCCTGAAGTTTATGATGGATTTTTTCTGGGCTCCAAACAGTTCATGTAGATTCCACTGCTACTCTTGTGTCTGTAGTATACATAGCCTCTCTCTTGGGTCACCTCCCCTGTGTACTTGTATCTTTTCTCTATGGATATCATATGGTTCTGGCATTTAGAGTATATTACCATAATTAATGAGGCAATTCCATGTAATTTATCTAGCAATCAAGAGAGGTTTATTTCTGGGATAACTTACAGCCAGTAAGAGTTCAGGTACAGGATCTGGGAGAGAGGAGATGCAATCCAGTAGAGAAGTCTAGCTTGGTCTCCAGCCCAGCATCCAGGACTACAGGGATCCAGAAGAAGAAGCAGGGGCCAGCACATAGGCACCTCGAGTTGTAAGGGGCTCCTTCTGAGCCATGCCCCACGGGGAGGTCCTAGGCAGGTGTGGCAGTTACCTGTTGCCTCTCTAGGGGCAGTGTTTCAAGGTCAAAGCTGGAACAGCTACCCACTACAAGAGTATCCTGGGGTCTCCATTGAAATTTAGACTTCACATTTAGCTTAATGCAGTGGTCTCTCAGGATCTCTTTATAGAGATCCAAACTTGCTACACACTTCTGGCCTAAGTGGACCTCTGAGACAGTTGTGCAAGATTTCCCTTGACATTTTCAATTATTCATCTTTAATGCCTGAAAATCCAGGACCACATGAACAATGTTCCCATGTTGTTCTGCTAGATTAAGATGAAACCTGCACCCCTTAGACAATAATTGCAGAAACATTTGTTTGCTGACCCTGGAGAAGCACTTAAAGTAGTGTGATGGCTAGTTTTATGTCAACTTGACACAAACTTAAGTCATTGAGAGGAGGGGGCCTCAAGAAAATACCTCCGTGAGACTGGGTTGTAGGCAAGCATTTTTTTTAATAAGTGATTGATGGGGAAGGGCCCAGCTGGTGGTCCTGGGTTCCATCAAAAAGCAGGCTGAGCAAGCCATGATGAGCAAGCCAGGAGGCAGCACTCCTCTATGGCTCCTGCCTCCAGGTTCCTGCCCTGTTTGAGTTCCTGTCCTGACTTCTTTCAGTGCTAAACAGAGATATGGAAATGTAAACCATACAAACCTTTCCTCCCCATCTAGCGTTTGGTCATGGTGTTTCATCATAGTGATATTAATCCTAACTAAGACACTTAGGCAATTTATCTTGGACAAAGAACTCCTTTATCATCATTCGTGGTTTAGAGTCTCTCAAATGAATTAGCCATTATATATGTATGCATATATATATATGAAATTTTGTATTCATTTTACATACCAACTACAGATCCCCTCTCCTCCCTCCTCCCACTCCCTCCGGCTTTCCTCTCCTAGATCTACACCCATCCTCTCCTCTAATACCTGTCTCTTATACACATCTAGATGTGTATAAGAGACAGGGTTTAATCCCCTCTCCCCTGCACCAAGGCTGTGTAAGGTGTCCCACCATAGGCAGTGAGCTCCAAAATGCCCGCTCATGCCCTAAGGATGGGTTCTGATTCCACTTTCAGGAGACCCCTTAAGCAGATCAAGCTACATAACTGTCTCACCTATGCAGAAGGCCTAGTCCAGTCCCATGCAGGTTCCACAGCTACTGGTCCACAGTTCATGAGTTCCCACTAGTTTGGTTTGGCTGTCTCTATACATTTCCCCATCATGATCTTGATGTCCCTTGCTCATAGAATCCCTCTTCTCTCTCTTCAACTGGACTCCTGCAGCTCAGCCTGGTGCTTGGCTGTGGATCTCTGCATCTGCTTCCATCAGTTACTGGATGAAGGCTCTATGATGACAATTAAGGTATTTACTAATCTGATTACGGGGGTAGGCTAGTTCAGGCTCCCTCTCTGCTATTGCTAGTAGTCTAAGCTGGGGTCATCCTGGTAGATTCCTGGGAACTTCCCTACTACCCTGTTTCTCTCCCTATCCCCATGATGTCTCCCTCTATAATGGTATCTCTTTCATTGCTCTCCTACTCCATCCCTGTTCCAGCTTGACCATCCATTCCCTTATGTTCTCATGCCCCCTCCCTTACCCTTCATTGTCCTCCCTACCCGTAGTCTACTCATGGAGATCTCACCTATTTCCCCTTCCCAGGATGATCCATGTGTCCCTCTTGGGGTTCTCCTTGTTAGCTAGCCACTCTGGAGTTATGGGTTGTAGTCTGGATATCCTTTGCCTTTCATCCAGTATCTGCTTATGAGTGAGTACATACCATGTTTGTCCTTCTGAGTCTGGGTTATCCCACTCAGGATATTTTCTAGTTCCATCCATTCACCTGCAAATTTTATGATGTCATTGTTTTTCACTGCTGAGTAGTATTTCATTGTGTACATGTGCTACATTTTCTTTATCCACTTTCAGTTGAAGGGCATCTAGGTTGTTTCCCAGTTCTATAGTAATTAAAACAGCTTGGTATTGGCATAAAAACTGACATGTGGACCAATGAAATCTAATTGAAGATCCTGACATTAATCCACAAACCTATGAACATCTGATTTTTGACAAAGAACCCAAAACTGTACAATGGAAAAAGAAAAGCATCTTCAACAAATGGTGCTGGCATAACTGGATGTCAACATATAGAAGTTTGCAAATAGATCCATATCTATCTCCATGCACAAAACTCAAGTTCAAGTGGATCAAAGACCTCAACATAAATCTAGTTACACTTAACTTGATGGAAAAGAAAGTAAGAAGTAGTCTTGAATACATTGGCACAGGAGACCACTTCCTAAATATAACACCAGTAGCACAGACACTGAGAGTAACAATTAATAAATGGGATCTCCTGAAACTGAGAAGCTCTTGTAAGGCAAAGGACACAGTCAATAAGACAAAACGACAGCCTACAGAATGGGAAAAGATCTTCACCAACCCCACATCTGACAGAGGGCTGATCGCCAAAATATATAAAGAACTCAAGAAACTAGACATCAAAATACCAAACAATCCAGCCCCATGTCTGCCTGTTTGCCACCATGCTTCCCACCATGATGATAACAGACTAAACTTCTGTGCTATAAGCTAGCCTCCAATTAAATACTTTTCTTATTAAGAGTTGCCGTGGTCATAGTGTCTCTTTAGAGCAACAAAAACCCGAACTAAGACACATTTATTCACTGGATTAGAATCTACTTCTTTGGAATCCAGCATAGATTGAAGACCAGTATAGATATCCAGCTTTGTGGACTGAACAACTACTAGATTCTTGGCCTTTCCTTTGGGAGACAGCCATTGGTGGACTAGTGAAGCCACAGTCTATAAGCCACTCTAGTACATCCACCTTTAATATATATTCAATCTATGAGTTCTATTCCTTTAGAGAACTGTGACTAATACATCAGATATAGGGAGAATTTAGCCAGATTCTTTGCCAGAATGTAATCAGAATATTCTCTAGTCAAGTTCCTAATACAGTCCCTATTCCCTTCTGAAGTCTCATAAGCAAAACACATACTATGCACATTTCTCTCAGTTTTCTGATCTTTCTAACTCCTACCAGAATACTCCATTAAGCTGTTTACAGTACTCTAGCACTTTTCTAGCATGAAATCTAAAACATTCCACATACTACAAACCATTTCCAAAGGTTTGGCTACACATGCTCAGGTTAATCACAGCAATAGCCCCACTGCTTGACACTGAATTTTTGAATTAATTTTTTGCCTCTTTGCTCGGACAAAATATCTGAAAAAATAACTTCAGGCAGAAAGGCTTTATTTGGCTCACAATTCTAAGGTACATTCAATAAAGGGGAGGAAATCATGACAACAGGTGTTTGAAGCAACCTGTCACCTTAAATCCACAGTTGGGAAGGAGAGATAAATGACTACTCATGCTCATCTTGCCTTCTTCCTTTTGTTCTGTTCAGAACTCCAGCCCATGGCATGGTGCTTCCCAGTGAACATGGGTCTTTCCAGCCTAATTAACATAACCTAGATAATCTCTCACAAGCATACTCAGAGGCTAAATGAAGTTAGATAATTCTTTACAGGCATTTCCAGAGGCTTGTCTGTCAGATAATCCCTGATCTTATCAAGTTAACAATATTATCACAGTACCAGAGGTGTTAGATTATACATGCATTTTTGTTTGTGTGTTTGTTTTGTCTGTTTTTATTTTTTCATTTTGGTGACGGGAATGAAACATAGTAATTCCCTAACAAATAATAATCCCTATCTTTAGAAGGGAAGGTGTAGCTTATTATCAATAGGGAACTTAAGAAAGCTCTAATGAGCAATATCAGTAAATCTACTTGGAAATGTAAACCTTGTCTATAACCATAAGTTGTCCAAGCTAAGGATCTTGTCCCTTTATTTGTTTTTTTTTTCTATGAAACCTAGCATTAGCTTATGTATTGATAGGTGTAATGAAGCTGTGATGGTGAGCTATGTCTCACAATAAGTTTCTAAGGAGCCTTATTATTTGTGGAGTACATGGAGTACTCACGCTGTGAACTTTGTGCTGAGGCAGAGAGTATTGAATATATGCTCAACAGGAAAAAATACCATCTATTAACAACTGAAAAGTAATGTGTGGGAGGGTCACTGAGCCCTGACGACAGAAGATTGGGATGAGACCTGGGGAGCCAACTTAATAGCTTGTCCAATGGAGTTGCTATGTGTAACCGTGCCAAGTGACCACATCTTAGAAAATGAGACACATTGGCATATACAAAAACCTTGAACAACATGGTAGCTAATTGAATTTTTCTTTAGTAAGTCAGAAGGCATTTTGAGATCTTATAGAGACTCTGAGCTTTTTGTGAAGAACATTAACTATGGAGACATATGAATGCAGAAAAAAATGTCTCATTCCCTTTTAATTCAGCAAAATCTTTTTCAATAGCAGCCACTCACATAGCCAAATAAAACTTGAGGGACAAAGAAACGGAAGCTGACTATGATTGGGGTGGATTTTGGAGAATTCAGGGGAGGATGAATATGATGAGAATACAATGTGCAAAATTCTCAAAGAACCAAGGAAACTCACTTGAGAAACTTACAGTTTAACAAAGTGGATAGACATTTATTGGATAATTGATTACTGACGTGACTATTTTCATTCTACAAAACAGGTGTAGATAAGATCTGGGTAATTTATTGCTAGAGGAATGTTGGAGAATTTTTCATGTTTTAAACTGGCTTTTTCAAGTGAAGGTCAGATTTCTGGAGGTGAAAGAGGAACAAGGTCAGAATAGTATGAGAAAAGGTGCAGAGTAGGAAAGGAAAGTCTATATTTAGGGTATATTGACCTATCAGCTGGACCCTTGCTTCTCAGAATATGGCATGAAAGACAAAAGAAAGGAGACTAAAACTGACTTGGGTACAAGTCAGGCATTGAGAAGAACTGGTTATTTTTTTAAAGTTGACATACAAAGTACTAGATTTCGTTATGGCATTCCATTCATCTCTGTCATATGATGACAATATTCTTCTTAGTTTCTTGAAGAACCTCTACATTGATTTCCAGAGAAGCTACACAAGTTTATATTCCCACCAGCAGTGATTAAGGGTTCTTTTTCCCCATATGCTCACCAGCACTTTCTAAAAAGAGATTTTATTATTAAAAATTTTATTTCAGTAA
>LZPO01017285.1:490062-514418 GCA_001675575.1 Neotoma lepida | reverse complement strand
AGTTCAATATCAGTTTTTAAATTGGTGCATTCATTCTTAAACCATGGCTCATTTTTAATTTCATAAAATGTAGAACATCTATCTCACCAGCTTTTCTGCCATTTGCTTTCTTTGTTATTTGTTATTTTAAATTAAAAATATAGTTACACCATGTTTTCCACTCACTGTGGTGCCTATGAACCTCTTAAATTAATAGTCTGTTTTAGTTTATTATTGTTGTTGCATATATAAATGCATAAATACAGCCTTCTGAATCTGTTTTTGTTGCTTGTGTGAATATTTCAGGGATGATTACTTTATTTTGGATGACCAATTATTCCTCATTGCTGGGAAAAGCTAATTCTCCCTTACTCATCAGTCAGTAGTTGCCTATAGTTCTCTGTTTAGGGGTGGTACTCCATAAGAATATCCTCTTCTATGTTGGCATGTCAGTTAATTTTTGTTATTGTTCAGGTCTTGTTTAGGAAGCCACACTGCTGAGGTAACATGGTGAAGTTTCCCTATTATTTCTGGGACACATCTTACAGTAGATTGCCTGGTCTTCTGGCTCTTGATATCTTTCTATCTCATCTTCATTGACATTACCTGAGCCTTAGGTACAGGAGTTGTGTTGTGGATATAACCACTGAGTCTGGGCTCCCTACAATCTGTTAATCTCTGCATAGTGTCCAGTTCCTATTCTTGTAATGGTTTCCATTTGCTGTAATGAGAAGCTACTTAGATGATGAGTTAAAGTTACATTTACCCATATGTATAAGGATAAATTTTAGAATGCAGTTAGGAATTATGCTGGTTTAGGAAAGTAGTGGTAGTATATTCTCTTCTAAGGTCTATGACCTCATTAGCCCCATGCAGTTGGCTAGGCTTCTAGTACTGGGAATAATTAACCTCCTGTTGAATAAGTCTTAAATCCAATTAGACAGCTGTTGGTTACTGGCAACATATGAGCACCACATTATTGTGGTTCATAGGCACCACAGTTGGACAAGACCATTGCATGTTTCCCTCCCTTGGCAGCTTGCATAATACTTTCTGGTACTATGAAAGCCAGAGTTCATGAAGAAGGCTTTCAGGTCAGCTCTGACTCAAATCAGCCAAGTTCTGTGTCCTAAGTGTGTGGTGTCTATAGCAACAGAGACTTAACTCCAAACTGTGAGAAGGAACCAAGAGCAAGAGACATAGACTATACAGTTTGGGGAGTCAGTTGGACTACCCTGACCAACAAATCAAATGAAGGTTTCTCATACCTGGTATTGGGATTTTTGTTAGTCTGTCTCTTTCAGCCCAAATTGAAAAAAAAATAATATGATCCTTAAACTATATATCAAGCATCCATGATGGTATTTGTCTCTTTGCCCTCCCATTTTTGACTGGGGTAAGATGGAATCTCAAAACAATTTTAATCTGCATTTTCCTAATGGCCAAGGGTATTGAATACTTTTTAAATATTTGTCATTACACGTTCACATTTGAGTCTTGTAGTTTGTTCCATTGATCTGCATGTCTGTTTTTGTGCCAGTATTCTACTGTCTTATTACTATAACTCTATAATATAAACTGACATATGCTGTGACAATACCTACAATATTATTTTATTTGCTCAGGGTTCTTTGATCACCTACAGACTTTTGTGCTTCCATATAAATTTTAGTATGTTGGTATCTATTTCTGTGAAGAATAACATGGGGATTTTTATTGAATCTGAAAATTGATTTTGGTAAGAGGAACATTTTCACAATATTAATTCTATGAATCCATAATTATGGGCATCGTTCCATCTTCCAGTGTCTTCATCAATCTGTTTATTGAGAGATTTAAATTTTCATTGAGCAGACTAGGCCTTCTGAATGTGAGTAGCAGTTGTGTGGATTGATCTGTTTGTGGGGCCTCTGGCAATGGGTTCAGGACTTATCCTGGGTGCATGAATTGGCTTTTTAAAGTGCATTCCCTGTGGTGGGTTTCCTTACTCAATCTTGATGCAGGGGGAGGGGCTTAGTCCTGCACCAACTTGGTATGCCAGCTTGTATTGACAACCCAAGGGAGGCCTTACCCCCTATGAGGATTGAATGGGGGGTGGGATGAGGGGAGGTGAGAGGGACAGGAAAAAGGGAGGGAAGGGGAACAGTGGTTAGTATGTAAAATGAAAAACTTTTAATTAAAAATAAAGTTTTCATTGTAGAGATATTTCTCCTCCTTGACTACTTTTATTTCTAAATTTCATTTTGAAGTTATTATGAATGAGATTGCTTCCTTGAACTCTCTCTCAGCCTGCTTGTTATTAGTATATGGGAAGACACTGGTTTTTGCACTTTTATTTTATATTCTGCCATGCTGGTGAAACCATTGATCATTTCCAGAAGTTTTCTTGTAGAAATTTTGGGATCTCTTATGTATTATCTTATCATCTGAAAATAGATAGAATTTGATATTTTCTTGTCCTCTTTGTTTCCCTTTAATTTTCTTCTTTTGATTTATTTTTCCAGATAGTGTTTCCAGTATTATATTGAAAAGGCATGGAGACAGTGGGCAACCTTGACACACTGATTTTTAATGGGGTTGCTTTGAGGTTTTCTTCATTAAGGATAATGTTAGCTGTGTTTTTTTCGTATACCATCTTTATTATGGTGGATTATGTATCCTCTGTTCCTACTCTCTCCAGAACTTTTATCATGAATCATGTTGGATTTTGTCAAAGGCTTTTCTATATCTATAGAGACAACCATACAATGTTTGTCTTTAAGTCTATTCATACAATTTATTGCATTTTGACATGTATATGTTAAACCATTCCTGCCTCTCATGGATAGGCCAATTTTAGTGTGATATATGGTCTTTTTGATATATGTCTATATTCAGCTTGCAAGTATTTTATTGGATATTTTTGCATCCATATTCATTAGGGATATTTGTTGGTTGTTTCTTTTTGTTGTTGATGCCATTGTGATTTTACCTGGTTTGGGTATTAGAGTAAAGCTAGATTTGTAGAAGGAATTTGGGACAGCTCCTTTTGTTTCTATGTTGTTTTAATAACTTAAGGAGGATTGGCTGTAGCTCTTTTAAAGTCTGGCAGAATTCTATTCTGAATACTTCTCAGCCTAGATGTTTTTAATTCAAAAATTTTTTAATATTTCTTCAGATTATAATATAATTACCACATTTCTACATCTCTCTCTTCCCCTTTCTTCCCTCCAAATCCTCCAATATGCCCTTCCTGGCTCTCATTCAAATTCTTGCCTCCTTTTTCATTGTCATTGCATAAATATATGCACATTGCATATGTATATACATTCTGAAATATAACTTATTACATCCACATAGTGTTACATGTATGCATGTTTTCAGGGCTGACCATTTGGTACTGGATAACCAATTGGTGCACTCTTGCATGGGGAAAACCATTTCTCACACTCCCAGGATTCTTTAATTGCCTGCAGTGCTTTATGTAGAGTTGCAGTTGCATGGGTTTTTTCCCAATGCATTTCGACACGTCCATTGGTGTTGTCCTTGTCCAGCTCACATTTGAGCAGTTATATTGGTGAGGCTTCATGGAAATAGCTTCTGGCATTGCTAGGAGACACAATCTCACAGTAAACTCCCTCATCTTCCAAGTCTTACAATTTTTCTGCCCCCTCTTCTACAATGTTCCCTATGCCTTAGGTGTAGGGGTGTTTTGAAGATGTATTCATTTGGACTGTGCTCCACAATTCTGTATTTCAATTGGTTATTGTTTCCTGTGGTTCTCCATCTACTGTACATAGAAGCTGCCTTCATGAGGGGTGAAGACTATACTTATCTATAGGCATAAGAACAAATGTTTGTAGATTGTTAGAGATTATGCCAGTTTAGTAAATTAGTGGCTGTAGATTATCCTCCAATAACCATGACTTCACTAGCATTGAGTAGTTAGCTAGGTTTCTAATACTAGGCATGTCTTTCCTCTTGTTGAGCAGGTCTTGAATCCAACTAGAGAGCTGTTGGTTACTGCCAAGGTATGCATTCCACTACTGCACCCTTGGGGTTATCAAGCTATAGTTATCACTCTTTTCATCTCATTTGTTATGATTCTCTTTAGGTTACTTATCTCATCTTGGTTTAACTGCGATGGTTTTGATAAATCTAGAAACTTGTCCATTTGTTTTAGATTTTTCCAGCTTAATGGAGTATAGGTTTTTAAAGTATTTCCTTGCAATATTCTGAATCTCTTTGGTGTCTGTTGCATTTCCCTTTTCATTTCTGGTCTTATAAATTCGGGTCATATTTCTCTTTCTTTTGGTTATTCAGACCAAAAGTCTGATAAGAATCAGTTCTTATATTATTTGCTTCTTTGTATTGTTTTCTTTGTTTCTACTTCATTAATTTCTGTCCTGATTTTGTTATTTCTTGCCATCTACTGGATTAGGTTTTGACTTGTTCTTATCTTTCAAGTTTCTTATGTAGTAGCAGTGAGTCATTTATGTGTGTTTTTCCTGATTATTTACCTTAGAACTGCAAATTTTCCTCATAGCAGTACTAATAATGTATTCCAGAGATATGGTAGTGTAGTGCTTTCATTATCATTTAATTACAGAAATTTTTATTTCTTTTTTGATTTCTTCTTTGTCTCATTTCTCATTCATTAATGTGTTGTTTAATCTCTTGGGCTTATCATGGATTCCTTTGCTGTTGGCTTGAAGCTTTATAGGATTGTGATCAGACAGAATGCATACAGGTTTTTTTCAGTGTTTATGAATTTATTAAGATTTGTTTTATGTCCCAGTATGTAGTTTATTTTAGAGACATTTCCATAGGCTGCTAAGTAGGATGTATATTTTTTGATGTTGGGGTGGAATATTCTGCCAATATGATGTATAGAGTTACTTAACACTAGTGTTTCTCTATTTATTTTTGTCCAGATTGCCTCTTTATGGGAGAGTGCAGGACATCAAAATCACCAACTATTTTGTGGTTGGTGTTAATCTCTGTCTTTGTTTCAATGGTACACATTTGATGGAATTGAATACATCTGAGTTTGGTGTGTACATGCTTAAGATTGTAATACCTTGTTGATTAATTGTTCCTTTGTTCAGAATGAAGTCATTCTTTATCTCTTCTGAATAACTTTAGTTTGAAGTAGATAATTACACATGCTTATTTCCTTGTCTAGTCTGATTGGCACAGTCCTTTTTTCCATCCTTTCACTCTAAGATGCTTGTCCACTCTTGAAGGCAAAATGATTGCTTCACTTTATAACAAAAATGAATATTGTTTCTTAATACACTCATCCTAACTTTTCTCATTTGATCAGAAACTTAAGACCATTAATATTTAAAGTTATTATTGAAAAATGTGCTTTGGTTGTTTCCACTGGGGTTTTGTTTGTTTTTGTGAAGTTATTTGGTGTTTTTTGTTCTTAGTCATACTTTAGGTTTTAGAAAGTATAGCTTCATTTGTTTGCTTTCTATCATTTCTTGACTATGTTTATTCCTCTATTCAGGTGGATATATTGCTTCCATTATAATCTGTAGAACCACAGAAAGGATGTATAGAGCAAGGGACTAGGAAGCACAGATAGATCTTCCAAGGAAAGGGAAATAGAATAGATGTTTATGGATAGGTAGGGTGGAATGGGAAGATCAAGTGGGGAAGGGGATGGGAGAGGGAGACAAAAGAAGGAATATGGGGAGTAACAGCTGAAACTAAGGGTCATTGGAGTAGTATGGAAAACTAATACGGTAGAAGCTTCCTAAAATATATACATATATGAAGATGATCTAAATGAAATCACCAAATAATTGGAAGGGCCAGAGACCCAATTGAAATCTCTTGCCATCAAATGAAGCTTCTAGTACTGGGGTTGGGTTATATTTAATTGAGTTGTTGGTCAAAGGGGCCACATGAAAAGCTCAAAACAACAAAGGCTGTTGCTAAGATTATAGATAGTTTTCCATAAACTGACAGCAAGGCCCCCTTGCTGAAGTCACCACCAACAAAACTCATTAAACATGGAGAGCTCGAGCTAGTGCTTATATAGAACCTTCATCCCTATTTTCTACTATCTTTGGTATAGGAAGGTACTGTGCAGGCTACCAAAAGAGAAATGTAAACACAAACCCATCCACAAATCCTATGACCTACAATGATGTCCTGTCTGCAAGATATGCTAATGCAATAGTAGCACAAATCTTGTGGGAGTAGCCGGGCAGTGGTGGCGCACGCCTTTAATCCCAGCACTCGGGAGGCAGAGACAGGCGGATCTCTGTGAGTTCGAGGCCAGCCTGGGCTACCAAGTGAGTTCCAGGAAAGGCGCAAAGCTACACAGAGAAACCCTGTCTCGAAAAAAAAACCAAACAAACAAACAAAAAAAAACTTGTGGGAGTAACCAATCAATACCTGATTCGACTTAAGGCATATTCCATGATATGGAACCCATACCCAACACTGCTTGGATAACTAAGAACCTGAGACTAGATAGCCCAGTGACCTATGGTAAAACCAAATGCTACTATTAAAACCAAATCCCAAAAACATATCAATAAAATAATTCCTGAATGACATTCTGCTATCCTCGTAAGTCAGTGCCTTGCTTAGCCATCATCAGAGAGGGAGGCTTCCTCCTACAGCAGATAGGAACAAATACAGAAACCCAATTCCAGGCATTATGCAGAGAGTGAGAGACCTTGGAACACTCAACCCTAAATGGAATGTATCCATCAAATCCTTAAACTCAGGGCTCAAGGAATCTAGTGGAAGAGAAGGCAGAAAGTGTAAGAGCCAAAGGGCATGGAGGACACCAAGAAAATAAGACCTTCTAAATCAACATGACTAAAGCCTATCTGAACTCATAGAGACTGAGGCAGCATGCAGAGGGCCTGCATGGGTCTTCACCATGTCCTCTGCATATTTATTATGGCCTCCAGATTAATGTTTTCTGGGTTTCCTCGGTGTGTGAATGAGTGTGTCTCTTTTTCCTGTGCCTTCTCTTAGGCTCTTTTTCTTCTATTTTTGTTTGTTTGTTTGTTTGTTTGTTTGTTTTGTTTTGCTCAATTCCAATGTATTAGTTTGTATCTTATCTTATTATATTTTATTTTTAAAATATTGTTTTTAGTATTCTCAATTGGGCTTGTTTGGTAGAAATAAATTATTTTATTCTGATTTTATCATGGAAATTATTTGTATCCATTAGTTAAAATTAAAATATATTTACATAATTTCCTTCCCTCCTCCTCTAGTCTTTCCCTTTCCCCCTCCCACTCCTACTTTTGATTCATGATTTTTTTCTTTAATTATTATTGTTGTTACATATAGGTATATAATATATACATGTTTACACATATAAATATAGAAATGCAACAAACTGAGTCCACTTAGTGTGGCATATATATATGTGCAAAAAAATGTGTGAGTGTGTGTGTGTGTGTGTGTGTGTGTGTGTGTATTTTTTAGGACTTACTGCTTTGTACTGAGTAACCAGTTAGGGGGCCTATCCCTGGGGGAAAGTAATTATGCCTCCCTCAACAGCCAGTGATTTCATATAGCTCTGTGGTTATGGTATTTCTGTACATCTTCAGAGAAGTCCCATTTATTTCACCTGTCCTTAAAGGTAAAACAATGATGTTCTTAGACATCTTTCTCTTCACCTAATTCTTGACCACTTCTCATTTTTGTTCTGCATATAATATGTTCACAGTTGTTCAACTGTTCTGGTTTCCTCAGATCCAAAGACATTGCAAGCAGATGAACCTGAGTTCTCCCCGGAAGGGAGATAGTACCTAGGCATGCAGTATTTAGAGAAATGCAAAGGCTGTCATTGTAGCAGAATGCATTTGAATCATGGTCATAATTTAAAATGTTTGGCAGAAAACTAATTGTGAATTCATTGTTGAAAAAGAATGAGATTGTGTGTACACACATACACATGTTGAATTTAGCAGCCAGGAACTAGGAAGTTTTTGACAAGAATAATTGGCTTAGCATTTCATAAAATGGGTAATTGTATATAGGCAGGAAATGAATATATTTAACAGCAAACATGTCATATAAATAAACTCAAATTACTGACAAAAATTAGTTCAAGCCTTAGTGTCTAAGGCTTTACAGAAGGCAGATAAGAACACTAGATAAAAAGATACCTCCATTCCCTTTCACTCAGAGTACTAGTATGAAATGCTGAGTGTTTGCTAAGGAAAGATGCTGTAGGGTTTACAGACTATAAAATTAGGAAAGAGATTGGTAGTGAAAGACGGGGTATGTAGAACTGGTTAGATTTGTAGGTGGCTTTCAGAGAATGAGAGCAACTGAAAATTGTATTTATGAGTCATCATGCTTTCACAAGTTGCTAATCTTAAACTGAGCTCCAAAGCTGAGATAGCCATATGATTCAGAATGTTCTTTCATGTGTGAAACTTCAAAGTTACAACCCTTATGCTAATGACAAATAACAATCCCAGATACTGAGCATTCATCCCACATGAAACAAACTTTCCTTTTCTTTCTCTACAGTAGGTGATACACAGTGTAGTAGCCTAGAGCCAACATCCCAGCTGTGGATTCCAATAAATATTTGAATTTCAGATATGCTATACAATGCCCCCCAAAAGTATAAATGCATTACATATCCCAACCCAAGCCTTTTATTTATTTTTTAAGCATGTCATGGTTTGGATAAGAATGGTTCCCACAATATCATATATTTGAATGCTTAGTCATTAGGGATTGGTACTACTTAAAATTAGGTGACATGGCCTTGTTGGAGTAGGTATGGCTTTGTTGGAGGAAGTGTCAGTGGGGTTGGGCTTTGAGGTTTCAGAAGCCTAAACCAGGCCAAATGGCACTCTCTTCCTGCTGCCTGCTGATCCAGAGGTAGAACTCTCAGCTATTTCTCCAGCATCATGTCTGCCTGTGTGCCACCATGCTCCCAGGCATAATAATAAAGGACTAATCTTCTGAAACTGTAAGCAAGCCCCAATCAAATGCTTTCTTTTATAAGAGTTGTCGTGGTCATGGTGTCTCTTCACAGCAATAGAACACTGACTAAGACAAACCATGAATGTGTATATGTGCCATGCTTATGTACACATGTATGGAATCACACACATGTGGAGGTCAAAAGTCAATGTCAATAGAACTCACGTTCTCTTGCTTTTGTGGCAAACTGAGCCATTTTTCTATTCACTTTCATAGGATACTGTATATTTTTCCATATCCAATAATGAAGTTTCCTTCTATCTCCTCCCAGCTTACCTAAATTTTGTTTATTCTTTGAGGATGAACTGAAACTTTCCCCATTCTAGGAACTTTTTCTATCCATCCATAATCTTTCTCACCTCTGGCCATGTCTAGCTTTATTGTCTATATTAAGCACTTGAGATTTCTTTCTTGGGGGAATTATAGAGAATCCTGGATTGGCTGACATAGTGGAGTCCCAAAAATAGAAAAGAGGAAGACAGTAGTCTATGCCAACTATAGGCTATTCTTTGAAGTTAATAAAAAGGTTGGTATAAGTATCCATCTACCCTGGGCAAATGAATACAGTAGAATGAGTTCCAAAAATAATGGTAATAATGACAGTCACTTCATAATCTACATTATAATGTAGAGTACATTTGTCTTTCATGTTATAGGAAGGAATCTATGTGGACATACTGCTAATTATTTGTTCTGAGTTAACCTTCTACTTGTCTCCCCCCTCTTTCTCTATAGCAAAGCAAGAGACCCCTGTTCGCTCTCTGCAGTGGGAGAATAGGCTCGGGAGCAATGGAAAACCTGTGGCCTTGGAATATAAAATGAACCCTCTTCTCCCACTGTAGAGAGAGAATGGGGATATCTTGCCTTGCTACAGAGAAAGAGGGAGGTGACAATAAGTAGACAAACAAAAACACCATAAATGTCAGAAACAGGACTGAACACTTGACCAGAGAATCAATTCTAAATTTTAAAATGACTGACTGCTTTGCTTTCTCCCTTAACATAATCTACTGGCTAAAGATGACATGGAAGACAGATGTTTAGGACAGTAATTCACTGGTTTCTCATATTGCATGATCTCTATATAGATTACATTTTAAAGACTCAATTCTTGTTCTCTTCCTGTATGGCAAGAAGTATAGACCTATTACAATATAAGTTAGAGAATATCCTGGCAAAAGCTGTAAAGCTCTCTAGAGCTTTCAAGGAGACCCATAAAATGGGCCCAAACATTCCAAGTTACAACCTTACAAAGTACTCAGTTGTCTTTACTGAAGTTATTATGATCAATCCACTAAGATGAACTCAGCACCAACTAATAAACTAATTGATGTTTTCACCATTAAGCTATTGTCATGTTCCTAGTACTGTTTTCATCATTGAGCATATATTAGGGACCAGAAAAAAGAAACTTGGTCCCTATTCTAATAGTACTTACATTTTAGAGTAGATAGACAACAAGCAAACAAATGTAGCAATCATGACTGAAGTGACACAGACTGTTACAAACAATATGAAATTTGGTAGTGTGATAAAAATGGTTTGTGGTTGAGGAGCTACTTCGACTGAATATTTGTGTTCTCTTCAAAATTCATTTGTTAAATCCATAACTTCTAATTTCATTGTGTTTGGAAATGAGGTATGTGGGCAGTAACTAGGGTTAGATGAAGTCATAAGAAAGGAACTCTGATATGATGGAATTAGTGTCCTTAGTAAAAAGAGCATTAAAAGAGCTTACTTTTGTTCTTTCTCCTAGACAAAGAAGAGTGAAATTGTGGCTATCTACAAGTCTTTGGAGATCAAATCCTTAATTAAACGAGCAGGTACCCTGACCTTTACTTCTCAGCTCCAGGATTAGAATAAAGATTATGTGATGGCTATTCTTAGTTGTCAACTTGACTACACCTGAAATTTAACTATAATCCAAGTGGCTCAGTTCACCTGTGCGGGATTTTTCTTAATGAAATCATTTGCAGTGTGAAGACGCACCCTAAATCCAGACCTTCTGAGGTGAGAAAATGCACTTTGAATCCTGCCACACCTTCTGATGGCAGCCTATATCAAAGAACAGGGAAGAAGTAAGATTTTGCTTTCTGCTTGCTTGCCCTTCCTCTCAGTGGTATGTATATTCCTTCACTGATATTATGGCTTACTTCTTTGGGATTCCAGCATACATTGAAGACCAGCTGAGACATTCAGCCTTATGGACTGAGCAAGTTCTGGGTTCTTAGACCTTCCATTGATCACCAGCGCTTGTTGTACTAGCTGGACCACAACCAGTGAGCCACTCTAATAAATCCCATACATTCATTATTTCACTTCTGTTCCTCTAGAAAACACTGATTAATAAAGTTGATATTTTCTTATTGCAGATTAAGCAGACTAATACAGATAAAAGAGTCAAAGAAGTCATATTTGTGAAAGTAATATTTGAGCTAGAGCCAAAAGGTTCAGAGGAAGAGCCATATGTGTGCTGTGGTAAAAAACATTTCAGGCATAAAAAACAGATAATATAGAGCTCAAAATCAGTAATGGACTTAGTGTGTTACAGAAAAAGAAAGGCTAATGTGATGAAAAAGCAAGTAAGGTAATAGGTAGAACAAGAAGTTGGAGAGACAGGTAAGATCACGCATGGTCTTGTAAACCATAGCATAAATTTAATAGGAAGCAGTTGGAGCTAGGCTTGGTTAATTCTAGTACTCAGGAGTCAGAGGCAAGTAGATCTCTGTGAGTCTGAAGCCAGCCTGGTCTATCCAGGCCAGACGAAGGTACTGTGAGACACTGTCTCAGAAAATATATAAAAAGAAAGTAATTGGAAATTTTAAAGCAGAAAGCTAATATGATCTCATCCAAAATTTAATAAAATGGCTTTGGTTTCTGTAAGAAAGTGACATAAAACAAAGAAAAGACTAGGTAAGGGATTATTTCAATAGTTCAAGTGATGATTAATAGCAGCAATAGCAGAGATTAAAAGAAGTGACTGAGCTGTTTATGAAATGCCCAGTTTTAAATAAAGGTGGCTTATTAAATACCTAGATACAATCTAGTTTTATAACTTAAGAAACTGGTAAAATGATAACAACTTCAATTGAGATTAATAAGATTGATGGAGGTACTGTATTTTGGTTTCATTGAGTTTGAAATATGTATTAAAACTCTAATCAAAATTATCAAGTAGAAAATTGATATGCAAATCTTCAAGTTCCGTGAAAATATAACTGTCTACTCCCTGTCCTCTTTATCCCTGTTCACAGTGCTACCCATACCACCTACAGTTTCAAAGTGAAACCCTACTGTCCAATCAACACTGATTTTAGCTTCAATTGAAGCTAAAAGAAAATTGCCTCCCCCCACCATTGTAAGAAATAACTGAAGCAAAGAAAGACTTGTTTCCATGCTTGCTAGAACTAAAATTAAGTTCCTAAAGATGGAACACTGAGTAGAGTATGGTGGCCTTTAATCTCAGCAGTTGAGAGGCAGAGGCAATTGAATCTATAGTTTGAGGTCAGCCTGGTCTACAGAGTGAATTTCAGGACAGACAAGGCTATGTAGAGAGAACCTGTCTCAAAAAAAGAGAGAAGAGATATAACATTGAGATTTCGTGTACTTAACAACATGAAGGCCTTTATTTCATTGTTAGTTGGAGGGCCTGTATTTCATTGTTAGTTAGAAGACAGACAATAATAACAATGCATCATAAACTCCAGCATACAATTTCTAATATACATGTAAATAAGCAGGGCCTCAGACCATTTATCACAACTAAGATGAGAGATAAAAAAAAATGTGAAATGCCTACTAGGGAATCCTTGCTTTGGAAAGGTAATCCCAGCTCATACAGGTATTCTATGTACCTCTGAAATATGGAGATATGGATAAACATAGGCAGAAGTTGGGATAGAGAATGATCAACTATGGTGAAGAAAAAGAATACATTCATTTCTTTCTGTACAGAAGCTAGAACATTAGATATTTGTTTTCTAAGGCTTCTTATAGTTAGTGGTACTATATGATACAGTTCTTGTCCATGAGAACCAAGGCAAAAGGTGCTGGAAATTCTGGGAAATCTGAAACACATGCTTACTAAAAATGGATATGAGGAATAAATAATTTTAAAAAAATAAATAAGTGACTTAACATAGCAAGTTCTGTGCCATCTAGGGCTATATAATGAGACCCTGACTCAAAACAAACAAACAAAACTAAAATAAATAAAGCAAAATAGATCAATGAGCACTACCTGTTCCTCCCTTCTGCCTTTAATAAAGCTATGACGGCTAAAGCAATAGTTACAATTTTGTGCTTTTGAGGAAGATACCAAGAGCACATTAATGATTTTGATTTTGAAATTCTTGAATTATTCACTAATTCCTAATCATTTTGAATAGGTGAGGAACACCTATTTGTTTACACCACTATTCAGTGGATCTTATTTATAGCCAAATACAACTCTAACAGATTCTCTTAGTGTAGGGAAAGAATTCAATACAGGTCTACCTGAATATAGGTTTCATACTCTTGACCAGCATCTTATATCACTTATCATTCTTGACAAAATCCATAAAAATAATATCCTACTATAGAATGAAAACAAAATTCTGTGGTGCAGACATTTTCTGGTATGGAAGTATGAAAATTCAGATCATAGATAAACCACAGGAAGAATGTGGTTGTCCTGTATAGGCAAACTGATGACACATGGAAGAAGATTGAGGGTGTATTGCCTTTGCTTCAACAATCTGCCTTTTGTCAAAATTCCCTCTGATGTTCTATTCAATTCTAAAAAAGACTGTTTTCACTTTGGCTTTCTGAAATCCAACATCTGAAATATCTCTTGGTGAAATAAGAGCCTGGAATACTCCCTATAGAAGATAACTCTAGAGCTGTAGGTACCAGCAGCAATAGTGGAATAAAAAGAAGTAGGTGCCTTGGTGAAATCTCCTAGCAGGAACCAAAATCTTTCATTCAGAGAGCTAATCCCCAGAGATCATGGAGATTTATGGATAAATATAAATCATAGGAGAGTTATGGATACCACTACCACAGCGTCTCTCTAAAAATCTTCAGAGTCATCCTGGGAAAAAATTTTTTAAAAGTACCTGCCTGACTCAACCTACATCCCAGTCAAATCATCCAACCTGGCCTTACTCCATTTTCTTTTCTGACTGAGCTCCACACAATAATCCTCAAAATTACATCCACTCTGGCTCAATCTTAGCTGCTAGACCCCATACTCCACATACATGAATCCTACTCTAAGACTTACTAGCAATCAAAGAAGTGCAGATTCCCAGTATGTTGAGATTCCACATTACTCTATTTAGAATGACAGACAGGAAGAAAACAAATAGCAACAATTGCTGGTGAGAACGAAGACAAAAGGAACCTGTATGTACTTCTGATGGAATGTAACCTAGTTCAGCCATTATAAAAATCAATACGGGGTTGAAAGGAGAGAATAAAAGGGGGAAAAGGGGAAAGAGCTAATAATTTTTGGACACCATTTGCCTCTCTCATTTTCAGGGTTCCATTCCTTTAGGTTGTAACATCATCACGCCAAGCTTCATTTTTCAAAACGAGAATTATTTCTGAGTCAGATCATGACTTCAGCTGCAAAAAGTCATTAATTCTAAACTGTGAATTAGTAATTGAAAAGCAGAAATCCATGTCCTGAAGGAATATGAATTCTAATAAGAAAAAGGAAAAATACATTTGAAACGCAGGACATCACTCTAAAAATGCGTCATCTGAAAAAAAGAAGAATGAAATCCTGAGAGACCGGAAGAAGAGACCAAGAGAAGGCAGAGAGAAAGGGAGGGATAGGAGGAAGAGGGGGAGGGAGGTCATCAGGAAGTCTGTAGATATTTGTTTTTATTTTGCATTTTAAATGAGCAATTCAGCTTTGAAACATTTTTTCCATGTTTAAAAAATTTTAATCATGGTCTAAGTCTCAGAAAGTAAAAGGGCTTGGCTAGTTAGATGGCGTACCTGCAATTTTAAAAATGAGATGATAGCAAAGTAGGGAAGAATTCAGAATTCATTTCACCAGTGAGAAAATAATAACATTCAGCACCCCGGGGTGTCCTAAAGCGATCCTTGTGAAAATTCTTTGAGATATTGCATGCCTGGTCAATAAATTATCATTTTTATCATGTTAAAGAAAGTTTCAATTGTTTATAGTCACAAACACTAACGAAGAAGATAGAATCTGATCAATAAAACTCACTGCTCTCTGCTCCCAACCAATGGAGTATATTCATTGTTACACTGTACTCAGATCATAGGAATACTTTCAAAAAAGTATGTAATGCACTTTTGGCATGTTCCTTTCATATCCCCCATACCCTACATTTTATTATCCCCCCATTCATTCTCTTTGGTTCCCCAGACAGTTTCACTTCTACTTTTATGTCGTGTGCATATATGATTATGTACCTACTTATATAAGATCTAATAACCACAAATGAGAAAAAACTTAATAATTGTTGATAATTGTCTTTGTGAGTCTAACTTAATTCACTTAACATGATTATCTCCAGTTGCATCATTTTCTTGTAAGTGATAAGCCTCATTTCCTTTTATGGCTGACAATTCCATTGTTTATATATACCACATTTTTTTATATCCATTCCACTATTGCGGGACAACTAGGTTGGTCACATGACTTCGCTACTATTACTAGTGCTGCAAAAAACATTGATGTCCAAGTATCTCTGTAATATGTTGCCTAGGGATACTCTGAGCAAACACCCAGGAGTGAAATAGTTGGGTCATGATAGATTTTTTTTTCAGGAACCCCATATTGACTTTCGTAATGGCTGAACTAGGTTACATTCCATCAGTAGGTTACATTCCATCACAAGTGCATAAGGGTTATTTTTGTCTGCATTCTCACCAGTATTTTTTGCTATTTGTTTTCTTGATGACAGCCATTCTGAATAGAGTGATACAGAGTTTCAATATACTAGGAATTCGTACTCCTTTGATTGCTAGTCAAGTTGAACAGGCTTTCATGTGTTTACCGTCAAATTGCACTTAATTGTACTTTACTTTTTGAGAACTATACATTTCATAGCCTATTTATTGATTGGGTAGTTTTGTTTTTTGTTTAGTTTTTTATGTTATTTTTAATATTCTAAATGTTAGTCTTCTGTCAATTGTACAAATATCAAATATTTAATAATCTGTAATTTTTGTCTTAATAGGATTATTTCCTTTCAATTTCACAAGATCTCATACAAAAATTTTTAGCATTATTTCTTGAGCAACTATAATTCTATTCAGAAAGAATTTACCTGTGCCTTTATCTTCTAGCATATCCCCTACTTTTTCCTCTAACAGTTTCAGAGCCTCAAGTCTTACAGTAAGTGTTTGATCAATTTGGAGTTTGGTCAGAGTGAGACATAGATCCTCGTTTGAATATTCTTGGTATGTATCCATGAGATATCTGCACCACTTGTTTTAAGACTGTCTTTTCTCCAATGTATTTTTGGTCTCTGTGAACTTATATCTAGGTGCTATACTCTCTTACATTGGGCTACATGTCTGTTGTTGTGGCAGTACCGCATTGTTTTGGTAACTATGGCTCTGGCTCTGCAGTATAATTTAAAATTAGTTATGATGATATTTCCAGAATTATTCTTTATATTAAGGACTAGAAGGATTGATTATACAAAGTCGTTTGGTGTTTCAGCATGAATTTATGATGCATTTATTTCTGTTAATAAAGTTATTGGAATTGTGATAGGGATGGCATTGAATCTATAAATTATTCTTGTACTATATCCGTTTTCATAATATTGTTCTAAAAACATGGAGGGTTTCCATTGTCTAATATCTTTCTCTATTTCTTCACTGTTTTAAAATTTTCATCTGGAAAATCTTTTATTTCTTTGATTAAGTTTATTATAGGGTATAGGATATTTTTGTAGGAATTTGTGTGTCAATTGCTTCCCTTATTTTTTCTTCTGCATGTTTGTTGGTGGTGTATAGAAAAGCCACTGATCATATAAATTTTGTAACTTGCTACTATGCTGGAAAAGTACTCACCGAATCTAAAAGTTTTATGGTGCAGTCTTTATTGTTTGTTATGTATAGAAATATCATCTGCTAATAAGCATAGTTGAATATCTTTTCTTATTTGCATCCCCTTTATTTCCTCTCTTGTCTTATTTTTCTAGCTAAGAATTTTAGTATTATGTTGAGTAAGAGTAGAGAGCATGGATACCTTTTTCTTTTTCCTTATATCTTAGACGTTTTGGAATATTTCCTTTTTTTAAAAATTAGAATGTTTTGATAATCAAATTGTCAATTAACAATGTGTTTTTCAAACCTCATAAGCTGGTATATACTTTATGATTTCTCTCCCTAGTTTTATTCCATCGTGGTCATATCATTATAAGAAATTATTTAAATTTTCCTGTATTTGTGAAGAATTTCTTTGTTTCTCAGTTTTCCTGTATTTGTCAAGAACTTCCATGGGCTGCTGAGAAAAATGTGTATTCTGCAATGTTTTGGTGGAGTGTTCTATAGCTATCTCTTAGGTCCACTTGTTCTGTGAGGTCATTTAACCAAGGCATTTTGGTTGTTTTTGTTCAGGATAATATGTCTATTTGTGAGAGTAGGGTATTGAAATCATCCACTATTCTTGTTTGGGGTTATCTGGGCCCTGACCCACCAGTAATGTTCATTTTATGAAATTGGATACACCATTGTTTGGAGTATTTGTTTAGAACTGGATTATCCTCTTGATTGTTTCCTTAATTAGTGTTTCTTAGAGAATCAAGTATTTCCAAGTGAGTCGGTTGTACTGGCTAGTTCAATGCCAACTTAACACAAGCTATAGTTATTTGAGAGGTAGGAACCTCAATTAAGAAAATGCCTCCATAAGATCAGGTTGTAGGCAAACCTGTAGGGCAGTGGTTCTGAACCTTCCTAATGCTGGGTTGTTTTAATACAGTTCCTCATGTTGTGGTGACCCCCAACCATAAAATTTTTTCGTTGCTACTTTGTAACTGTTATTTTGTTACTCTTATGTATTATAATGTAAATATCCGATATGCTACCCCCTAGAGGGATCGTAATCCACTGGTTGAGAACCACTGCTATAGGGCATTTCCTTAATTAGTGATTGATGGGAGAGGGCCCAGGCCATTGGGGGTGGGGCACCCCTGGGTTGGTGGTCCAGGGTTCTATAAGAAAGCATACTTAGCAAGCCAACACTCCTCTATAGCCTCTGCATCAGCTCCCGCCTCTAGCTTCTTGCCCTGTGTGAGTTCCTGTCCTGACTTCCTTCAACGATGAACTGTGGAAGTATAAGCCAAATAAACTCTTTCCTCCCCAAGTTAAAACTCTTGGTCATGTTGTTTCATCACAGCAATAATAACCCTAACTAGGACACAGGTCTTCAGCAGTGGAGGCAGAGATCAAGGCAGGGACATGCTCAGGCCCCTGTCTCTGTGAGCAGTGTGGCAGCACACTAAACTATTATCCAAGATCATAGGCATCATGACTATTGTCATATCCTATGGGTTTCACATTAACCAGGTTTCATTTCTCTATCACACAGCGTAAGTCACATGTGCTCTCATTCCTTACCTTGGTCACCTAGTACAGGCCATATATTAACTAAGTCTGTTTCCTTGTAATGAAACATCTCTTTCTCCAAGAAACTTTAAAAGTATATAGTTCTTCTGCCTCAGGTCTGAAACTCTCTAATTTAAACATTTACTCGAGAGCCCAGCATTTTTGAAGGATGGCTGAACTCAAAAGCTCTGTCAAGCCCTACAACCTAACAATGTCAAACTTGTTTATCACTCATGATTAATTTTTGTCTAAGGTCAATTTTTTTTACATATTAGAAGAGGACCCTTACTAGCTTTCAGGGTTCATTTGTTTGGAATAGCTTTTCTAATCCTTTCACCAAATTACATTTATACTTAATGGTGAGGCATGTTTCTTGAAGGCAAGAAATGGATTCATCCTCTTTAAAAATCCAATCTGTGTCCTTTTTGTCTTATTGTCATGTGTATGTGGTGTGTGTGTGTGTGTGTGTGTGTGTGTGTGTGTGTGTGCATGTGTACATGAGCACAAGGTTGATGTAGAGAATATTTCACCCTATTTATTTTGTAGCGAGATCTCTCAGGAAAACTCAGAGCTTGCTGATGGGACTAGCCAGCTTGTTTTAGGATTCCTTGGTTTCTAACTTCTGAAACTGACAAAACAGATGGGCTGTCATGCCAATCTAGTATTTATGTGGGTCCTGAGGATCTGAATTCATGGTTGTTTATGCAGGAAGTACTATAACTATATCTGTGTTCTTTCATTGGGAGTTCAGTCCATCAATGTTCAAAGTTGTTATTGAGTGGTATGTGATAATTCTCATTGTTTTGTTGATTTTGTAGTGTTTGGTATTTTACTATTCTTTATTTGCTTAACTACTGTTTTAGCATGATTTATTCTTTCCTGTAGCCATAGGGCTGTGTTTATCTTTCTCTTCTGTGTGTAAGATACTTTCAAGTGGCTTCTGTAGTGCTGTCTTAGTGATCATGAATATCATGAATTCCTTTAGCCTGTTAGTATCATGGAGAATTTTACTTTCTCTCAGTTAGAACAGATAGTTTTGCCTGAATATAGTCTTCTGAGTTAGCAACTGTTGTCATTTCAGTGGGTTTGGTGAACATCATCCCAAGCTTTTCTGGCTGTTAGATTTTCTGTTAAGAAATCAGTAATAATTTTTATTGGTTTGCCTATAAATGTGACTTGGTACTTGTCTTTTGCAGCTTTCAACATATTACTTTTTTGTTTAGTAGTTTAACTATAATATGGCATGTGGAGATTCTTTTCTGGTCTTGTCAGTTTGGTGGTATATTATAACTTCTTTTTTGTTCTGCTTTTCGTTATTTATTTATTCATTTATTGAGACAGGATCTCACTATGTAGCTCAGCTATCCTGGAACTTATTATGTAGACTATGCTGGCCTTGAACTCACAGATATCAGCCCGTTTCTGCCTCCTAAGTACTAGGATTAAAGTCATGAATACTTTGTGAATATGGATGGTCATCTCTTTCCTTACAGTAATTTTGATAATTTCATGTTATTATTTTTCGAGTATGCCTTTAGCCTGAAATTCTTCTATCACCACTGCCTGTAAATTTTATCTTTTCATGATGTCTCGTAGATCTTGAATGTTATGTTCATATTTTATCATTATTTTCTCTTTTTCCATGTCCCGAAGTTCTGATTCATCTACCTTGTATTCCATCCCTATTTTTCTTTCTTTCACTTGATGATCAATTCCATTGGTGATACTTTTTAGTTTGTTTGACTTCTGAACTTTTCATTTCTAAAATTATAGTTTTTCTGTATTTCTCTCTTTACTGGATTTTAATTTCATATCTTATATTGAAATTTCATGCAGCTGTTTATTTGGGTGTTCTTTGGATTCATTTTGAAGTTTACTTGTAGCCCCTTCCTCTTCATCCAATATTCTTATAATTTGAATTCTTTGGAATGTCATTGAATTAATTCCAATAGGAATCCATTACTTTGAAATGGATATTTTTCACAGGGGTCATATTGCCTTGTTTTTTATGTTTTACATTGAGTTACTTGTATATCTGATGTTGTTTAATTGATGGGATATTTTTAATAGCTGTATGCTTTCAGTCAAAGTATTTACAATGTTCAAGTGAGATCATAGGGTGCAAATTTCATCATCTAAACACATTTAATCAGCTAAGCCACAGGCACACATGCTCAGAACACAAATATATGACCCCTATTTGGATAAAGTTCCTGGCACAAATGCTCTGAAATTACCAGCATAGTTCTTTGTTTCTTTTCTGCTTACAGTGACTTCCACTCAATGTTCCCTGCTGGTCTTTAAACCTTTCTTGCATTCATCCAACTCCTCTCTGGTTAAACAGAATTACACCTATGGAGATGTGATGGTCCTGTGTTTCCTGTGGACCTCAACAGGAGCTATGACAGAACGACTGCTTCAGGCTTACAGTATTACCAAAAATACTTTTACATCATCCAGAACAAAGGGAAAGAAAGTGAGAATGTGAATTTCTCTTTGTTTACTTACCTCTTAAAATGATGAGCAGGTATCTTTGCCTGAAGTCACCTAAGAATGCCATTCCTTTCAGTAGAATTGATCTTTCAGAGAAGTATTAGGTTCATAACAAAGTTCAGCACTAAGTACAGAGAGTCTTCATGTTTTCCCATTCTCACACATGCAAAGTATCCTCTACTATCAATATTCCATGGTAGCAATGGTATACTTGTTAATTGATGATCCTACATCAATAGTCACCTTTACCTCAAGTGCATAATTTTATTAGGGCACATTCTTGAAGCTATTCCAACTGTAGGTCTTCACATTTGGCATACATCTACAGTTTTAGTATTTTACAGAATAGTTTTAATGACTTAACAGCCCCTTTACTCTTCCTATTTCTTTTCTTCCCCAACAATCCTTGGTAAGAACCGATCTTTTCACCAATTCTATAGTTTTAACCTAGGTGCAATAGCACACAATATGTAGTATTTTCAGATAGGTTTCTTTCACTTGCTAATATGAATTTAAGATTCTTTCACGTTTTTATGGCTAAAATTATTTCTACTAAGTTTTGAATAATATTCCATTTCTCAACATCACTTCCAGTACACATTCACCTACTGAAAAAATATTTTTTACTCCAATGTTCTACCAATTATGAATAAAGATGTTATAAATATATGTGTATGTTTTAATGCAGATATAAACTATCAGCTCATTTAGGTAAATACCAAGAAACACAGTTGGTGGATCATATGGGGGGTGCTTATTTCTTTAATAAACTATGAAAGTTTCAAGTGGCTATTCTATTTTTCAGTGAGTATTTCTACTGCTGCACTTCCTTACAGCCCTTGGTGATCTTGGTGCTTTGGATTTGGGTCATTAAAAAGAGTGTATGCTGCTACCATGTCAGAACACAGTCCAAGACTAGAGTTGTGTGAGAATTCTGAGTGCTTGTGAGGAAATTCCAAGAAAATGTGACAAGAATCTTGTGACCTCAGGTTCTTCAAAACACAGAATTGTTCTTGGAATGTGTTTTTGTGCTCCTCCCAGGTGCAGAAGATAGGCGTGATTTTACTTCAGCTGTTGTTATTCATATACCTCTATAGAAAAACATGATTTGCCACATATTGCTTGTCCTTGTGGTTGTATACTTTACTCAGGTGACTCTTCTTAACCCTCAGAGTATAAATTATCTGATGCTCTTAATAAAGTTGATTATTGCATGAGACTTTAGTCTGCCTCATTTCTAGACCCTGCTCTCCTATGTTCATGCCAAGTAGAGCATCAACATTACCACATTATCATTTTAAGTTGTAGTTCCCTAAAGACATGTAATGTTCAACATTCTCATGCTAATTTACCATCTGTGTGTCTTCCTTGAGGAAGTGTTGCTGTTTTACCTTCCTCATAGTAGCTTCTCTTTAAACTACTAGTGGCCCAGTTGCTCCCCAGACAATGGCTCTGTTGCTGCCTCTAAAAGTAGCTTTAACTAAATCTCTATCTTTCTGATAAAACTAGGCTAGGGTGAAAATCTGCAGTCTCAGAGAGAGAGAGTAGAAACTGGCTAAATTTCTCGCTCAACTGGTATCCCTGGAAGCCTCTCTCCTTCCACACTGTCCCAACTACAAAACCCACACTGTGCTCCTCCCTCCTACTTCCTATCAACTAGTTGCTAACCCTGCCTCCTTGAGTCCAGGTTAATTTTATTTAATTAACACAAATGTAATACATCTTTGCATAGTTAAACAAATGCAGCATAAACAAATGTAATAATACACTTTGCCTAGTTAAACAAATATTCCACATTTCCCCCTTTTTGTGTAAATAAAAAGAAAGGTTTTAACTTTAACATAGTAAAACTATATACAATAAGAACATTTATCAAGTAAGAATTACATTTACAATATCCAGTCCCTTTGCATTTGGCAAATTCAGAGAAATCACTCTATTAACTATCCTATCTTGATGAGTCCAAAACTCTGTACCTAATTTACGTTCTATCATAACTAAGGAAAACTATAACTATCTAGTCTTCAATTCCATCAAAGATCCCAGAAAGATAGAATATTACCTGAGTAAACAGGAAGTGCAGAGCAAGCAACTTCCAAAACTATTAAAATGACAGAGACATTTGGCTTCCTGGACAGTCACCCAAGTTTCTTCTGCAATGATGGGGCATCCATCTTTGGCCTACAGACCTAAAATATTTGACAGACTGCCCTGCCTTTTTTGGCAAAGTCTGGCAGTCACTTTCCTTGTGTTCTGCATGTCTAATTTGGATGGTACACTGTCAGCAGTCAAGGCAAGGACAGTTTCTTGCCAAATGGCTAGATTTGCCACAATGAAAGCAAACTCCATATGGAGATTCTTTGATGCCCACCATCCTTTTATGAAGGAGATTGGTACTATGAGGAGCAGACATATCTCACTGTCACAAAAAGCCCTATGTTAACAAAAAATTTTAAATGCCATATTCTATAGGTCTTTGAAGTATACAAAGATCATCTATCTAAAATATGTTTCTGTATGATTTTGAAAACATGCCTAACATACCTAACATAACAAGTTTGATTGGTAAAGATGACTAACTACTAACCTCCATTTCTTAGTTATCTTAAATAGTTTATAATAATAGCTTTCAAGTACTAGAACTTTACCTAATATTTTTAAATGAATTGCATAGGTACAATATTTTAAACATGAGTAGAAATAAACATACAGTATGTTATAACAAAAGAAAACCCTTAAGTTTTTATTAATATACAAAAATCCCTTAAACAAGAGTAGAAACATATATACATATGTTATAACAAAAAATAACCTAAATTTGCATCAATATACAAAAATCCATACCAATGTAAATTATTTGAGATTAATAGCCAGTTTTTAGTTTAAAGTAGATTCAATAATCTACCCTTTTATCCTATCATTAATGTATCCCCCTAATTCTTTTCAGAAAAAGATTTTTCAATTTAACCTCCCTTCCTTAGTTTCCTCCCTTACCATGACCAATAACAATTTGCAACCAATCCCCCTAAATGATGACAAACATCCATAACCCATTGAACGACCAAATACCATCCACCCCACCTCTTGGAAATGTGGGAATTGTGTTCTTAAATTAATTAGTTCCTGTTGTCTGGGGGCTACTGTATCTTTAGGGGGCCTTGAGAAATTTGAGATACTGGTCAAGTCTCAGCAAAACTAGCTGTTACATTTGTTGTCTTTTCTTTGTATAATGGGAAAATGCAAGGCTTATCTGAAGTCTTGGCTAGAGAAGTTTGTAAGGCTGGACCCTCTCAGCTAGCAGCTTTAAACTTGTTGTGAGCAGTTTGTAGTCTGAA
>LZPO01017285.1:466188-489977 GCA_001675575.1 Neotoma lepida | reverse complement strand
GCCTCTGCCTCCCGAGTGCTGGGATTAAAGGCGTGCGCCACCACCTCCCGGCTCGGTGTTTGTCATCTTAATGGCATTACCACAATCCAAGTGGAATTGTCGTTGTGGGGCCCCATCATCTTCTTAGAGATTTCAAAGGTTGCTGTTAGGAATGGTTACAGTTCACTGAAGAAAACATAAATATTGTGACTGTCATATGCAACAGATCTAAGTATAACTGGGGTGCACAAACTTAACTTTTAGTTACCTGCTTGAAACTCAAGTCCAAAATCATGTACAAGAAACCAGATGAAGCCTATTTCTAAAATTAATTAGTATGACCATTAATCTCACAATAGGAAGTTCATATATATATGCATATATGAATATATACATATTCTTATAATTTTAGATCTAATATTAACACCTTAGAGATTATTGACAACAGAATAATCCCTACTTTTGGTTTTCTTCTGTCCCATAGCAGGTGGCTCTTCTGACATGAGATAGATTTTGGATTTTCCTTTAACAGGTATGCTTGGATTTAGAAAGGGAGAGAGCTATGCTCCAACTCTAAAGCCAACTTTGATTTTTAATTGAATTGGGACCACAAAAAGACCATTTGACTTTTATGTTTGTAAAGGGCAGCAGAAACAACTATTTGGGAAGATTTAAGAAATTTTATCCATTGGAAATGTGCTATACCATTAGGCCAATTTTACTCTTTTTTGTGGGATGACATTTTTTTCTCAGGATAATTTGTCCTTCTTCTTCAGATGTCTCATTTGTCCAGTGGTCTTCAGATTCCTTAATTGAATGCTTTCATTCTCCTAGAAAGTCAAAACTAAAACACTGCCCTAAACCTAACTTTGAGGAGTTCCTTTCTGTCAGATTATATCTTTGTTAAGACAAAATGTTTTGTGGCAACAGAAAAAGCATTATCTTTTACTAATAAAATTATTGTTTTTTTATATACCTGATCAAATGGAAAGCATTTGTTAGTCTTATAAGTTAGATTGAATGACCAAGCTGTTTGATGAACTACCACCTTTCCTCATCAGGAAGGCTCTCCTGTTTGAATCTAATCTTTATCAATCTTGATGGTATCCATAGCTTTTCTTCTCCTGTGGAAACAAAAGCAAAACCTCTCCCCCAAAGTAACACATAGCCTGGTTTCCATTGTGAAGTTAACACATCTTTAAAATATATAGGCTGATTTAATTCAGCAGTTTTTTTTTCTATTATCAAATGTCTCTCCACAATTGTTGCTCCTTTTTCATTAGAATTAAAAAATTTAAAGTTGCCAGGTGGTGGTGGCGCACGCCTTTAATCCCAGCACTTGAGAGGCAGAGGCAGGCGGATCTCTGTGAGTTTGAGACCAGCCGGGACTACCAAGTGAGTTCCAGGAAAGGCGTTAAATCTACACAGAGAAACCCTGTCTCGAAAAACAAAAAAACAAAACAAACAAACAAACAAAAAAATTTAAAGTCAATAATGCATTGTGTAACCTATGTCTGGGGGTCTTTATTACTAATTTCTGCTTATTAAGCTGTATCTTTTAAAATGAGATGAGGTATCTCTATAACTGCTTGTCCTATAGGGTTGTATGGTATACCTGTAATATGCTTTATGTTGTAATATGCGAAAAACAACATTTTACTAGAGATATATCCTGGAGCATTATCAGTTAATTTGCACAAGTATCCTCATAATAGCTATGACTTCTAATAAATGTGTAATAACAGAATCAGCCTTTTCAGAACTTAAAGCAGTGGCCCACTGAAATCTTGAATATGTATCTATGGTATGGTGTACATATTTTAATTTTCTAAACTCTGCAAAATAAAATATACGCTTTTGCCAAATTTTATTTCTTTGAGTATCTTTTGGGTTGCTTCCTGCAGGTAATAAAGTTTGATTATACAAAGAACCAGTAGGACATTGCCTTATAATTTCCTTGGCTTGTTGCCAAGTGATAGAAAAAATCTTTTTTCAAAGCTTTGCTGTCAACATGGTGTTTCTTATGAAACTCTGAGTCTTCTAACACATTTCCTACCAATACCTTGTATTAGGGTGCCTGATATCCCCATGTGGGATCTGATATGTGTTATATACAAGGGATTATTTCTATTTCTGATTATTTGTTGTAGTTGAATAAATAAATAAAGTTAATTATGAATCATCTGGCATAAGTTAAGCAGTTTCAATAGGTAAAACAACTCTTTCTGCATGTTCAGTCACTAACTATATTAAGAGTATAAAATCTAATAATACCATGAAAATAGCACATTCTGATTTCTGAACTGAATCATAAGGGCTTTGAGCCATTTTACTTATTTTTCCTGACTTATAACATGCCTTTCCCTATTTCCCTTTCCTGATTTACTTGCATCAGTATAGAATGTAGGGGCTCTAGAAATTGGAGTACCTTTTATTATGTGAGGGGCAGTCCAATTAGTTGAACTTTTTATAAACTGAAGTATCTTGCGTTTGGGATATTTGTTACTAATCTCTCCCTAAAAATTGCTGCAAGCTCTTTGCCAATTTTTATTTTCTGCCCATAATGAGGCAATTTCTGTATTAGTAAAAGGTACTACACATAATTTCTGCTGGGTCCATTCCTGTTAATTGATGAAGTCTCAATTTTCCTTTTAGGATTAATTCAGAAAACTTTTCTACATAGGCCTTTAATTTTTTATGCTGTGTGTTAAAAATATGCATTCTAAGATATTATCTTCTTTCTGCATAAGAATTTTTGTAGGATAATGCATAGAAGGTAAAATATCCAGAATGTAATCGAGCTCTGGATCCAAAAGATACAGATGTGCATCCTGCAATTTCTTTTCTACCAAAGCCAATTTTCTCTTAGCCTCAGCTTGTAATTTTCTTGGACTATTTAAGTCCTTGTCACCTTGTAAGGTTTGAAATAAATTTTTATTTCTTGAGTTGTTAATACAATTGTAGGTCATAGCCAGTTAATATCGCCCAGAAATTTTTGAAAATTAATAAGAGTTCATAATTGATCTCTCCTGATTTATACTTTCTGTGGTTGAATTTTCTGTAAACCTATCTTATATCCTAAATAATCAATAGAATCTCCTCTTTATTTTTTCTCAGGAGCAATAAGTAATCCCCAACAAGGCAAAATTCTCTTTACTTCATCAAATATTTTTTCTAAAGAATCTGTGTCTGAATCAGTCAATAAGATATCATCCATATAATGGTAAATTATAGATTGAGGAAATTGTTTATGAATTACTTCTAATGGCTGTTGTACAAAATACTGACATAAGGTCGGGCTGTTTAACATCCCTTGTGGAAGAATCTTTCAATGGTATCTTTTAACATGCTGGGAATTATTATAAGTAGGTACTGTGAAGGCAAAATTGTCTCTATCCTATTCTTGTAAAGGTATAGTAAAAAAGCAGTCTTTTAAATCAATCACTATAATAGACCATCCTTTAGATAATAAAGAAGGCAAGGGAATTCCAGGTTGTAAAGAGTCCATTGACTGAATCACCTTATTTATCGCTCTTACATCTGTTACCATTCTCCATTTTATAGATTTCTTTTTAATGACAAATATAGGAGAGTTCCAAGGACAGATTGACTCTTCAATATATTGAGCATTGAACTGCTCCTGTGCCTGTTGTTCTAGTGCCTGTAATATTTTTTATGTCAAAGGCCCTTGTTCCACCCACACAGGTTTGTCAGTTAACCATTTTAAAGGTAAGGCTCTTGATATCTTTGAAAGACCAATAGCTGCTGTGCCCTGCTTATGTACAACTTCAACAGTCTGTGACCATCCTTGACAATACCCTTTAATATTTCTCTCAAAAGCATTTCTTATTTATAAATTGTTTCTGAGATTTAAGGAATGTTAATCTGTATTTTCCATTGCTGCAGCAAATCATGTCCCCATAAATTCATTGCTGGTAGTTACATATGGTTTTAGTTTTCCTATCTGTCTTTCTGACCCTATATACTTGACCCAATCTGCACTTTGTTTTACCTAAGATAAAGTTCCAACCCCTAGAAGCTGAACATTTACCTCCTGAAGAGGCCAACATGGATGCCAAGATTTTGGTGAAATTACTGTTACCTCTGCAACTGTGTCTATAAATTCTCAATTTCTGTACCATTTATTCATATTTTTAGCTTTGGTATTTGATCATTTATAGAAGTTTGCCAAAATGCTTGCTTTATGGTTTCTCCTGAAAATCTTGTTTTATCTACTGACACTGTTCTGGCATCCAGAGCATTATGGTTTTTAACAACAGGCATTAAATCTTTTAATTGCTCTGTGGAGAGCTTCCCCAAAGCTGGCAGGAAATGGTTGAACCAAATTTGATATTGGAGCCTGCAGAAGGCCCCTCAGAGAATGTCCCGATGGCAAAAGGTTTCCTTGTGTGTCCCTTGTTCATCTGCATTCATTAGTCCAATATCGGCCTTTGCCATACCTTCTGCATACTCCAGAAGGCTGGGCTCTTCTGTTTGCATTATTTATAGAATAAACATTGTTTCTAGGAGCACCTTGCCTACAATACCTTTTCAAATGACCTTGTCTACCACAATTAAAATATCTAACATTTTTATTTTTCTTATATTTTTGGAAAGCATTGCTCCTATCTGAGTATCATTAGAAGTGTGGAATCCAATATCAACTGTATTTCAGATCCATTTTTCTATAGGTGCTGATCCTTCCTTTAAAGGCTTAATCACCCCTTTGCATTTTGAATTAGCATTTTCAAAAGGCAAAGATTCAATTAATATTTATTTAACATCTGGATCTGATAACATTCTATTTGCAGCTGATGTCAATCTTTGTAAAAATTCAGTGAAGGCTACTTTCAAGCCTTGTATAATTTTAGTAAATGACTTAGTCCTCTTTCCTGATTCTTCAACCCTGTCACAAGCATTCAAAGCTTCTACATGGTATAGAACCAAGGTATAATCATCAAATATAGCCCGTCTTTACAAATCAGCATACTGACCCTCACTGAGAATTTGGTCTTGGGAAATCTCATGACCCCTAGCCCTACCTCATTGTTCTGTGGCCCTAGCTTCCTCTCTACACATGCTCTCCATTATAACTGAGGACCAGGTTTCAATACTGCTTTAAATAAATCCTTCCAGTCTTTTGAAATAACTCTATTCCTAGTTGTCCATGAATTTAACATCAGTTTTACAAAGGGTGAATGTGTACCATATGAAATTACTGCTTCCTTAAATCTCAAATTTCTGCAGGATTAGAATTAACTTCTGAATAATCTTAGGGATTCCTATCATCTGGTGGTCATTCTTGTATGATAACTGGTTGGTGTTCTAATAACCTTAGGTCTCTCCTCCTCAGTTTCCTAATGTAATGGTGCTGTAAGTTCTACTCTAAATTCTTCTGTCTCTGTGTGAATATTTTTCTTATTTTCATTAGTAGGACTTTCTAAGACTTGTATCTTACCAGTAGTGAACCTCTCTAAAGCTTATATCTTATCAATCAAATTATCACATTTGGCACAGTTATCAAACCACACTTTTAAGGGGATAATATTAATTACCAAACTGATAGCAATTACAATCGACATTATGTCAATCCCAACTAGGTCATTTATCTCCTTATTTACATTTTCCATCAAACTATCCACAGTAGCACTGCAGGGTCCTAGCACCCCACATTGTGATGCTCTCCCATTCTTAACATTGGCAAGATCTCTCCTAAAGGATTCCCCAGTTATCTCACCAAATCTGCTCATTTCTCCATTTGTCCATGGTATCAGCAGCAAAGTCCAGCCCTTCCCCATACTTTCCAAATGAAAGCCTGCTCTTTGGAGTCCCAGCGAGTGGCAGCCACCTTCTGTGAATGCTCTCACAGAGAGGCCCAGATGGCAGCTGCAGCATAGCCAGCTGATGTGACCCTTTCATCCCTGTGGTCATGTCACACATTGGAGCATCAAAATGCTGTTTTATCTTTGTCACTTTAAACTATTAGTGGCTTGGCTGCTCAGGTTGAAGCCTGGGGGGAATTCTCTACCAGACAATGGCTCTGTTGCTGCCACTAAAGGTGGCTTTAACTAAATCTCTATCATTCTAGTAAAACTCAAGATTCAAAGGCTAGGGTGAAAACCTGTGAGCTCAGAGAGTTGGAGTGGCAGCTGGATAACTTTCTTTCTTTGCCAGCATCTCCAGAAGCTTCTCTGCTTCCACACTACCCCAACAAAACAATCCACACTATGCTCCTCCTTCCTACTTCCTGTCAACTAGTTGCTAACCCCACCTCTCTGAGCCCAGGTTAATTTTATTTAATTAACACAAATACAACACATCTTTACATAGTTAAACAAATGCAATATAAACAAACATAACACATCTTTGCCTAGTTAAACAAATAGTCAACAACAAAGTGTCTATTTAAGTTTTTTTGGTCACTTTCATGTTTCTGCTTTGTTGTGAAGTTTTAAGAACTTTTTACGTGATTTAATGATTTTTTTCCATCTACCTTTAACCTCAACTTCCTTGACTTTATTTTTGTGGTAGGGTGGGTACAATGAACTTCATTGATGGTATTAAAGAGACTAGGACTCCCTAATCCCCTCCCATTCTTCTGGGGGTCTGGAATCGAAACTGTAAGGGAGATGCTCAGTGTTGGTGGCTGAGTTGGGACAAGGACTCCTCAGCAGCCTAGGGCTTCTCTCTTGCTCTCATATCATTGCTGGGGTGGGTGGCCCAGGGCTTCTTACTCCTTGGAGGCCATGTACACCATGAGGTCCTGATGGGAATGTCTTTGTAAAAATGTGTTACTCTGATTGGTTGATAAATAAAGCTGTTTGGCCAATGGTGAGGCAGAATAAGGATAGGTGGGACATTCGAACTAGGGGGAGAGCAGCAGAAAGCAGAGCGGGGGCAGATGCCATTCTGCTATCTAGAAAACAACATGTAACGGCACACAGGTAAAGCCACATGGAACACGTGGCGACATAGATTTATAAAATGGGTTAATTTAAGGTGTAAGAGCTAGCTAGCAAGAAGCCTGCCAGGGCCATAGTTTTAAAATGATGTAAGCCTCTGTGTGTTTATTTGGGTCTAAGTGGCCGTGGGAGCCGGGCGGAACAGAGACTGGGACCAGAAAAACTTTTGTCTACAAGGTCCACTACCCTGTTGCTGTAGCCATATTCATTGTCATAGCAGGAAATGAGCTTTACAAAGTTGTCATTGAGAGCAATGCCAGCCTCAACATCAAAGGTGTTAAGAGTGGGTGTCACTGTTAAAGTCACAGGAGACAACCTGGTCCTTGGTGTAGCCCAGGATGCCCTTTAGTGGGCCCTTGGGTGCCTGCTTCACCACCTTCTTGATGCTATCATACTTAGCAGATTTCTCCAGGCAGCATGTCAGATCTATGACAAACACATTAGGGATAGGAACATGGAAGACCATGCCAGTGAGCTGCCCATTCAGCTCTGGGATGACCTTGCCCACAGCCTTTGCAGCACCAGTGAATGTGGGGTTGATGTTCTGGGTAGCTTCACAGCCATCATGTCACAGCTTCCCAGAGAGGCCATCCACAATATTCTGGGTAGCACTGATAGCATGGACTGTAGTCATGTGACCTTCCACTATGACAAAGTTATCATGGATGACCTTGCCTGGGGGGCTAAACAGTTCATGGTACAGAGAGTGTTCCTGACAATCTTGAGTGAGTTGTCATACTTCTTACAGTTCACATGCATCACAAACCTGAGGACATCAGCAGAAGGGGCAAAGATGATGAACGTTTTGGCCCCACCTTTCAAGTGGGACTGATTCTTCTCCATGGTGATGAAGACACCAGTAGACTCCTCAACATATTTAGCATCAGCATCAACCCATTTGATGTTGGCAGGATCTTGCTCCTGGAAAATAGTGATGGCCTTCCCATTGATGACAAGTTTCCTGTTCTCAGCCTTAACTATGCCATTGAACTTGCCCTGGGTAGAGTCATATTACAACATGTAAACCATGTAGTTGAAGTCAAATAAGGGTCATTTATGACAACAATATCCACTTTGTCAGATTTGAGGGAATCCCTGGTAACTAGGAACCCAATATGGCCAAATCAGTTCATTCTGACTACCACCATCATGTCTTAGGGAGGAATCTGGCACTGCACAATAAGATGCTGCTGTCTCTGGAATAAGGAGGAGCAGAGAGTCGACTGTTCTTTTTTAACTGCTTGAGAAAGTGTTTATTTCAACAGCAAATGTGAAACTTCAGAAATATATCAAAGTTCTTTCTGACAAAGCATAGGAATTCTAGTTTTGTCAGTTCTTTTTACATTAATTTAAAAGAAAATACTTAGCCTCTCATTCTCCAGTCATATAAAATCCAAGGAGGGCTTGAAAATTTTTTCATGAGATGTGTTTCAGTATCATGAACCTGAACAAATTGCTCAGGCAGTTACTCAGAACTCCAAGGACTTACTTAGAGATGGAATGTAGTTTCACAAAGCATAGCAACAACAACATCTGAAGTTGACATATTTTTATAACATTTTTAAGGACCATTTTTCTGACCCAGAATAACAACTTTCTTTTATAAATTTAGAGGCAGAGAAATATTTTCTACTTACATTGAAGAGGTTTCTCCTAACAACCAATTAAGAACCTGAATATTTCAAAGTTAAACTATGCAATTCTGTCAGCACTTAGTGTTAAAACAACTTACGAACATCAAAATATACAGTGTAGGAAAGATAAGCCAAAGGTACATTACTTAGGCAGTAATTAAAATCATGCAGAGCTTTACTTCCTTAATCGTTTGTACTTGACCCTTCACTTTAGATCTGAGTACTCTGGAGAGCCTTATTCCTGAATTTAACATTCCTCCTTTGCTTGCTTTGTTTCTAAGCAAATGTTTGTTATGCAGCATTTAAGGCTACAATTGGACCTCATTCCATTTGCATTTCTCTTGCCCATGAACTAGAATACCGGCATCCATGCAACTCCAGTACAAATGATTTAACTCAGAAATACACAGGAAGATTCCAGCTTCTTGGTAGGCCCATGATGCCCACTTATTCTTGATTGGCTCTAAGAAATAACAAGTCATGAGACCCTGATTCCCATCCCCAAGGACATACCTCTAATGGACAGCTCATGGAAGTAGCACAGGGTCACAGCTATTGTTAAATCCTGGTCTGCCATTAAGTCTCTTGTGCCTAAAGACCTCAACATAAAGTCATAATTTAAAATCATAGTTCAAGGGCCACTGAGACCTTTTCCTTTACCCATGGAGTGTTTTAAATTATATTCTTAATTTCTTAAGTGTTAAATGTGATTTTCCTACTTTTTTTTCAGTTACTGATTTCTAGTTTGGATCTTCTGTGGTTAAAAAAAAGTAAACTGTATGATTTCAATTTGTCCATATTTAATGATGTTTATTATATGATGCAGGATATCATCTATTTTTTGTACATGAATGTTCAATGCAACTTTTTGTGATAAGTATAACTCAAATGCCCATAATAAGTGAACTGAAAAAAAATCACATTATTTCCATATGATAGAATACAACTCAGAAATTATTTTTAAAGTATAATGTTAATACATCCAGCAAAGTTAGACCACATAGTTCATACTACATAAATTATATCTATACACAATTCTAGAAAATGCAGACTCTTTACTAGATATAAAATTTTGAATGATGGGGTGAGTCAGCTTCTCAGTATGTAGCTCAGGCTAGCTTCAAACTTACAATGAAGTCTAAGCTGACCATGGACTTCAGTCCTCCCTACTCTGCATTTCAAGCATTGAAACTCTGGGTGTGTATATCAGTATACTTGGCTTTAGTAATCTTTCTCTTTCTTCATTAGAAAAATACTATGCCACTTCCTTCCAGCTTCCAGTGTTTCTAAAAGGTACCCACTGTCACTCAATTTGCTCAATTTGCTGTAACTCTTTGATTATTTCCATGGTTATGTTTGTCTTAGTTAGGGTTTCTAATGCTGTGAGGAGACACCATGACCATGCTAACTCTTATAAAGGAAAACATTGAATTGGGCTGGCTTACAGTTTCAGAGTTTTAGTCCATTATCATCATGGCTGGAAGTATGGCAGTGTACAGGCATACGTGGTGCTAGAAAAAGAGCTTAGAGTTCTACATCTTGATCTGCAGGCAGCAAAAGCAACTGTGTGTCACACTAGATCTAGTTTGAGCATATAGGACCTTAAAGCACACCTCCACACTGAAACACTTCCTCTAACAGGGCCACACATACTCTAACAAAGCCACAACTCCTAGTATTGCCATTCCCTTTGGACATTCAAAAACATAAGTCTTTGGGGGCAATATTCATTCAAACCATCACAATGTTCTACCTTGTTTATTTGAGTATAAGTATGCTGTGACTTGGCTGTTCTGGGTAGAGAGTCATATGATGCAAAGCTAGAATATTATGTTTTCAGCCCTGCTGTCCCTATTCACTGATTTTCCCTTTCTTCTTCTGTTGTTGCCTCTTTAATTATCTCCGGGGAGATCTAAATGTACAATATGTTGTTCAAACTAGAGGCTTAATTATATTTTTGAAATCTCACTTTTTTTGTCTGGAAAAATCAATTGTAAGGCTAGAGAGAATCTGAGAAAAACAGCAGGAAAATAATACAATAGTCCAGGAAACAAATGGTTGTGAGTTTTTACCCTCTTTGTTTTGAGAAACAGTTTCATTCAGTAGCACAGGCTGGTCTGCAACTCACTATGCACTCTAGGCTGACTTGAACTTGTGGTTTTTTCATCTCAGTGCTGGGATTATATGCATAAGCCACCATGGTAAGCTAACAAATGGTTAAGCTTTTAACTGAAATTGGAATCAACAAATATATAAACAAATAAAGATATTTTGGGTCCAGCAAGTGGCTCACTGGGTAAAGATGCTTGTCATACAAGCCTGATAATGTGAGTTCAATCTCCAGAACTCATAGGCAGGGGAGAAAATCTATTTCTGAAAGTTGTTTTCTGACCTCCACATGCATATCTGGTATGCACTTCACAATAGTATAAATAAAACAAAATGGTTGAAAACAAGTGAAAGCCAACAAGACACACTATTGTGTTGATGTTGGGAACTTCTGGCTTCAGCAATGAACAGGATAAGAGCACTATTTAACTGTTTTTTTACATAGTACCTCCTTATATCCATATTTAGAAAAACTTCAGTAAAAATACATCCTTTTCTAAAATACAAAGGCTCTAAGATTCCATTTTTTGAATGGAGGGAGAATTACAAGGAAACAATGCTTTTAGTTTGGCTACAGACATGGCTCATTGGTTAAGAGTAAATACTGCTCATGCAGAGGACCTGAGTTTGGTTCCCACACCTACATTCAATGTCTTGCAACCATCTGTAATTCCAGCTCCAGGGCATCTGAAGCCTCTGGCCTTGCTCCATTTCCCCCACACACATACACATAGTTAAAAAATAATTTTAAAGTCTTAAAATGCATCATGCCATACCTGTATCTCTCAGTCTCACATATACAAACTAAGGACTTCCTAGTTATATGGAAGTTTTCAACATTAAATGACTGGGTTCCCTGGAATAGTGTCAGTTTTCATTAATCTCCACATAAACAACAGCCTAAAGGGGGATTGTCTGCTATTGCTAAATCTATCAACTTGCAAAGGTTTAAATACTAACACTTGAATTGTGGTAAATTGTTGTAAAAGAAACTCAAAGTGATAAAAACATGTTATTATAAAGGACATACTAATAGATTTGTTTAAGAGATATTAAGAGAGTCACACAACTTTGCCTAAGTAGCACTAGCTACAAAATACCTCAAAGATAAGCAGCATGCTCACCAGGCCTGTTACAGATAAGTAAAATTTATGGTGCTTGAATGTGAATGTTTATTCACCAGGACTGGCCCTGATTCCTATACCAAAGATATACCTCTAAAACAAATTCTGTTACAGGGAGCCCACCAGAGAATACTACTCAGACACAGTTTATCTCCAATTGAAAGTCTTTATTCCAGCCAGCTGGGACTACACTCAGGTATTCAGGACCCAAGTATAGCACTGAAAATTTAGAGTAGGGGGTTTTTAAAGGCAAAACCATATCCTGCTATCTTGCTTAGCAGCTACAGGGAGAAGTTTTACACAAGCAAGCAGTTTAACAGAAGCTAAGATAAGCAATTAGATTGAAGGGGAGGTTTGCACAAGCAGGCAGTTTAACAGAAGCCACGATAAATTAGCTGGAGCATCTTGAATTCAGTTTCCTAGAATAGAGTTTAGTAATTTTCCACAGAGCTGTCCATCAAGGAGATCAAATTCTAGTCAAACCTAAAGCAGCTTCCACAAGAATATAAGATGGAGGAACCTCTATACCATCTTGCTCTGTCACAATTCTGTCATGTAGAAAGGATGACCCTGGGTAATAACTATTCAAAAAGCAATAACACTGGTATACTTAAAAATAATTATGGTAATATCTGCGCTATATAAAACTCCTATCTGCCTAAGTGGCCAGACTTGCAGTCTCCTGACTGTTTGAATTGTCTAAAGTGTAACCTTGGGCCAGTTCAGAAAAAGATTTTAGGATGACAGTGTTTGTGGGATGCATAAGCCTAAGCTGTATATAAGTTAGTCAAATCCTCCATTTATTTCTGACTCTTATTTGGGCATTAGCCACAGTCAGCCATGTGCACTTTGGTTAAGAGCCTTTACTTTATCTCTAAGTGTGTAGAGTGATTTCTCACTGAGAAGGCATATTATTTCTATAACAGGATAATGGGTAATTAATATGTTCATCCACATCTATTTTCCCTAGATTTCCACAAATTTTCCAGAAATCCACTGACCATGGACGAACAAAATACATTATTCTGGTCTTTATTTTCATCTCTGGCCTCCAACCTGCAACATTCTATGGCAACTGGAAACCAACTCTGTGGGTTGCTAACAAAGTAAACAAGTTGCTAGGCAACCTCACAATTTGAAATCAAGTGGGTAAGAAAGACAAAGAATAGTAGAAGTTTCCATGACAAAGGGAGAATAGAACCTTTTTGGAATCAAAGAAATGAAAATTTGAGTCTCCACTCAATTTGCAGCTGAGTCACCCTAAGTAAAATCATTTAATCTCCACTTTAATGAACCAAGGCAAGTCCAATCTAATCAGGAATTAGAATTATTTGCTTTGCATAAGAAGATCACTATGAACCTTTGTTATTACCTTGTTTTCTGTTTTGTTTCCTTTGTTCTCTTTTTTCAACCCAGTGACTCTCTTTTATTAGGCAATCACTTTACCACTAAGCTATATTCCGATACCATTGCTATTATCGTGACTCTCCATGATGCCCCTTCTGTTCTCCATTTGCCATGTGGAAACTAGAGTGGGAATGGACTGTCTTACCCCATTCCTATTTTCTTGTCTGTGTTTTCTGATCAAAATTTCAGAGAGGATTGAACATGCTGGTAACAAAGGGAAATTACTGTAAGGTAAGGAAGGAATGATTTTGTACTATAAACAGGTTTACAAATTGCAAACATGCCTCTCTTTTCCCCATAACCACCGCCACCTACCAAATCACCATGTGTGCACCTACCTCTTTTTGCCCAGTGGACAGGTATGGGTCTTGTCTCAGTAATTCTCTGGCCTCTTGACATTTCAAAAATGTTTAGCACCCACAGAACTTCTCCTCTAGGATGCTATCACTCTGACATGGAGGCTTACTTTGAGAAAGTATACAAATCTCTAGGATCCACAAAGAGTGTATAGATCTGTAATTTGCCTCCCCAGATCACTGAAATTCTTTTGTTTAAAATATAATTCCACCTCCAAGTTGCCATGGAAATCATCAAAATCATCAACTTCAGTGTTCCAATCTTTAATTACTTCAATGGACAAGATTTGCTACCTCAAACATGCAGTGAACACTCAAAATTCCCTACAGTACCACTGTGTAGAAACCTGAATGACTGTTTTACAGGTGTTTCTGGTTCCAGAAGTGGTAGGTACTCATGACAACCACAACCCTTTCATCTACTTCTCCTAAATAGTCCATTGCCAAAGATAGTTAAAGTGTAATTTGGATTTCCACACCCTACCCTACCTCTCGTTTTCCAGCATGCCTATGTTCTTGGTCCTTTAGTTATGGCTTAACTTTGTAGCTCATCATTTGGCCACAATTAAAAGCATGCTTGTCTTGTTAGGTCCTGGAAATAGAAACCTAATTAGGTACCTTTTTCTTGGTATCTATTCTGTGAGAATGATTATGTTCTAGGAATTTCTGTACCTTCCAGTACTGAAGGGTGACGCACCCTAGCTGCTGAAATTTGTATACAAAGGAACTTACCTAATCCTAACTGCCTCAGGTTGCAAGGAAAATAAAGAAAAAGTGAGAGCATATGATTTCCATGTAAATAAATAAAGAAATAACCAGATAATTTTGATTCTGCCTCTCCGCTACCCCTATCCTTTGACAAAAGAGTTTGTTGCTAGTACACGGCTTCCTGGCAACATGGGATACATTGCAGATGTATTTTCTATTACTGCTTGAGAGATAGAAGCTTGAAGCTATCATCAAGAATGGATCTCCTGTTGCGCCGAAGTTTTCTTTGTCGGTGCTGGTACCAGACTACACCACCAAGAGCCAGAGCAACAAGAAGCAGAATTACACACATGGCAATCAAAACAGAAGACAGAATTTCAGCATCCTTTATGGGGATCTTCATGCCCAGCATCTTTACATTGCCTCCTCCAATGTCTCTTAAGATCACTGCTGAAATGAAGGAAGAGGAAAGGGATAACCATACATGAGATTACCTTCTACAGACATCTCCTAGAAAAATAAGTCCATGAAAATAGGACATAATACCTGTCCCCATTCTTCAAACCAGTTGATGAAGATAGATTTCAAATTTATAAACAGATAATTGTAATATCACAGCTGGAATCTCTCCCTGACAATCAGTGATGTACCTATTCTATTTGCCCATGGGAAGACCTAAGAGTCCCTGGGGAATACTTAAAATCTTATGCTATAGAAAAAAATAAATAATTAGACTTGGTCTGCATGGACTCAGAGGGTAGAACCAGGAGAAATAAGTGAAACTTCATGAAGAACATTGAGTCAATCCAGTTTACCAATATTCATTTTAACCATTTAGACTGTGACAGCTTACCACCATGCTGTCTGGATTCCCACCTTTGTGAATCATGTTAATAGTAATCTCAGGTAGATCTTTTCTGATGATTGTGATAGTTTCTGTCATATAAACATTCCACTGTCTTCAATTGAACTACAGGGCAAAGCTCAGAATTTTAAGTCACACATTCCAACCGTCTCAGTCATGGTCTAAACTACCTTCCTAGTCTTAATCTGCTATTATTCAACCACAGAAACTCAATCTTTATTTCCCATAAAATATGGCACCTCCATGGGTTCTGTCTTTGCTCAGACTTCTTACTTTGCCTGAATACGTTCCTCTTCTTTGTAGCTCCATGTTATATATCTGTAATTCATTTGAACAATTAATGGTGTCTTCCTCTAGGGTTCCAAATTGCCTGTATTCTTTCTGAACCTATGGTTTATCTAGTCTGTGACCTAGGGCTAAGTGACTGAATCCCTAATGAATCTTAGTTTATTTTTTTTCTAAAATGTAAATAATGATGACCATTCCTAACAAAGGGGATTATTATCAGATTTAAATGAGTTAATAATATACATGGAATATTTAGCATGGCACCTGGTAAATAGCAAATATACAATAATTATAAGATAGTATTACTGTTTACATTTTCTGTGCACAGCATCTAGCATTACAATTATTGTTTCTGTGTCTCATTCCATTTTTAGGCACTGGAAAGTAGCAATTATATCTTATTTGTTTTTGTGCCCCTGGTAATTGACACTTGTTTGACGAATGCATAATTGGATGAATGAATGTTCTCACAGAACTGAAAGAAGATGCAAAGTAATGAGTTCAAATAGAAACGGGAAAGCATTCTGGCTCTGAGTTTACATTCTGGCATTTATTCTTCTTGTGACCCTGAACAAACTTCCAATTTAGAAAATCAGTGAGCTTTATTAGACCAAAAATTCTGACAGTTTTTTCCTCAAGTGAGAGTTTATGAAAAATGCACACATAATATTTATATATGTTTATACAAATGTACATATATTATATACACATATGCACATACACAAATATATGTTTATATATACACATATGTAACAAATAATAAATGTATACATACACACATATACATAACTATATGACATTGGGTTACTTGAGTTGAAGGAAATGTGATCTAAGCACTTCCCTTTCAACCTTACATTATCGTTCTCTAACCTCTCCAGGATACATCCCAGTCCATAGCTAACAATTCATGAGACACTTAAGTAGATCATAGGGACTTTACTAATGAAAAGTTGGTTTTCAGTAGAGCTGAAAATCTCCAGAGTAAACTGATATTCTTTAGTATCCCTTGTATGTGGGTTTTTTAATCTTTGGGGACATACTCTCACTATGAGTCTAAGCTTGTCTGGAACCTATGATTCTCTTTCTCCATGTCTCAAGTGTGGGGATATCAGGCATGATAGCACACATGGGTCTAATAGTCCTTGTACCTCACACAACTTTCTGAATCTTTCCTGGTAAAAGGCACAAATGGAGTAAAGAATGAAAGAATAATTTTGACCTAGGCATCACAGGAAAAGAATTTTCTCAAAGGGAAAAAAAGTGAATGGTCCCCAAGCTACAATTCTTTGGTATTCTATAGAGAAAAGAGAAAAGAGTAAAAGTAGTTGTTAAAGGACATCTGGTATTTGTTCTAGTCTCACATTATCCATGTAGCAATCCTTGCTTTTGCTACAAATCTTTCAGGTCTCACCTAGCCAGATTTGGAATTTTCTTCTCCCTCAAAAAATAGCTTGTAAGCAAAGAATACAGCTTCCTGTGTGGCTGTTTTACCAAGCTCCAAAGGTTACGGGTGACACAAAGTGAATAAAATGTTGAGGGTAACTAAATCCTAGTTTATTGGCTTTTGACATCTTACAGAAATCTTAAGGTGTTATACTATGGTGCCCAAGTTTAGTCATGCTAGAAATGCTGGAAGTATCACATATTACATACACACTCCACATGTAACTTCTCAGTGTATATGCATCATTCTACATACCTTTTCCAATCTCTTTGGTAATGGTAGTCATAGTACTTAAATGTTCTGTGGGAAAAGACAAGAGGTTGATCCTATTATTGTTTGTATCAATCTATAAGATTTCTATAGGATATTTATATTACTTGAAGCAATTTCTCTTTGGAATTTACTACTTTATTAAGGTCTCTCTGATTGGATTTGATACCTGCTCTAAGAGAACAAGGGAATCCATGCCTGGTACTTTAAATCTAGTCAAAAAACCATGGTAGGGCAGATCATAGGTCTTGTGTGGTTCGGGGTATGGAATACTGATGTTTGGCAAATTAACATAGCATCAAGTCACCTCCTAAACAGTTACATTTATCCTTCTAGACATATGATACTCTCAGCTTTAATGAAAGAAGACTCTTTCCCGTGAACAATGATAAAAGCAGAGGCCTCTCGCTGCGCAGGTGCTCAGACCTAACCAACACATTTATACTATCCACTATAAGGTTTGAGGAACACTGTGGAAGAAGTGTAACAAAGAATGTAAGAGCTGGAAAGTATGGATAAGGGCTGCAAAATGTCATCTCCTGATCAAGACAAAGCCCCTGTAATCACAAACTCAAAGCAGGTATGGATGCCTGTCGTGGATCCACATAAAAATGGCACTGTCAACAGTCAAACATAGATGCTCAGAGGTCTCTATCACTCATGGCTGGACTTTGCTACAGATATTTAGGGAGAGTGAGGACCATTGCCTTCAGTTAAGCACCCACTAATGATCTCACCAGGATCCAACAAATAGTTCCAATCCAACGGTCATGCAGATGGCTCTGATTAAACTGAATGTCACAAAAGCAACCTAAAAGTTATGAATCTGAGAAAGGGACTGGTTGCGGGAGGGTGGTAGGCAAAGAGGTAGTTAAAGGGGGAGAGAGTGAGCAGAATACGTTAACAAACATGCATGAAACTGTCAGATAAGAAATTGCATCAGTACAAATCAATATTAAAATGTTAATTTGATTTTGGGTGGTCGCAGGAAACAAGGACAAGTGCATAGACTTAGGAAGCCAAAATATAACTCACTCCTCTGCCTTTATTCCAGTGTTTCTTGTCCCTTTCTCTATCCCCATTGAATACTGTATGATTTCTCTTCCACCATTTCCCATCATCCCTTCAGAAAGCCCCTGCTCTCTGTCAAATACACTTCTCTATATACTCAGTCTTGTCTCAAAATAATTCTTCCTTTCTTCCTTCAATGAAGCTGAGCTATTTTCTGGGTATGTGCTATTCAAATATTGTTTCTCTTGTTTTAACAAAGATGGATTTTTTTGAGGATCACATTGACTAGCTAGAAAAATGAAAAACATTTCTTGTTATTTTATCTAGTAGTTCTTTTCATCCATGGAAGTCTTTGGTTATTGGTAAAGTCTTTCTCAGTTCCCATCCCAGGAACAGACCTTTTTGTTCTAGTCACTTGTATATTCATTCCAGTTTTACCACTCATGGTCAATCATGGTCATGTCAGATTGCTCATCCAGACTTGCACCACCTCAGAAATACCAAATCTAATAGAAATCTCTCTTTTTAGTGCTTATTATTTTGCTAGCAAAAATCCTGTTATTCTCTCCCTCATTAAACATTTTATTCCTAAACCATTTGACTTCCCTGACCTATCTATTTCATCCATATCTTCACTTCCACTAATGACCTGATTAGAATTGATGGTCCATAACTTCAAACACTAACATGTGGAATCACAGTAACTGTACTTACCCAATATGCTGAATACCATGAGAAAAAAATAATGCACATGTAAAAACTTGGATTCTCTGTGTCTAATTTTAACTAAGCCCTCAATGCTATAAGGCAATAATGACTTTATTTCTCACTCCAAAGTAGCTATCCTAACCCTTCTCCCAATTTCCTCAAATAGCTCCCCCTTAGCAGATGACTATACGCTACACCACAGAGGAATCAAGAGAACATAAGGCAGAAAATCTGTTTGTCAAGATCTCCTTCTAAACCTACACACTAATCCTCTTTTTTCTGTCTTCTCTCTTATCACAATAGAAAGATTATCTTCCCCCAGTATTGTATTCATCCTTCATTTTAGATGTGGCTCATATGCCTCATAGCTTCATCAGGAACTTTATCCAAGAAATAGGCTTTTTAGAAATTGGAAACAACCTAAAGGTCCCTCAACAGAAGAATGGGCAAAGAAAAGGTGGTACATTTACACAATGGAGTATTACTCAGCTGTTTTTTTTTTTTAAAGTACATCATGAAATTTGAAAGCAAATGAATGGAACTAGAAAAAAAATCATCCTAAGTAAGGTAACCCAGACCCAGAATGACAAACACGGTAATATCCATTTATATGTGGATATTAGCTGTTAAGTTAATGATAACTAAACTACAATCTGCAGACCCAAAGAGGGTAGATATAAACAGTTAGATCTCATTAGGAAAGGGAAGTAGAATAGATAATTATGGATCAACAAGGGTGGGGCCAGAACAGAAGGATCAAGTGGAGAGGGGGTTGTGGGAGGGAATACCGGGAGAAACAGCTAAAACTAAGTGACATTCAGGGGGTAGTATTAAAGCCTAATACAGGAGAAACTTCCTAAAATACATAAATGAAGGTGATCTAAATGAAATAGCCAAATAACAAGGGAGGCAGAGTCCCCTTGGTTACAGTTTGGTGGAGTTTTTGTTGCTTGTTTTTCTATTTGAGTGTTCTTTTATCTTGTTTTCTTGTTTGGGGGAGGGTGTTGTTGTATGGGGTTTTATTTGCTTTTTCGAAAAAGAACTTAAAGTGGGGTAGGTAGGGAGAGGGAGAAAATCTGGAAGGACTTTGAGGAAGGGGAAGAATATGGTCAGAAAATATTTAAATTTCAAATATCGTTTTCAATAATTAAAATAAAAACCTTAAAAGGAAAAAAGTCAGATTTTTTTCTCTATCTTTAACCCTTTCTTCTGATTGCACTGTTAGCATATGTAGAGTCAGAGCAAAATGGGATCATTCATATTGAATAAACAAAACTGCAAACAGGTTAATAGTTATGGGTTAGATCTTCTCAAAGGGTATTTTGAGGTACTCTGATACATATTGAGATGCTCTCATATTTTGAATAGATGAGGATAACTTATAATGTAAGAAAAGAGCCTGTTTTCTTGAATCTATAGCAGCTTTATGGTGTGTCTTCTGGTCTGTGGACTGATAGAAAAATGAAATCTGAGTTCTGGGTAATTGTACCAGAGTAATAAGTAAAAGCAACAGAAGCAATATTCTAGCATTACAATTTGACAGAGAAACACTCTTTAATGATATGTGTTATCATTTTGTCTTCTTCCATTAAGTTAAGAGCAGAGTTGTATTCTGTACTCTAGTTTGCTAAGTTTGTTTGAATAGTTGAGGTATCTTCCCTCTCCATGTCTTTTGATAGAGTCAGGGGCTGCCAATCTCAGAATACTTACTCTAAATACCATTATTTTCCAAAGCAGTATGATACATGAAAAAAAACTTTAAAAGCATACATATAAGTAACATTATATGGACTGAGCTGGTTATAATTAGGAAAATATATGTATATATAGATATACATACATGCATGCAATAATTAATGGAAAAGAGGTCATGACTTTGAAAAAGAGCAAAGAGGACTATATGCAAGGGTTTGGAGGGAGGAAACAGAAGGGAGAAATGCTATAATTATATTATAATCTCAAAAATAAAAACAAAATAAAAAAATATGCATTGATCCAAGAAGGCATCTTGGAAGGGAGGTAGTGCTGGTAGCTGGACACAGTTCACATAGAAGAGTGAGACATTTAACATTAAACTTAGAGATAATTCTGAAGAACTGTCATTCACAATCTTCACAAAGTCATGATTAGAGTATTCCCTAGAATTGTTTTCTTCTCTTTAGAAAAGGACTCACTATGATCCGGGGGTGTAGATCAGTGAGCATGTCTGTGTCTTTGTGTCTCTGTGTATGTCTCTCTGTGTGTGTGATGTGTTGTGTTGTGTTGTATATATGCTCACATGTGTTTGTGCAGGTATGTGTGCTCATGCCCATGCATTCAAAACCTTTGTTTCATTGACAGAGTCTCCCACTGAACCCAGAACTTGCTGTTTGGCTTAGTTAGTGAGCTCCCAGGATTTTCCTGTCTTCATCCTGCAACACTTGGGTTACAGGTATTTTGGTCATACCCAGCTTCTTTTAAATGGCTGTAAAATTAAGTTCTCATGCTTGTGTGTAAAACACTGTTGCCCACTCAGCCATCTTCCCAGCCCCACGCATTTGTCTTTATTGACAACAACCACATCGATTAACTAGGAATTTCTTTGACATACTACTTCTATTAGACATTAAATTATGAATTTGTAAATAAATAAACTAATTTTTTTGTCAAAGGGTGGTAAACCTACACTAGCAAAGAGCCTTCCCAGTTTCAGGCTAGGCCAACCCATGTGAGCTTATTACATTTGCAAGAGAGAATGAGAAATGCAGCTTGGGGAAATGCCTAAAGAGGGGCCCTGATCTATGATAAATCCTGATTATTCTGGGCCAGTAGGGGAAGTTCAAGTGGTTCCTTACTATCACCTGGTTTCTACAGGCTAGACAAAAGATTAGAAAATAACACATTTGAGGGGTTTGGGTCTTACCTTTGTGAGACAAGACAGTAAAGATGGTCTCCATGCCAGCATGAACATGGTCAGTCACGTGGCAGTGCATCAGCCATGTACCGGGGTTGCTGGCTACCATCTCCACAACCTCAAATGTCCCTGGGAAGAGATCCACAACATCTGCCCGGTAACTATGTCCATTCTGCAAAAAAGATGATGGAGAGAAGAACTGAAAATTAGAGGAACCAATTTACAGCTTATTTTAGGTTCTTAAGACTCCAAAATATCTGTACCAACAAGAAACTTCAAAGGTCCATTTTATTTATCTCTCCTAGAATCCAATCATGTAAACTAAAACAACACAGCACTTTCCTCCTTCTACTTTTCCATCAAGTGCCACAGATGAAACATGTTAGCAGTTCTTTTAGAGGGTCCAAACCTAACTTCTCTGAATTTTTCCATAAGCTAAAATCTGGAGAGTCTGAATTAACTTCTGATCTCTAAGAAGGACCCACATGTTTCCTTCAGAAGTGAATTCAGTTGAGTTTCTCCTTCTTGCCAAAACCCTGATCAAGAACTATTGTTCTAGATTTCTAAGTCTACAATGATGCCTCCAGTTCTGTGCTCTTTTCCTAAGATTAAAACTTTTTCATAATCATAAATTGTTCTATGTAGCTCCTGAACTTAAATTATTCTTATGATGAATTAAACTTTCAGGGATTTTAAAAATATTTGAAATTCCTTGCTCTTAAGATCATTGCTCATTGAGTCTAAAGTCTTTGGCTCAGATACAGTGACACTGGTACCTTCCATCTACTTACTTTTTAAATGAGATATTCTCTTACTTATCAGAAGGAAACGCTAAAGCCTAAAAGTGACTACCTTTGGGATACACAATTGATTAGAATCCCCTAGTCAATGTTCCATACTGTAGACCTTCATATTCCTTAACTATTCCTTGCCATTGCTTTCTTCAATGACTCTCAAGGCCTTGTTTTAATCACCCCTGTGGGGCTCAACCATATTTCAGCTCACCTGGTAGAGGAAACTCTCTGCATGAAAGTGTACAGTGTGAATGTCAGTATCTTGGCCCATGGCTAGCATGTACCAGGCTATTCTTTCTCCTTGGTATACAGTAAGACCCCTGAGATTAGCGTAGAGTTTCCCGTTGATGGCTGTAAAAGAAGAAAATGTCTCGTATCTTTTCTTTTATTTATATTTTGCCACTGCCCTATGTCTATTTCCTATCATTTCTGATGACAGCAACAGGCTACTAATTTCCTATATCTCTCTCTTCAATGTATTTTCCACAATAACGGCATCAGAGTTATCTCTAAGCAATTCTGATCATGTTATTCTGAAGTTAAAAAAAATTAAGGCCTCCTCCCTTTCCCGAACAACACCATGGTTCTGTAGCTCAGCCAATAAGTTCATTCAAAATATACCTCCACAGCACCTTCCCAGATTCACCTCCTACTACCAACAGCATTGATGCCAATTAGTGGGAGTTTTTTCTTTCCCCATCATTCACTCGGTCCATACACGTTATCGGAATCCTTAGGTTTCTGAGTTTCTCTCTCATAAATTCTGTTTCCTTATTATTTCTCTTTCAAATTTCACCTCCTTCAGAAAACTTTTCTGATTTCCTAAGCTCCTCTATGTAACCTCAATTTCTTATATCACTTTCCCCCTTTGAACTCCTCCAATACTCCTCAGCATGATTCATTAGAACTCTCCAAAATCTGTCTTCTAGGCTTATTTATCTTTTAAGGTGTGAAAGCTTATGCTGCCAACTTGTCTTAGGTTACTAATAAGCAGGAAATATTTATTTATTTATTTGCAGAACCACAAGCAGATAACTCAGACTACAATATACATTGTTTTAATTACCACATTCTCTTCCAAAGTCACATCCTATGCCACAAAGACACTGAGCTATTCGTTGTTACATTAGCTCATATTGGGAGGATTTTACCCAAACCAATATCCTCCCACATCTCATTTTCTCCCAGATGAGAGGTAATTCCTACTCTAGTCTTCAAGAGGGAAAAATAATGGAAG
>LZPO01017285.1:433888-457458 GCA_001675575.1 Neotoma lepida | reverse complement strand
CTCTCAGAGATCAGGCCTCAATTTCAGTTTCCCGAGACTTAAGCAAGCAGTTTCTAGGAGGGCTATGACACAGTCCTTGCAGTAGCTCCCTTTCTGTACATACTCTGATTGCTCAAGGTTCAGCCAGTTGTTTACTCTCTGGGACCCCTCACCAACTTAGAGCTACGTGCATGGTTCATGGGTCAATGTGAAAGTGTGAGGCCAGCCAGCCTCCACAGCAGCTCAAGGACAGAGCCTGGGCCACTGAGTCAGCCCCCACAGTCAGTACATGCTAGGTTAGCTAGCCTCCATGGCAGCTCAAGGACAAAGCCTGGGACTTGTTCAGGCCTGCCCAAAAGTGATAACTGTAACCCCCAGCCAGTAAATTCAAAGGATACACACCCTCACCCAATCATACGATGCAAAGGATTGTATCACTCTGCCTGTGGTTTTTGCCTTTAAAACTCTAGCCTCACAAAGAAAGAGTAACTCCTCCCTGCCCCTCGCTACGCGGAGAGCTGTTGGACGAGTTCCCTACCTGGCTTGTACCTGCAATAAACTCTGCTTTTGCATTCTGGACTCCTTAAGTCTCTGGTGGTCTTTTTGAGGGTCTTTACCTGGGCACAATAGTCTGAAAAATTGCCTTCCCTCACAGCCATTAAAAAAAGAGGCAATCTTTCCCAGTCCCTTAGTGTAGACCTCTAGTCTCTAGAAACTTGAGACAATAAAATTTCTGTTGTTCATATCATTCAGTTTGTGATATTTCCTTGGGCTACTCTTATAAACTTAGTGCAACTTCCATATGAGAAAAATTAGTAATAATATGGATTCAGGTATGTCTAACCCATGGCCCACAGGCTGGAGAGGTGAGCAAGAAGTAGAATCTTCCCAAAATATATTTTGCTCAGAAAAAAACATAGGGTAGCTCAAAAGGAAATAGTTTCTCAGAGCTCAGGAACCGGGTGTTTGATGTGGAGGTTTGAATTCGAGTGAGAATGGCCCCCATAGACTCATATATTTGAATACTTGGTCCCCAGTTGGTGGAACTGTTTGGGAAGATTGGGAGGTACAGCCTTGTTAGAGGAGACAAGTCACCAGGAACTGGCTTTTAGGTTTTAAAAGCCTATGCTGTACCCAGTTAGCACTCTCTCTCTCTCTCTCTCTCTCTATATATATATATATATATATATATATATATATATATATATATGTATGTATATATATACGTATATACATATATATACGTATATATATACCTCCTACTTGCAGATAAGAATGTAATCTCTCAGCTACTGGTGCCTCAGAACCATGCCTGCCTCCCAGCACTGGAGAAGCAGAAGTAGGTGGATCTCTGAGAGTTTGAAGCCAACTTGGTTTACATGCCAAGTTCCAGGCCAGCCATGGGTACATAGTGAGACTCTCTCTCTCTCTCAAAAAAAAAATAATACTTTGGAATTCATCTAACCAAAGAAGCAAAAAAAGCTTCTATATTAGAAACTTTATAACACTAAAGAAAGAATTAAAGCAAGATACTATGAGATGAAAATGCCTCCCACAGTTATGGACTGGAAAAATTAATATTGTGAAAATGGTTACAGCACTCAAGGCAATCTACAGATACAATGCAATCCCCATATAATTCCTATGCTCTTCTTCACAAAATTAAAAAATAATCTTAAAATTCATGTGGAAGCACACACACGGCATACCAACAATAAATGCCATGAATAGCCAAAGCAATCCTGAGCAACAAGAATAATCCGTGGTTCCGTGTCAAACTGCACAGGGAGAGTTAAAAAATAGCATAGAGCTGGAACAAAGCACAAACACAAATCAGCACAATAGAGAACCCAGATATAAGCCCATGGAGCAACAGCCACCGGAGACCTGACAATAATTTCAAAAATACACATTTTAGAAAAGCTTCTTCAAAAAATGTTGCTAGTAAAACTGGATAGTCACATATAGAAGAGTGAAATTATATCCTTATCATGTCTCACAAAAACCAACCCCAAATTAACCTAAGACCTAAACCTGAACTGCTGAAATTGTTAGTAGGAATAGTATGGAAAACATCTAAAGGCATAGGTATATGAAAGGCCTTTCTAAAATTAGATTACAGTTGCTCAGTAAATAATACCAACAATTGATAAATAAGACTTCATGAAATTAAAAAGCATTGCACGAAAGGAAAGAGTTAAATGAGTGAAATGACAGGGTATAGAATGGAAGAAATTCTCTATTAGATGGATATCTGACAAGACTAATGTCCAGAATATAAAAGGAACTAAAAAAGAACTAAACCATAAGAAATCAAACAATTCAACTAATAAATGAACTAATGAACAGTTCTCAACAAATGTAATATAAACAGCTAATAAACAAAGAAACTGTTTAAACTCAGTCATCAAAGAACTACAAATTAAAACTACAGTGAGATTCCGTCTCATCCCAGTCCCAAAAGCAGTCATTAAGAAAACATAAAAAGAACCAAAGAACCAGGCAGTGGTGGAACACTACTTTTATCCCAGCACCCATGAGGCAGAGACAGGAGGATCTCTGTGTATTAGAGCCCAGCCTGGTCTACAGAGGGAGTTACAGGACAGCTAGGACTGTTACACAGAGAAACCCTGTCTCGAAAACAAAACAAAAAAAAAAGAAAAAAGGAAAAAAAAAAAGAAGGAAAAAGAAAAGAGAAGAAAACAGGAAAAGGAAGAACCCTTACACACTTCTGGTTAAAAAATAAGCAATTCTGTGCTGAGACATTTTGCACAGCCTTGGTGCAGGGGGAGGGGCTTGGACTTGCCTCAACTGAATGTACCAGGCTCTGCTGACTCCCCATGGAGGTCTTGCCTTGGAGGAGGTGGGAATGGGGAGTGTGTTGGGGGTGAAGGCTGGGGAGCGGGAGGAGGGAGGAGAGGGGGATCTGTGGTTGGTATGTAAAATGAACAGAATATTTCTTAAGAAAAGAAAGTAAACTATTCTAGTTACTATGGAAATCAGCATGGGAGTTCTTCAAGAAAACCTCTCCTGGGTATTTACTGAAACAATTCCAAGTCAACACATCACAAACATCCTTGCATATCAATATTTTATCATAGCATTATTCTCAGTAGCTAAGTTATGGAACTGACCTATGTGTCCAACAGAGGGTCAGATAAGGAAAACATGGTTTACATAAACAAGAAATCCTTTTCTGCCATAAAGAAGAACAAGATTGTGCCATTTGCAGGAAAAAGTATAAAACTGAAGATAGTCATATTAATCAAATTAAGCCAGAAATGCAAATATTATATATTTTCATACATTTATCATTCTTAGATTTGTATAGAGATACATAAAATCATGTGTATATGTATGACCTGAAAGTATAAGTAAAACTGTCGTGGAGAATGAACAAGAAGGGAAGGATGGAGGAGAGTAAGGGAATATGGAGGCCAAATGAGCTCATTGTACACTATATACTTACACAAAATTCTCTTTACAAAATACTGTGCCATATGTAATGTATACATACAATAAGAATTTGAAAAAATACTGAAAAATAAACTATAAAAGGAAAAACGTATAAAGACAACTAGAGAATGCCCTAAAACAAATGAAAAAAATACCAAAACTGATGAGATGCTATAGACACATTTATACCTATAGATGTCAACATTAAACTGGAAGAAAGATAAAGGGATGGTTCAGCTATGGTTTGACTATCACCTGACACTTCATGTGTTGAAACTGACTTCATATTGTAAAGTAGTAAAATGGTACAGATTTGATCCAGCTACCTTTAGAGATGTGGCTTTGGGGAAGTTACTAGGGTAGAACACTAGAAAAAGAATCCTCTGGTTTTATGAGGAGCCTAGACAAGTATATACACATACATTTTCTGTCTCATCATGTGATGGTTCGTACTGTCTCAAAATTCAAGGTCACTGTTGAATGAGATTCTCAGACCTTATACTTGTAGAACTGTGAGCCAAATAAACCCCTCTTGTTTATAAAGTAGACTATCTCTGGTATTTCCTTGTAGTCACAAAAGTTACATACTAGTACACATAAAGAACCTAACTTACACTGTAAGGAACTTGGAAAGTTACAAAGTAAGCCAAGTTGCACACAAGGTATTTTTAACTGAAATTCAGGAACTACTCAAAATACAGAAGAGAAACCTGCCTAGAACTCCCATTCACCAGTTAGTTCCCTCTACCTTTCATTGAGCTACACTCCCAGACCAAGAATGTAAGGTGTTTAAAGCAATAAAGCAGAAGACTAAAGCAAACGGACTAAAAAGCCTTTGTCCCTTCACTAAGTGTTCCAACTCACCAGGCTCAGCAGCCTGTGGCCAGCCAGTACTAGATTCTAGAACTCCATGGGCATGTACAGAATATGGTCGACTGGCATTATTCTTGAACACCACAGTTAAGATATCACCAACCTCTCCTCTGATAAGTGGACCTGATACATACAAAAGAAGTACAAGTTTCATTAGTAGGGGAGTAAAATGGGAGACATTAAAGAACAAGGCATAACTGCAAGATCCATAGAACTGGGAGTTAATCTTCCCAAGACTAGTACCATTTTCAGATTCAGAAGTCCTAAAATTGGCATTGCTACCCACAGCATGAAGGTACCTCAGAAACAGGAATATGCTTCCTATTATCCCCACTTTTCTCATCCTATTTTTCTCTACAAAATAATCAAAAGCTTGAGAGATTCTGAGTTTTGCAGAATCACTGATAGTAAGGACTTAAATCTTGCCATACATAGCACATAGAATAGCTGTACTCTCTTCAGAGGCCAGTGGGTCCCGGCTGGTCTAGGATGAGGATAAAGAAACCCTTTGTACAAAGCCAGCTTATAGCCTTGATGAAATTGAGGTATGGGGGGAATTGTGGCTCTGTGTATCATTTTTGTTTTTACTTGCTGGAGTTCCTAAATTCTCCTGCCTCTGGAGTCTTTCAAAATCTACTACCTTCTGAGGACCCAGGTCTCAAAGGTATAGGAAATCGGACCATTTTGGTCCATGTTAGAGCAGAATTTATGCTTCCACCATTCCCTTCAGTGCTTATTTTCATGGCCTCTTTATAAAATAGGGCCATACTTTTAATATTCCAGATGGATAAGCTGAGAATGAGGGATGGGAAAGCCTCCCCGATATGATATAGCTGTCCTAGAAGCAACACATCTTCTAGATGCCAGGATGTAAGTAGAATTCCCTTACCTAGGATTCCCAAGTGCTCCTCTGGTCCAGACCTCAGCTGAGGAGTCCTGAAAGTACCATCAGTATATTCTCTGAATACAGCTTTCTTATATTTGGAACCCAGGAGCCCATCCTTGTTGCTCAGGAAAACATGACCATAACTAGAAGAATCAAAAGACTGTTATTAGCACCTGACCTTCAACCTTTATCTTCAGTTATGGGGAAATTAATTTAGAATTATTCTCATGTCAAATATGAAAAAATGTAGATCTATTCATTATAATGTCAAATTACATTACGATGATTGAAAATAGTAGGTTTCTGAAGCTACGTTTGTTATTTTCCATCATCCAGATAGATATTTACAGTATGATTAATTGAGCTAAGAATCAAAAGCCTGTGGCTTTGGTTCCAGCCTTAATAGAGTCTTAGATTTGGAATTATTTTAACAAAAGGATAAGGCACAAAGTGTCAGTTGAGCATCCATAGTTGCTGTTGGAGATCAAAAGTGGGAAGGCATAGGATCTTACAGCTTTCTCATTATAGGACACTTAACAGTTGACAGTGTTTGTCACTCATTATTTTTTGTCACTCATTTTAATGGTGAACATTCCAAATAGGTGAGTCTCAGAGGTACAATCACTAGCCCAGAATTGACAGGATTGTGTACAGAGGCACTGTCACCCAGAAGGGGAGGCAGGACTGAGAGTTAAGTCCACTGTTCCTACCCTGCCTTCTCTAGTAAGGCTTTTTCAGCTATGCATGATAGATGAAATCAAGGCTGACAGGAAAAAAATTCCCATTTCCTAACTCCCACGGAACATGAAAACTTCACCTTAAACTTATAAAGGTCAAGAATTGACAAATAACAGTGAAAGCACCACAAACTGGAGAAAACTATTATTAATAATACTTTGTACCTCAATTTATATTCTCTCCTCCCTCCTTTTAGTAATAGAACCACCTAGGTTGTATTGCGACATATGGCTGTTCACACAGATATTACATTGTAGCCACATGAATAAGCTTAGGAAATAGAACATGAGAAAAAATGATATATACAACTTACCGGTCTATTCTTACAGGCAATGCTGCTTACCCTAACTTGAAAGCTGGGGATAGCCACAACTACAATAAGCATCTTGGTCCCAGAGATGAAAGTAGGAGATGCGGGCAGCATAGTTCACCTCCAGACCTGGACTGTTCATATGTAAATAACAGATACAATTGTAGCCTGTTTGAACTACTCTGTTTTGGACTTTTTCTGTTTCCTAGCTTGGTCTGTACCTTAATAAATGACCTTGAGGCATTTCATTTCTTGAGTAAAGCCCTATGAACTTTAAATCCCACTCTAGGTAAGTTTTAGCTAATTAGAAGGGAAGCAAGGCTAAGAAGGCAAGAATGTAGCAAGGTCTTTTTCTTCTGCTCAATGGCTAATGAATATAGAAGGAACAAAGGGCTGGACTTCACCATCCTTCCATTCTAGTCTCGTTTCTTTTGGCATCATGTTGGGTGGTTATAAAAACACCTTCCTACTTTCAGTTTCAGTATCTTCACCTGCAAAATGATTTGCTAAAGCTGTGGTCTCTCCTTTTATGCAGCCTTACCTGTCCTTCTCAGATGTGTTGTGCCATTCCAGTTCCCAGCTTCTATCAGGGCAATAATCCCACTCCACCTCTTCTGCCATGATGTAGTAGACTCTAGAAGCTTGGTAGTGTTGGCGTGGGCTGTCTTGACGACCAGAACACTGGGAGACATTATAAACTGCCCTCATCCCTGCCTCTCTGTGGCTACCTGCTTGGCAATAGATTTCAAATGTCCCTAAAAGATAATCAGAGAGCAAAATGTGAATGAGAACACTCATTAGAAGTGTGGGCAGATTTCTTCCCTTTTCCTAGCTATACTTCAGAGGAAACATAGTCTATGAAAAAGCTCTTCTATACATTAGAGTGCATCACAAGTTTGTTGAGACTAATGAGCACAGAAGAGCTCCAATTCCAAAGCCACTGGGTTAAAAATTAAAGTTTTCCAGGACAATAAGGAACTCCTCTAGGTTTCCACATCCTTGGAAACCCCTGTTCTTAGACAGTGGGTGAGCCTATTTGTTACTTATTAGCTATCTAAGCTTGTATGGGTTTCCAGTTCTCTGTATGTTTCAGTTCCCTCTTAAGTAAATTGAGAATCATTTTGCTTATTTCATTTGGCTGTTTTACAAATAAATGTTATACGCCTGGCAAAACTGCTTAGCAAGTCAAGGTATTTGTCCCAGGAGTCTGGCAATCTGAGCTCAATCCTTGAACCCACAGTGAAAGTAGAAAACCCACTTCTAAAAGTTGTACTCTGATTTTCTTATGTGTTATCATACCATACATGCAACCACACTCACCCATAGGTATCATATACAAATACATGGCCAATAGTAATTAATTCAGAAAGAAATACAATATATCACTATGTCTAATAAGTATTCAATAAGTGAATTATAAGTAAATAGTAAACAATACAGCTTAATAATTATTTGATAGAAACACTGACTTCTTTTTTCCTCTGAAATAACCCAAAAACCTAAAAACCTACTAACAACAACAAACAAACCATATGAATTTAAATAGACGTTTAAAAGAAACTGTCTGACCACATGAATGCTTACATGATAGATCTTTTTCTTTTTCTTTCTTTCTTTTTTTTTTGGAGACAGGGTTTCCCTATGTAACCTTGTGTAACCCTAGTTGTCCTGGAACTCACTCTGTAAATCAGGCTGGCCTCAAACTCAGATCCACCTGCCTCTGCCTCCCACGTGCTGAGATCAAAGGTGTGTGCCACCATGCCCGGCTTACATGATAGATCTTTTGAAGGTGCCATCTTAGGTTTCATACCATGAAATGTTCAGATATGTATCGTGGATATCTGTGATGGAGAGCTACATGGACTTGTCTCTATTCACAGGTTTCTGTATCACAGACGTTAGCTCAGATTATGGTAATCAAATGAAGCTAACTATCTTAGATTTATTATTTTCATTGTCCCCTTACTTTGCTGCCTACTGCCTACCCTACCACTACAAATATTTCATCAATTGCAAAGCCTCTTATGAACTGTCCCTAAAGTATTGATCCAGCCCAATTTTCTACACTCAATTATTTTGCCAACTCAATCTGTTTCTGACTGCTTTCTTCCATATCTCATTCCTACCTTGCATTTTTCACTCATGCTATTATTCTTTTCTAAAATTTCTGTTCTTCTAAGTCTCAAACTCTAGGAGAGCCCACTCTTTCTCCAAGACCCAATTCAGTTTATCTCCATTAGAAACCCCTTCTGATGGTTTGGGCCCCAATTGACACTATAGTCTTGGCCTTTCCATTATTGTGTGTTCCATACTTAAATGGCATGGTAAAAGATTTAAGTGTTCTGTATTTAAAACTAGGGCCTTACATTATTTGGTAGACAACTTGAAAGAAAGAGTCTTCTCATTTCTTTCCATATCTGCTTCTGAAGTCTTCTATTTTCATCATTCTCTGTATCTATTCCATCAGTAAATCCTATCATCTCTTCCTTAAAACTCACTCCGTCACTCCATTCTTATAGGGCTCCACCTCCTGGTGCAAACCCAGCTTAGCCCTTTTCACACCAGCCCTCTCAGTCTTCCCTTCTAGTCTATCTCTAGTCATTTGTGTCACCCACTGACCCACAGAAGCACTATTTTCCAGTGATCCCACAGCCCACCTGTCTAGGACACAGAGAGGGCAGCAGCAACCAAAAACTAAAACACTCACCCAACAAAGACAAGACCAGATATTCACTCCAAGAATCATTTCAGACATCATAATTCTAGATGTCTCAATCCCAGTGCAAAATTGCAACATGAGGCTGGGCAGTGATGGGGCGCACGCCTCTAATCCCAGCACTTGAGAGGCAGAGGCAGGCGGATCTCTGTGAGTTTAAGACCATCCTGGTCTACAGAGTGAGTTCCAGGACAGCTGGGGCTACACAGGAAAATCTTGTCTCAGAAAAAAAAAATTGCAACAGGAACAGCTAGAAAAATATGCCTCCAGCAGAATCCAGCTACCTTATTGCAGAAGGCCCTGCAGAATGTAATATAGCTGAAGCACAGGACAAGGACTTCAAAATAGCAATTATGAATATGTTCAAGGACATTAAAGAGGATATGAATGAATCATTTAATGAAGCCCATGGGGGAAAAGAGTTGAAAGAAATAATGAAATCAGTACAAAGAATGGTAGTGAAACTTAACAAAATAGAATAATTAAAGGAAAATCAAACTGAACTAAAAACCGGAAATGGAAAGTGTAGGATGACACACAGAAACCTCAGAAGACTCATCAATAGATTACATGACATGGAAGAGAGAATCAATAACCTTATATCATGTAAAATATCCCTTAGCTTACTGTACTTCAATGCTTGCTTTCTCTCTCTATCTCTATCTTTTTAGATAGAGTCACCTAACATAGCCAAGGCTGGCCTTGAACTCAGAACAGAAGCTGGGCTCAAATTTGTTATCTTTCTGTCTCCATCTCCACAGTTCTGGGAATACATGCATGCATCACCATGCTTAGCCATACTGAACCTTTTACTGACTGTTGAACAAGCTATGTTTGTTCTCACTTTAGGGTATTTACAATCACTTAGCACTCTGCTCAGAAATCCTTACATTGTTCCTTTTCATCACCATGTAGGGTTCAGCTTATGTGTCACATTTTTTTCAGAGAGTATTTCTCTTGGACACATTTCTTTAAAATAACATCATCATGATTTTATCATATCACTGTCTTTTGTTTTCTAACCTGTATCAGTATCTGAATTTATTTATGTATATTAAGAATACTCTGAGAGAAAACTTCCTATCTAGGACAGGTATAATGGTGCATGTCTGAAATGCCAGCACTTGGGAAACAGAGACAATATAATCAGTCATAAGTTCAAAGCCAGTCTGGGATACATAGCAACTCTCAACACAGCTGCATAGCAAGATCATGCTTCAAAACACAAAAGTTCACATACACAAAAAGATTGTTATGCATCTTATTTACTCCACTATCACAATCTTAACAGTAAAAGATGTTCAATTAATAGGGATTTAATGACTAAATGTATCAGCAAATGGAGTGATTTATGCACACTGCTCAAAAGCCAGGCCAGTAAGATGGCTTAGAAGGTCTTGGCATTTGCTGCCAAGGCTGGCGGCCTGAGTTTGCTTTTGGACCTCACATGATAGAAGGAGAAAACCAACTGCACAAAGTTGTCATCTTACCTCCATGCAAGTTCTGTGGCATGCACACACCCCCATAAATTAATTAAATTAAAAAATTGAAAAACAAATGTTATGTTATGGGTCAGGAACTAGTATTTTTAAAAAAGTCTGATAACCACTTGATGCTATAAAAACAAGCAGAAGGCATTCTGGAAGAGTTATAAGACGTTGCATAAATTTTCTCATATCAATCCTAACTTTTAAGCCACTTCTTTTTCAATACTCTTCTGTTCCAGGTTCTTAATATTGAGCATCACGATCTTAACACTCCAAGTTACTGTTACAACTAAAATATCATCACATTTATAAATACCTTTTACCATACCATGTCAAGTAAGGAAACAAATCATTGGAGCCAATCTTCTCTAGTCAAGGTTTTGTTTCTTGATATGTACAGTGATATTTTCACCTCTGTCTCATTTCATTGTATGATAATAGATACTCCTCCTTAAAAGACAAGTCAGAGACTACGGGTATAAAATGTCAGAATATCTGCTTTCCTAGGAAATCTTCATGCTGTAAGTCAGGAAATCTTGGTCACAGTTCCCTCCGTGCCATAGTTCTTGGCAGATAGTGTCATCATGAACTTGGTGATGTCTACATACTTACCCCTTTTTCCCACTATCTTTAAACTGCCTGATTCATCCTCATATCCCCAGCACATAAGGCAGGGAGTGGAAGAAAACAGATATTAAATGAAAAAGCTTAATAGAAAATACAAAATAAGGAGTGAGGAATTAAAAAGAGGAAAAAGTTAGAGGGGAGAGAAGCTACAGAATGGAAAAAGACAAATGGAAAGAAAGTAGGAAGAAAGAAAATGAAACAAAAATAAACAGTAAATAAAGATAGGCTAGTGAGAGATGTCAATTGCCAAATCCATGATCTGAGCTGGACCTTTGGGACACACATAGTGGAAGGAAAGAATCAACACCCACAAATTGTCTTCTGACCTCCACAGGCATACATGAGCATACACACACATACACATACAAACACACACACACACACACACACACACACAGAGAGAGAGAGAGAGAGAGAGACAGACAGACAGACAGACAGAGAGACAGACAGACAGAGAGATAGACAGACAGACAGACATAGACACACACAGAGAGATACAGAGATAGAGAAAGACAGAGAGACAGACAGAATAAATAGGTATACTATTTCAAAACTCACTAAATAAAAAAGAAGTGCAGAAAAGAAAAACTCAAGAAATAGAAAGAAGCAAGGAAAATGGATAGGAAGAATGCAAAGAAAAACTAGAGCAAGACTCCAGCCAGGAAAGCAGGTAGGATAACTGGAGATCTTTACCGCTCCCTCCTCTCTTCCAAGTCCAATATGCTAGTCTCATGCCCAGCTCTGTAGCAGACCACCTATTGTTGCCTCTCCTCACTCTCTGTCATTTCCAGGAGATTAAGCAGATCCTTGCGGAAAACCTTGCTTTCCTTCCTCTTGTAGACCCCCCTCAGACCTCCATCCTTCTAACCCATTCCTAAGTGTCATCTCCCAATGCCTAGAAATATTTTACCCAGAACTCCCAGGAGACACACCTAGCAGGATCCCAAAAGAATTCCCTACCAGGCAATACATAGCCACCACACCCTCATAAGAACCATAGAGGGCAAAAGAAACCAAAGAACAAAACACCCACCCAACAAACACAGGACCAGATATCAGCACCTAGAATTAGAATCATCCCAAACCCAGATGGCTAGAAGTCAGCATTAAAACATAATCAATAACAGCCAGGACAATATTGTCTCCACTAGAGCCCAGCAACCCTACCACAGCAGACCCTGAGGGAACTGCAACATAGCTGAAGCATAAGACAAGGACCTTAAAATAGCTTTTATGAATATGATAGAGGTCCTTAAAGAGGAAATGAATAAATTTCTTAAAGAAATCTATGAAAACACAAACAAACATTGAAAGGAAATGGATAAAACAGTTCAAAACCTGAGAGTGGAAATAGAATTAATAAAGAAAACCCAAATTGAGGGAAATCCGGAAATGAAAATTTTAGGAACTCATACAGGAGCCTCAGAGGCAAACCTCACCGACAGAATACAAGAGCTGAAACAAAAAATCCTAGGCATTGAAGACAAGATAGGAGAAATGGATGCTCTGTTCAAAGAAAATGTTAAATCTGAAAAAAAAATCCAGGCACAAAACATCCAGGAAATCCATGGTACTATGAATAAATAAATCTAAGAATAATAGGAATAGAGGAAGGAGAGAAAACCCAGATCAAAGGCACAAAAAATATTTTCAACAAAATCATAGAATTTCCCTAAGGAGAGAATCATAAGGATATACTTTAAAAATTTGTACTCTACCAAATTGGAAGATCTAAATGAAGTGGAGAATTTTCTCAGTACATTCCACTTATCAAAGTTAAATCAAGATCAAATAAGCAATTTAAAAAGACTTATAACCCCTAATGAAATAGAAGCAGTCATTAAAAATCTTTCAACAACAACAACAAAAAAAAAAAACCCCAGGGCCAAATGGTTTTAGCACAGAATTCTACCAGACTTTCAAAGAAGAGTTAAAGCCAATACTCCAATGCTCCTCAAATTATTCCACAAAATAGAAACAGAAGGAGCATTTCTCTATTCATTTTACTAGACCACCATAACCCTGGAACCCATATTACATAAAGACCCAACAAAGAAAGTTACAGACCAATTTTCCTTATGAACATAGGTACAAATATCTACAATAAAAACTTCAAAACCAAATCCAAGAACACATAAAAAAAGCATATACCATGATCAAGTAAGCATCATCCCTGAGACACAGGGATGTTTCAGCTTACATAAACTGATAAATGTAATCTACCACATAAACAAACTGAAAGAAAAAAAACCACATGTTCATCTCACTAGACTCAAAAAAGATCTTTAGGAAAATCCAACACCCCTTTATGATAAAAATTCTTGAAAGATTAGGGATACAATAGGGACATATCTCCATATAATAGAGGCAGTTTACTTCAAGCTCATAGTGAACATCTACTTAAATGGAGAGAAACTCAAATCAAGTCCACTAAAATCACTAACAAGACCATGTTGTCCACTCTCTTCATACCTATTCAATATAGTACTTGAAGTCTTAGCTAGAGCATTAAGACAACTGAAGGAGATCAATAATTAACAAATTGAAAGGAAAAAGTCAAAGTATCTTTATTTGCAGATAATATGATAGTATACCTGAAAAAGCAACCTGAAAAATTTCACCAGGAAACGTCTACAGCTGATAATATTTTTCAGCTAAGTAGCTGGATATAAGATTAAGGCACAAAAATCAATAGCTCTCCTATAAACAAATTACACATTGACTGAGAAAGAAAAGGGAAACAATGCCTTTCACAATAGCCTCAAAAATATAAAATACCTTAAAGTAAATCTAACAAAGAAAGTAACAACTTGTATGATAAAAACTTTAAGACATTGAGCTGGGCGGTGGTGGCGCACGCCTTTAATCCCAGCACTTGGGAGGCAGAGGCAGGCGGATCTCCGTGAGTTCGAGGCCAGCCTCGGCTACTGAGTGAGTTCCAGGAAAGGCGCAAAGCTACACAGAGAAACCCTGTCTCGAAAAAAAAAAAAAACTTTAAGACATTGAAAGAAACTGAAGAAGACATCAGAAGATAGATCTCTCATGTTCATGAATAGGTAAGATTAATAAAGTAAAAATGAGCATCCTACCAAAAGCAATCTACAGATTCAATGCAATCCCTATCAACATTTCAACACAATTATTCACAGATCTTTGAAAAGAAAATTTTCAGCTTCATATGGAAACACACACACACACACACACACACACACACACACACATACACTAATGCTAGGATAGCTAAAACAATCCTAAGTAATAAAAAGCTGATGGAGGTATCATCACCCCCAATTCGAAGTTGTACTACAGAGCTCTAGTAATCAAAACAGCATGGTGTTGCACAAAAGCAGACATATTGATCAATGGAATTGAGTTGATGGCCCAGACATAAATCCACACACCTATGAATACCCTATTTTGATAAAAAAGCCAGAAACACACACTGCAAAAAAAAAAAGATAGCATCTTCAATAAATACTGATGGTCAAATTGGATTCCAGCATATAGAAGAATGCAAATAGATCCATATTTATCATCCTGTACAAAACTCAACTCCAAATACACTAAACTTGATAGAATACACTAAACCTGATAGAAGAGAAAGTAGAGAATAGTGTTGAACTCATTGGCACAGGAAAAGACTTTCTGAACAGAACACCGTTAATGCAGGCACTATGATCAAAAATTAATAAATGGGGCCTCATGAAACTGAAAAGTTTATGCATGGCAAAGGACACCATCATTTGGACAAAACGGCAGCCTACAGAATGGGTAAAGGTTTTTACTGGCTTCACATCTGATAGAGAGCTAATATCTAAATACATGAAGAACTCAAAAACCTGGGTATCAAGTTATAACCCATTTCGAAGATGGGGTACAGATCTAAACAGAGAATTCTCAAAAGAGGAAACTAAAATAGCTGAGAAACACCCAAAGAAATGTGCAACATCCTTAGTTATCAGGGAAATGCAAATCAAAATCACTTTGAGGTTTTATCTTACACCCATCAGAATGGCAAAGATTAATAAACCAAATGACAGCTCATGCTGGTGAGGATGTGGTGGAAGGGGAACACTTACACATTACTAGTGGGAAGGCAAACTTGCATAGCCATTATGGAAATCAGCGTTGTGGTCTCTAGGAATATAGAAATTGATCTACCTCAAGACCCTGCTATACCACTCTTGGGTATGTACTCAAAGATGCTTCATCTTACCACAAGATACTTGCTCAACCATGTTCATAGCTGCTCTATTCATAATAGCCAGACATTGGAAGCAACCTAGATGTCACTCGAAAGATGAATGGAAAAAGAAAACATGGTACATTTAGACATGGACTATTACTCAGCCATTAATAAAGTGAAGTCATGTAATTTGCAGCTAAATGGATGGAACTAGAAAAACATCATTCTGAATAAGGTAACCCAGAGCCTGAAAAACAAATATGGTATGTATTCAGTTATATGCAGATATTAGCTGTTAAGCCAGTGACAACCAACCTATAATGTGCAGAATTGCAGAGATTAGGTATAGAGTAAGTAAGGAACTAGGGGGCATGGATAGATCTCTCTAGGAAAGAGAAATAGAATAGATAATTATGGAAGGGTGGGGAGGACTGGAACAGGGGAATCAAGTGGGGAAGTATAGGAGATATAGGAACGAGGGAGGGCATACAGGGAGAGACATTTAAAATTACAGGCATTTGAGGAGTAGTAAGGAAGCCTAATGCACTGAAAGCTTCTTAAAATATATCCATATATGAAGGTGATCTAAATGAAATTGCCAAATAATGGGGGAGACAGAGCTCCAATTGGACATCTCTTATCATTAAATGATGTTCCAGTAGTGGTAATGAGTTACATCTAATTGAGTTGTAGGCCAAAGAGGTCTCATGGAAACCTGCAAACAACCCAGGCTGTTCCCAAGACTATAGGATGCTCTCCATAAACTGACAGCAAGGCCTTATTGCTGAAGATAATACCTACACAATTCATTGCACACAGAGAAGTTGAAATGGTGCCTACACAGAGCCTTTACCTCTATCTATGTGTGTCTTTTAAAGGAAGGTACTCTGCAGGCTACCAAATGAGAAACATAAACACCAACCCAGCTACAAACCTTTTGATATACAATTGTGTCCTGCCTGCAAAATATGCTAAATAGTAGCATAAAGCTTATGGGAGTAACCAATCAATACATGATTTGACTTAAGGCCCATTTCATCGGATGGAACCCATACCCAATACTGCTTGGACAACTTAAGAAACAGAGACTAGATAGTCCAGGGGCATAGGGGAAAACCAAATAATACTGGTCTAAAAGAACTAGCAATAAAATGACTCCCAAATGACATTCTGCTAACTCATAGATCAGTGCCTTGCTCAGGCATCATCAGAGAAGCTTCCTCCAGCCAGACAGTATGCAGAGAGAGACCTAGGAACACTAAGCCCTAAATGGGAAATCTCCTTTAAATCCCTCCCTTTAGGCCTCAGGGAACCCTGTGGAAGAGGAAGAGGAAACAGTCTATGAGCCAGGGGGGTGGAGGTCACCACAGAAACAATTTCTTCTAAATCAGCATATGACATCACAGAGACTATAGCAGTATACACAGGGCCTGCAAGGGTCTGAACCAGATGTGGTCGTAGAGCTGAAAGGAGAAGTGGACATAAGCTTCTATCATTAACTAAGAAGCCACCTCCAATTGATAACCACTTGCAAATGAAAATTTAGGTTTTTTTTCCAAGAGAGTCTCACTGAGGAAAGAAAACACTGCTAAGGGTAGGCTGCATGCACAGCAGTAAAATGAAAACAAACTCAATAGCTTCTTTTGGGGGTTTTTGTCTCATAATGTCATGTCAGGAGTTTTTTATATTTTTTATTTATACCCTTTGCATATATATTATGGTTTCCAGTTTATTGTTTCTATGGGATTCTTGAGTTTGCATGAGTAGATCTCTGAGTCTATATCTGTTTCTTGAGCGCTTTTCCTTCTGTTTGTTTTGTGCTATCCCAATGTGATAGTTTTAGTTTTATCTTGTTGTATTTTATTTATTATTATCCCTTAGAAGTCTGTTCTTTTCTAAGGAGAAAGGGGATGGATCTAGATGGGAGTGGAGGTGGGGAAGAACTGGGAGGTGTGGAGGGAGGGGAAACTGTAATCAGAATATATTATATAAGAAAACAATCTATTTTCAATAAAATAAAAAGATAACTTAGAGCAAAATTATGAAGAAAAGAGACAAGGGTAGAAGGAAATTGGTAAAATAAGGGATAAAAGAAAATGTAAATAAAGGTTAAAAGATAAGGAAAAACATAGTGCAAGATGGGAGGTAAACAAGAAAAAGAAAAATAAGAGGAAAAACAGGACATCAAAGGGAGAGAACAAAACACTACAAAGGAATGAGAGATGAAAGGAAAATGAGAAATTCAGACTCATAAAACACATGAGCAGAAGACATAAGACAAAGGGAGAATGAAGTAGAGAAATGAACCCCGTGCTTGTTCTTCGTTACATGGTAACAGCTTTTGTTGAAATGATACCGAAGGGATATGCTTTTATGTTCCTAATGTAATACTAATGTATTACTAGTGACTCAGTTTATTATTAATACTTTCAAACTGACCACATTTTGGTGCTCTGTATAAGGAATCTTTTAATGTCTTTAATCCACACATTTTGGTGTTCTGTGTGAGATACTCTTAATGCATTAGTGAACCATTTTGGAGCACCCAGTGTAGGAGCAGGATAGCCTGAATTTATGAGTGTATGGGGAAAATCCCTTGTTGGCAATGCATAACATGTTGGGGATTTGAATTTTGGATGTCTCAGTTGCCAAAACAGCAGTCTGTGAGTCTCCCAAAAGCTCCCTGCTCGTGTGTTTGCAGTGAGGAATAGGGTCCCAAGGAAAAGGGAAATCTGGACGTCTCAGGTGGGAAGAAGCAATAGGTCACTCTCGGTAACAGTGGTCCATGACCTGAAAGCGCTTCTCCAGCACTCTATCTTTTATTTCCTTCTTCTTGTTCTTCATCAACTCCTGTTTAATTCTACTTCAACTTCCACCACAAAAGGTGGCTTTCTCTTAAGCACACCAATGCCCAGCCTGCCTTTCCATTTTGCCTTCTGCTCTCACTATGGAGAATTTCTTGATTTCCCTATCTATGCACAACAGTTAACAAATTTACTTTTTAAAAAATCAGATCTAAGACATCATTAAAACAAGCTTGTAAAGTTTCATTGAGCACATCATGCATATACAATTCCTCTGGGGCCTCTTTGTCCCAGGTCCTATCCTAATCAGACAATTTAGCAGCCCGGCCACCTGCTGCTAGAGCAGCAAGCAAGTCTCTGCCAGTTCTTCCCCTGAGGCTGCCTGGCCAGTCCATCTATAGCTAAAATGTCTGCTTTCACCTTGAAAGCATTCTGGCTTTGTACTGTCTTTGCAGACAGAGGATGGCCATGTTTCTTGCTGATGACACATATCTGAGAGCTTGAAAAGAAACTGTAATTACCTCAGTCTCTAAAATAAGAAAACTTCTAAACTGAGGCACAGTCACCCTCCAGTCCTCAATTGCTTGATAAAGAAATCAGTAGGGACCTCCAACAGGCTCACAGACTGCCACAAGGGCCTGAAGTAAGTAAACAAACAAACAAATAAAATCTCTGACCTTAAGCCACACTCAGGGTCTTGTGCCACTATCAGACAAAAACAGCACAGAGAACTTTATGGTCTTTGCTGGAAATAATAAAAGAGATTGCTGGCAGCTTATTTCTTTCGTACAATTCAAATACTATTCAAAGACAATATAAATTCTGACTAGACCCCTTCAAGTCTTTCAAATGTGAAAAGCAGGCTTTGCCTTTCCTAGAGCCAATGGGCTTCCTACTGAGAGAAGTAAACTCACAAACAGGTTTCAATGGGAAAACATGCTCAAAACTACCATGGTATTGTTACTGACTTAAAGATTGCTTTTACTACCTCTATACAGGCTAATAATGAAAAAGATTTGCCTTTTCAATGACCACTCTCAGTAATCAAGCACCTATATCTCATAATATTAAAAAGGAAAGGCAGGACAAAAAAAAACTAAAAGGATAAATGGGTGTAAAGATGGAAGGAGTTTTAGTTAAAAAAAAAGGCTAAAATGGTTGGATGTTTCATATGGAAAGGAAAGGTAGAAAATTTATGCAAGGTGCAAGGGTCTGAGTAGATGATTCAAACCATGTGAAAGACATACACATGATATTAAAACTTCTAGGTATAATTTGTTGATATTAAACCTCTACTTAAATCAATAGAGTTTTCATAAGTTGTAAGTACTGGCTACTAAAGCTTAACAAAAACAATAAAATTTTCATAGACATGGTCTCAAAAAGTTCAATTTCTTTTGGATATTTAAAAATCATTTCATGTTTGTGTTGATACCTTTTCAGGTTTCTTTTTGGCTACAGCTCAGACACTAATCAACTGCAGAAATTTGCTGACTGTTTCTCTGTTATGAGGATCTCAAAAGAGTTCAAAATGGACAATGATCCTTCTGATGATCTAAAATTTTATCTCTTATTGTCAACTTAGACATGGTCATGTCTCTCATGATTATACAGAATGCCCTATAACCCCAAGGACAGGTCATAATGGAACAAGCTTATTTCTTACTCAAAAAACAAATGCATAAATAAAAACTGGGGGGAATAAAGGAACTGAGTGCACAGTAGCAACTTGCCAAAGCAACTTACACTTTCAATTTTAAAAATTGTTTTTCTCAGTCTTTCCCCTGACACCTATAAGAATTAATGTCATAAAAAGCAAGGGGTTTTATCCAAACCCATGATTTTATATGAATTCTCTCAAGGACCTAACCCATGTTTGGGTACTATTTCCTTTATAACTTGGGGCTGAGGGTTCACATCTGTGCTTTCTCCTACAGGCCTTCTCTGGATTACAAAAGGACTGGTAAAGTCACACCATAAACAAGAACCAGAAGACAACAACCTGGTAACAAAAGAAGGACACTTGCCTGACTTTCACCTACATATAAACTGCATTCCACTTATAATTCTCACCCTTTCCCAAAGTTACTCTCATTATAATGTTACTTTATCTCCTGGCTTTAGTTCTAAAGCAAGCCCATGCATGCCTGGATTCTGGTTAATCTGGCTTGCCCATGACATGGAGGATCTGCTTCAGAACAACTTAATTAGTCCCTTGAACATATACGTACAAAAGATTCATTGGAATGATTATTGCAGCTGTCCTAGCTGCCACAGTTAGAGCTACAACTGCTCAAGTACCCTTAACTCAGTCCATCCAGACTAAAGCAACTGTAAATTCCTAACTTCAAAATAAACATCTTGAAATGATGTTTTATACTAACTGGCTCAACCTCTCTAATTGTTTTTTAGAATTAAATCTTAAGATGTGGTCTTTTACGGGAAGAACCACTCTGTTTGTCTGCCTCGTTCTCAAAGATCTAATGTGCCTTTTACTTTTCAAAGGGACCACCCAGAACAAAGTGATGTTGATTTAGGCTGCCTCTACAGTACACCATACCTTGACCAGCTCTGCATCAGTGACTACCTCCATCGAAGTGTTAACTTCTTTAATAAAACAAAAATGGAGGAACTATGGTGATGCAACCTGAAAAAAATATCTCTTAGATTGTGAGAGCCTGGAACTTTTGCTAGACAGTATCGTGAGAGTTAATAATACACCTTGAGGTGACTTAAGACTGAACACTTCTAGCCTCCTGTGTACTTATCCTATTTATTTAACCTATCTTTAAGATAACAGTATAACAACCAACCTTACTCACCTTGGATTTGCCATGTAATCAACTTCTTCAACCTAAATTAATCCATCTTAAATTATATACTCTTCCATATCCCTGGCATACAGTAATGCATGTGCTCTAATAATCATTGGCTGAACGGAGCAAAAACAGAGGTTAAGAGCATTCTTATAAAATGAGTATCTACAATAAATGTAGAACACAGCATTCAGATATTGCTTGATAAACAATGATGTTTATAGTACTGCTTACTAGCTGGGTCAGTTGGAGTCAGTGACTAAATTCCTTGTAAAATTCTGTTAAAGATTTCTAGAAAGGATCCTAATTCCTTCCCCATGTCATACTTTCTGTGCTGTTCAATAAATACAGAGCAAAGCCCTTTGTTAGAGATGGACAGATACAGAGGCAGGGGCAGATTCACAGGACGACATTGAAGCAGGCACAGATTCACACACAAACAACAGAAAGACAGAGGACAGAAGACACAGGGAGGATGAAATAGAGAAATCTGATCTGGGCTTGTTCTTAATTAAATGACGCTGAGAGGAAATGCTTTGACTTTTTTCCCTTAATGCAACACTGACAAATTATTTGTGACTCAAGAGTTTACTATTAATGTCTTCAAACCAACCACACAAAGGAAACGGGAAAAAGAAGGAAGGATGGAAATAACGAACAAAGAAAGAGCTCCACTGATGAAGAAAAAAAAAAGAAACAGGAAAGAAAGCCTAATCAGGATCTGGGTGGTAAAAAAATATTATCTATGCTATTGAATAACTAACATGAGTTTAATGGAACATAATATATTCAGGCTTTAACCTTTTATCTGACACCTTCTCTGGTATTAAAGATCTACTCTCAGCATTTCAGTTTGATTAGCTGAGGCACACTATTCAGGGTGCTATTTTTAAATACAAAATGGTATTTTCAATTAAAGGTAATATATGCCTATTAAAATTATAAATACATAAATGAAAAATATTGCAGCAAAGAAAAAAAATATGATGACAACAATCACCAATAGACCCACATATAGATTCTTTAAATATTTTACTTATTCTTTAATATCTGATTTTGTTGCTTGGCTTTTGTTTGTTTTTTCAAACATAAGTATCAAAGACATAAGTTGCTGAATCTCCAACATGGAGTTTTATGAGGGAGTCTTGTTTTAGTGCTCAGGGTGTTGTCAAATTCTGTGGTTCAGGTCATTCATTTTCCTAACTTAGCCTTCTAAGGTGCTTGCACTGAAGACAAGACTTGTGCCACTGTGCCTGGCTACAGTGAGGTGCATAAATCATCTACAAAGCTGAACAAGCACAACTGTATACTCATTACTGCCCATCATCCTAGTCTCCACAGAATTCCAAAGCCAGATTCTGATCTAGATTGGTCATTATATTACTTTGATTTTGGAGAAATATTCACAATGGTCTCTCTCCTTCTTAATGACAGAGCAAGTGCCTAGGGGACAAATGGAAAGTTCAGGTTCAAAATATCATCCAGGAGTGAGAATTAATAGACTTTGATGGAGGATGAAGCAGAGGAAAATCCAAAAACTTACAGTCGGTACTTCTAATCTGAGCAAGTCATTTATCCCTTTCAGGTAAGTGTTCTTTGTATCTATTAGCAAAATAAGTGAATTTAAAAGTGATTTAAAAGGAGCCTTTTTGACTTCAATAATATATGACTTGACATTTTTTTGACAAAGAAACTTTAAAAATATAACCATTTAAAGAAAGGAGGAAAAAAGATTTTTGTTTTTGCTAGTAACAAAATTCATGAATCTTAGACAATAGTGATATTTTAAGCTTTTACACTTGAAAATCTACCATTATATTTCCCTCCAGACTTCCCATCATTTTTTTTTGGTTGTTTTAATTATATTTTGAGATAGGATCTTATCGTGTTGCCCAGGCTGGTCCCCAAATCCTGAGCTTAAGTGATCTTCCTGTCTTAGCCGCTGAAGTTACCAGGACTATAAAGACATATCACTGTGTTTAGCCAGAATGTTTTACATGTACCTACTCTTTTTGGCCCATAACAGGACAGCAAAAATAATAATAATAATTTCATTTAAAGTTAGAGGGAACCCTAGGAAACTATATAGATGGTGCTGGGGATCCCAGGTGATTTTTCAGAAAGGAGATTAAATTTGGAGTTTGGATTAAAGCTCAGGAATATGATCTTTCTTATTCCGAGCTTTCCTACCCCCATGCACTGAAAGTGCATGCTCCTCTTGCTTCCCTCAACTCTATTAACTTATGTGTATAATTTGCTAACAACTCTCTGGCCAAGAAAATGTTCTAGGTAGATGGGAAAGAATAAGTCATCTGAAGAAAATAACGTTGTGTTGTGTTTGTAAAGTTTACATCCATGAAGAAATTATTTAAATTGTTACAAAGAATTGTTCTTTTTAAGGAATTATGTTCCAAATAAAAATAGAATTTACACAACTAAAATAAAAGTTAAAAAAAATAAAAGTTTAGTAGAGACTGCAATGATGCGTAAACTTTCTTACAAACGCTCTTGCCACCTACTGGCTAGTAGGAGAATACACCCTAGGGACTGAAGAAAATGCGGGTGCATTACAAAAAGCTTGAGATGAATGGAGTCTGAGAAAAATGAAAAAAACATTTGAGTCAAATTTCTTCATGAAAAAAAAGAGAAGGGAATTACTCATCAGAAAATAAATCATTTCCATTGAAAACAC
>LZPO01017285.1:406235-417035 GCA_001675575.1 Neotoma lepida | reverse complement strand
GAGAAAGTAAATGTCCAAAGTCTAAGAACCCAGAGCTACTGAGAGCATATGACATTTAAATACTAGCTATACACAGCATATAAGAATTGTGATCTTCATGAGGCATAGCTATAGGCCTGTGAGAAACACAGAGGGGAGGGGAGACAGAGGGCAGAGAGATTATGTTAACTGCTGCATTGCTGCATGATGACTACATTGGACAGGTTGGTTTCCTTCAAAGTCCCTTTTTTTTTTTTAAGAAGGTAGTCATTAGAACAAAGTGGAAGGCAGCATGGATGGCCAGGAATCTACAATGCAGATTTGGGTGTTGCTGTTCCTGTAGATGTTGTTAAATTTCCACACCCACCTCCCACAATCAGCTAGCCAAAATTGGATATTCATGGTAAACTCGGACTCACTGATTAGTTTCGAAGAGTTCATTACACCCTCATTTTCTGTTTGCTTCACTGGATGGCTGATATTCAGCCCTGAGCTGTATGAGATGATATGCTGCTACCCAGTTTCTGAGGCACACCAGTGGAAGCTCTGAAGATTATCTTGGGCTTCCCAAAGTCCTGTACCAACAGTCTTCTATGTCCACATTCACTTGCCTACTATGAAGAAGTTTCCTGAGCTCTACTGGCACCTCCTTTCTGGATAGTCTCCAGAAACTGGGCATTGGATGTACTGGTAACTTCTATCCCTTTAGAAACTTCTGAGACCACCATTTTTACATGATGAGTGGATTTTATTTCAGAGCTTCAGCAGTACATGAACATCTTGACTGGAATACTGCTTCCTTTCTCCTTCCACATGGGTGGACTCTCTCTGGTGCTGCCCCAAGGCAATAGCCACCCACAGCAATTAATGTCCATTTACTGGTGTCTTTAGGGATCATGATGACCACCTGCTTCATAGTCATGTGTCTATGTTTCTTGGTATTTTAAAAGTGATCATTCACCAGCTCATTAGATCTTTTCTTCCTAGGAGGTCCAAAAGTTTCTTATCTGCTTCTCCATGAACAGCTAGCAAAGAACCCCTGGTGTCCTTATCTTGTCATGAATAAAGTCTCTGAAAATGTCACCCTAATATCACCGGAACTTGTGCCTCTGGACACCTAACTTTATGGTCAAAATGTCTTTAGATTCTAGAAGAAAAAAAAAAACCCTCACTAAAGTAATCTGCAAGTCCTAGGCAGACAGGCAGAAGGAGCAAGAGAATCTAGCCTCCTCAGCACCAGACACCCGCAAGAACTTCTCTATGCTCTCATACATCCTGCCATAACAAGGCCATCTTTACCCCACATATACCCCAAATTTCTCTAGACAAATGAAGGGACTGTCTCTCTGTTTCCACATGTTCTTTGAGCTCACTGAGAAACTGGCTCTGGAGGTGGGGTTTACCCCTCCCCTTTCAGACCCAAGCCTGTTTGTCTTAAAGTATCTTCCAAGACCACTTGTTCAGGGACAGGCTGGTCCCTAGCCCTGTGTTATATGAGAAGAACAAAACATGACAAGAATAAAAATATCATGCCTTTAAGAATAGAAGAAGGGTAAATTGTTAGAGTCAAAACATTGTGTCCTTGAACATAGCTAGGAGACAAATCATTCCCAAGTACCTTCCCAAAGCAAAAGATTCAGCTATTGCTTATCCTATGATATAAAAATATAACATGATATAAAAACTAGGAACAACTAATTAGAAGTCTCACTAAGGCGAAGACATTTTACCTGGGACCCTCTTTACTGGTCAGAGGCTCCAGCTGACTGTTTTGGTTCCCAGGGTCTGGCCAGTCAATTTCTGTTGGATGACATACGTGGCTGATCTGATGCTCTATCATCTCTCTTCTGCTTTGTTTTATTCTTTTATTCTTAGTTGTTGTATGCTTAACAGAAGCCATTCATTCAAAACCTAATGCACAGCTACAATGGACCATTCTCCATATGGAACACTCTCCCTAGGCACTAAGCAGATGTTAAGCAATCTTGAAATCTATTTGTTTGTTTGTTTGTTTGTTTGTTTGTTTAAAAACCCACTGCTATTTAAAGAATGAAACACTATCAAATTCTGTGTACAAAATCTGCATTTCTCTAATACAAAAACCAGATAAAGGCACAAACATACGAAAAAGAAAAATATATAGTGTAGAGCAATCTCGTTGATAAGCATAGATGCCATATTTCTTAATATTCACAAATGAAATTCAAGAATACATCAAATATGTCATTACCATGATCAACTTGACTTTATTCTAGGGATGCAGTGATGCTTCAACGTATGCAAATTAACACTTAAAAATCAGTAGTCTACCTATACACCAACAGTAAACATGCTGAGAAAGAAATCAAGAAAGCAATCCCATTCAGAATGCCTCCAAAATTACTTTGGAATAAATGTAACCAAGGAAGCAAACAACCTCTGCAATGAGAACTTTTAAATACTCAAGAAATTAAACAGGACTCCAGAAGATGGAAAGAAGTCACATGCTCATGAATAGGAAGAATTAATATTGTGAAAGTGATTATGCTACCAAAGGCAAGATTCAATGCAATGTCCATCAAAATTTTGTCACCCTGCACAGAAACAGGAAAGAAACTTAAAGTTCATTTGGAAACACGAAAGATCCCATATCATCAAAGCAATGCTGAACACTCAAAAAAATACTGTGGGCTTTCGCCATAACTGATTTCAAGTTACATTACAAACCTATAATAATAACAATAATTAAAGAAAAAGCATAAATTTGAACGAGCAACGACAGATTTGTGGGAGGATTTAGAGGGAGGAAAGGGAAGGGGAAACGATGTAATTACATTATAATCTCAAAAAGTAAAAAGAAAAAAGAAACAGAAACAGAATGGCACTGTAACAAATACTGACATATAGATAAATGAAACAGAATCAAAGATTCATATATAAGCCCACCCACTCTGTTACAGTGCCCTGAATTTTTACAAAGATGTTAAAAATACATGTTGGAGAAAACACAGACTTTTCAACAAATAGTGCTAGCATAACTGGATGTCAACATGTAGAAGATTGAAATTAGATTTCTATTTTTCACTCTGCACAAAAATCAACTCCAAACAGATCAAAGATCTTAATGTAAGACCTGAATTTCTGAACTGCTAGAGGGTAAAGAAAGGAAAATAATAAAACTGTGCAGACATAGATAAAGGCTTTCTGAGGACTACAGTCATTTAGAATATAAGGCTGACACTGAGAAATGAAAACATGAAATTAAAAAGAAAGATTTTGTACAGCAATAGAAACACATAACCAAGTGAAGATGGGAGACAGTCTTTGTTAGCTGATGTTTGACAGAGGATTAATATATGTATAATAAACCCAAAACACCCGCAAAATGTTAAAAAGTCAAGCAACCCAATCAAATAAGTGAGCTAATATAATGAATAGAAAAATTCTCTTTAAAAAAAAAACCTTTTTGTATGTGCTGTGTTGTATGTGCATATGATGCACGCATATAAGTATGTAGGTGTGTATGCCCATGTGTGTACATGAAAAGTCCAGAGGAAGACAGTGTCTTTCTCTCTTGCTTTCTCACCTTATTGCCTTGAGATAGTATCTCACTTGCCCCTTCACTAGGCTGGATGGCTTTTGGGATCCACCTATCTCTACTCCCCATTGTTGGGGTTTATAAGCTTGAGTAACTATGTCCAGCTTTTCATGTAGGTCCTAGAGATTCAAACTCAAGTCCTTGTGTTGCAGAACAAACACTATTCCCAACTGAGCCATCTACCCAGCCCCTGAACAGACAGTTCTCAAAAGATGAATACAAATAGCCAATAAACACATGTAAAAATATGTTCTTCCTCACCAGTCATCTCAGAAATATAGTTCAAAAATACACTGAGTTTCCATCCTACCTCTGGTAGAGTATTAGTCATGGAGACAAGAAACAACAGTAAATGTTGACTCAGGTGGGGACACAAGGAAACTTTTATACACTGTAGGTTGGAATGTAAACCAGTCAAGCCACTATGGAAATCAGTATGGAAGGTTCTCAAAAAAAAAGAGAGAGAGAGAAAACATCACCTCGAAATAGACCTATCATGTAATGCAGGTGTACCATGGCTAAGTATTTACACAAAGGACTACAAATCAACATATCATAGAGATACTTGCTCAGCAGTGTTTACTGAAGCATTATGCACAATAGCTAAGCTATGAAACCTACATATGTGCTCAACAACACAGAAATGGATAAGGAAAATATAGTATGTGTATACAATGGAATTTTTATAGCCATAATACAGAATGAAGTTACACTAATTGCAGAAAAATGGATACAACTGGAGATAATCACATTAATCAAATTAAGCTAGTTTCAAGAAGATAAATATTGTATATTCTATCCTCTGGGGTTCCTAGATTTTATGGTCACTTAAAATCATACATGTGTATATGACAGAAAAGATGAATCAGAAATAAAGGGAATTAACTGTTCACAGAAATAAATGATACTGATAGGAGAGGGAAGAAGTGAGAAGAGGGAGGTTAGGAAAGAACAAGGTGGAATCGCATACCTAACATAGAGTATATAAACATGTAAGGAAAAATTAAAAAGCAAAGTATAACATAAAGGTCACTGCTATTACTGACAACAAGTTCTATAAATTTATACTGTGATCCCTTCTGATATTCATTTTCCAATAAACAAGCAAAAACATTAGGAATGAGCCAATCTGACTTTCTAATTAGCAACTATTAAACGCCTTGCTGCCTGAGCTGCTGCGGGAAAATGGAGTATCAGTCTAACAGGCAGCCAGACTATACTTGTAGCAGCACCAACTGTGCATGCCTTGAGATACAAAGATTACAACTGATTGATTGTCTTGGCTCCTAGTGGTACAGTTCTAGCCAAGACTGTCTAAAATAGTTCATGCCAGACTTTTTGCAATCAGAAGTCTTGATAAACCATTTCCACCTTACTCAAACAGGGAATCCTTTCCATGGGAGGGGAGGCACAGTATTATGACTGATCTAAAACATGGCCTAAGTGACTGGTAAAATGAATGGTTATGACTGACAAATCAAATGACTATGATTTGTTTCACATACCCCTTCTCAAACTATAGAGGCAGGCAGCCTAGGCTTACTCCAAAAGTCAGCTGGAAGACACTATACTGTGTTTCCTCTCCTATAGTGTAGTATTGGCTCCAGCAAACACTTCTCTTATGTGATCTCTTTACCTATTTCTGTTTTATGATCTGAAGTGGTAATGTGAAGAGCTGGCAGAGGTAGTAGTCTAAACTAACAGGTTTGTATTCCTTGACATAAACATTGAAACCATAGGTCCTGTACTAACCCAGGCCCCACCTGGTTGTTTGGTAGTTGAACAAATTCCTGCCTTCAACAATAACTTGCTATCAGGTCGATGATTGACAGCTGAAGTATCTACACAGGTCTTGCTTGAATACAATACCATCCAGTGACACCCATGGGCACTGTACAAACCCAACATTGCCCAACACCATCTTTACTTTCAGTGTTGCTTTTGATTCCTGATACTGGGTTCCCACTGACCAGCCCAGCATGCATTTCTGAGCCCCAAGCTTCCAAATACAAACTTTTGCTGCTTTCATTGTAGTTTGATAACTGAAGAAGAACTGGCAGCCTTGAAGGCAGTCCCAGAAGCTGGCGCTGTATTTCTAGGAGGAATTCCAAACAGACTTGCTTGTAACCAGTGTCTAGTTTGGGATCCCAGGGCCAGGATTCCCAGTACAGAGCACTGGCAAATGCCATTTGATAGCTGAAGAAATGGCATATGTGGAGGCCTTACACCTGCACAGTGGCAGTACTCAAAGGCCACCCAGCAGTGCCAACATAATAGCTGCAGAATATCTGATAATTCCACATGGGATCCCATACATCAGCAAGGATTCTGCTTTCAGTGAGAGAAGATACCCTATCCCTAAATGATCCCTACCAAGCCCCATGTCCAGTTTCTGAACAACACTGACTGTCAAGCAGCAGCAGGTACCCCAGATGCACTACAGCCCTAGCATATAGAGATTGATAGCCCAAATTTTTGCAGAGAACAATGATAGCTAAAGAAGTAAATAAATGGTTTGAAAGTAGCCAGTTCAAAAAGAAGACGGGGAGTGAAAGTAGAAAGACTGAGAGAGCAGGCTGAAAGAAGCCCAAAGAAAGAACTCATAGTCCCTGGTTACCAATAGAGTTCCAAAGAGCTCCTAAATCTTCAGGGTCAAGGGCTTAACAATCCAGACTAAGAAACATAAAATTAGCTATTGCCAAAAGCCCAGAATCCATATACTCTTGTGGAACTAAGTGCCTCATTGTTAAATCCAGCGTAAGGACTGTAATATAAGAGGGTGATGCTTCTATCTGCCTGCTGCCATCATTTGCTGCTGTCAAACACTGAAAGAAAAAGATGCTAGAGAACAGTATTTCAAAACTTCTTGCCTGTCTGTGATTTCTAAGCAGCTAGAGTGAATGAATCCTAAGCCAGCTGCTGCATTTCACCCTCCAGTCAACCCAGCCCAATTTGTTCAATACCTCCTATTTCTATTTTAAATTATCCTCAGGTAATTCCCATCTTTTATTCTCATTTATCAAGAATATCTTTACATGGGCACATTAGTGTATGCTTTCAGTCCTCAGATGCATGTAGTCCTAGCTAGTCCAGAACCTGAGGCAGGATGATCACTTGAGCCAGCCAGAGAAACATAGTTAGACCCATTGTTATTAAAAGAAAATAAAAAATCTTTCCCTCTAACGTGAAAACCCACTAAGTAGGTAAGCCTAGATGGAGCTTTTAGATGGCACTCCAGAAGGCCAGTGCCAACTTTTAAGGTTTCTCTATATTCATTCCATTTCTTACTGAAAGAATGTTATCCAGGTATCTTCCCCATGTCTTGCCCTAGTCATCTACCAAGTGCCACCTCTGTGAAAGAACTCACATTGCCGATGACCCAATAAGTTGGAAACTTAAGGCCTAGCAACCGAGTAAAGAATTAACCTTCTGTTCTAACTTTTGTAAATGTGGTTCATATAAAAAGGAAAGGAAACTGGAGAAGTTCCTACAGAAGGATGGCCATGGGCTCACCACAAGCAGCCTCTTTTTTTCCATATATTTCTCAAGGCGTTTTTTTTTTTTTTTAAATACCCATGCTCATTTGTTTTCTTCAGAATAGGATAAGAAAGAAAGGAGCAAGGAGGCAAATAATTGACAAGAATAAAGAAAAGTCATTTCAATAGATGAGGAACTGGTCCCACCTGGGCTTGCCCTTCTAAACATGGCCACATATTCACGAATAACAACCCCAAATTCTATTTGGAACATTGAGTATATGATGTAACCTTGCAAAAGGCTTGCTACATACTGCAAATAAGACAACCATAAGAAGTTGGACAACAATAGCAATTCCATCTAGGCAAGATTATGACCCTTCAAGTAAAGAGAGATTTCAAGGAGGTGTATAACAGGTGTTTGAGTAAGAGTAGGTACAGTAGCCTTCTGTCTCTTACCTTCCTGGCTCTCTCAAACTCTTCCCAGTTCTCCCATCACGCCCTATTGGGCCATAGTCCCACTGAATCTCATGGGCCTCAATGAAGTATTGCCGAACTTTGCCTGTGAGTTGGTCCACAGGTGTGTCCATGGAGCAAGAGTCGACCTTGTAGAGGGCCTGCATGCCACCTGGAAAAAATACACATCTTTCCCTTTCTACTGCTAAGATTCCTACTCAGAGGACATACTCTTCCTTGTTTTGTCTCCTCCCATCTTCTTCTAATTTCTTTACCTCTATCTCCAAATAAGCCACTTTTCCTGACTCAAGAGTCTGGCTAATAGAAAGAGTGAGTCCAGGCAGTTACTGATGCATTTACCAGATCTTCATCCTTGCCTCTGCAAAAGATCTGTGTTGCAGCAACATCGTAAAGACTCAAGTCAGGAGACACAAATTTAAGCCAACTTTGCATCACTAACTACAAGACCTTAGGTAAGCCCTCAGTCTGAGCATACATTTTTTATAAATGAAGAGAATAAGGAAACATGCCTCAGGGTGTTTGGAGGAATGGTGGACACTGGGACTCTGGATTAGAAAAGCAGTTGAACTCTTTAAGTGGGGCTTAATGGGCCATCCTAGTAAGAATATGGAGGACAGTAGTATTGAGGGTGATTTGAACAGTGGGGGCCTGGCTCAAGAGGTATCAGAGGAGAAGAATGTTAGTATGTGGCTGAGAGACTGTTCTTGTGATTTTTTTTGGCAAAACAGAAACCTGGCGAAGATGTAATTGAACAAGGGGTCCATGTTCCAGTCCCAGAAAGCAGCAGAGCATGGCAGTTTTGGCCACATGGTTCTGGCTTTAGAGTCAAGGACAGAAGAAAGGGTTATGGAATCTCCCTCCATGACTAAGGAAAGCCATTGAGTCCAGGCATGGATCACGGGTGTCCCTGCATGGAGGCCTAGAGAGGTCATTGTGTGAAGATGTGAAGGCTGGATTGCCTTGGAGACCCCAAGATGTTGGAGATGCCAGAGCCGTGGGATACCTGCCAAGGAGAGCTGCCAACAGGGAGTGAAACCAACCCAAGAGAAAGAACTGTGTTGTAGCCAACAAAGCTGAAAGGCGTTGGAGATTTGAAGAGTGTTTTGACATTAGACATGGAGATGCAAAGTTTGAATTAAGAAAACAGTTGAACACTTTAAGTGGGGCTTAATAGGATATCCTAATAGGAACACAGAGGACAGTGGTACTGCGGGTGATTTGAACTGTGGGGGCCTGGCTCAAGAGGTATCAGAGGAGAAGAATATTAGTATGTGGCTGAGAGACTGTTGTGATATTTTGGCAAAACAGAAACCTGGTGAAGATGTAATTGAACAAGGGGTCCATGTTCCAGTCCCAGAAAGCAGCAGTTTGCCCAGCTGGTTTTGGTCTTGCTTTGGTCCAGTATATCCTCACTATGCTCCCTTTCCTCCCTTTTGGAATGGTAATGTATATCCTGTGCCATTATATGTTAGAAGTATGTGATCTGCTTTTTATTTTGATTTTATAAGAGATTACAGTTAAGAGATTGCCATGAGGCTGAGAAGAGACTTTGAACTTTCCCACGGTGAAAACTGTTAATAGATTATGAAGACTTTTGAAGTTATGCTAAATGCATTTTGCATTATGATATAGTTATAAGCCTATGGGGGTCCAGGGAGTGGAATGTGGTGGTTTGAATAAAAAAGGACCGCATAGGTCCATAAGAAGTCGCACTATTAGGAGATGTGGCCTTGTTGGAGTAGGTGTGGCTTTGTTGGAAAAAGTGTGTCACTAGGGGGTGGGCTTTGAGGGTCTCAAATATTCAATCCAGGTCTAGTATGACTGTCCACTTCCTGCTGCCTGCAGATACAGATGCAGAACTTTCAGCTACCTCTCCAGTACCATGTCTGCCTGCATGCCACCATGCTTCCCGCCGCAGTGATGATTATGGACTAAACCTCTGAACTGCAAGCCAAGCCCCAGTTAAATGTTTTCCTTTATAAGAGTTGCTGTGGTCATGATGTTTCTTCACGGCAATAAAACCCTAACTGAGACAGGAAGATTAAGCCCAAAAACTGTTTCTAAATTTACCCAGCACATTAATGGCAGAGTCAAGGAATCTGACTTCATTCTAGTTATTTACACCAAGAAGCCTTGAGATGGCTCCAAGCTAGAAGCTCCACTTCCTACTCACTGTTAACTACACTTCCCTCACATATTTCAAGAGTGAAAAATGTTAGACCTTACTTTCAAAGTGGCTATTCACTTCACAGCTAATTAACCAGGTTCCAGATTTCTGGGGCACCATCTCAGCAGTCACAAAGGTGGCTGGAAAAATGTGAGCAACGTCAGTGCGGTGTCCACGGGTCGTCAACATCTGTCCATGGAAGAAGGCTGTGTGAACATCTATTTCATTGCCCATGCCAAACAAGTGCCAGGCTACATGCTTCTGTACACACATGCTCAGCTCTGGTAAGTTCCCAAAGACAAACCCATTGATTGCTGTAGAAAAAAATTTCAGAAATTAGGAGAAGACAGATAAATGGGAAAAGCCTTTTATCATCTGACAAAAAGAGTATATAGTATTCAAATGAACTTTTCAAGAGCACACTGCACTGAACATATGCCTTATTTCATTTAAATTTTACAAATAATTAAAATAAATACACAAATAGCATTAGTCTCAATCAAAAAATTGAGAAAACCAAGACATAAAGAAGTAAAGTTACTTCTATATAAGAACTACACATCTATTAAGTAATAAAATCACTATTCCAAATCCAGTGATCTGAGGAAGTCCTGTGAGTTTTTTTCCAAGTCATTCTTTCCTTTCTGGCCAGATTCTTTCTGAAATTTCCACAGTATGACTGTTACATTACCATAAAGGAAATGATCATGGCCACTATAATCTATTCTTATAAAATTCAAGATAAATTTAAACTACCTAATCCATTATTTACATCTTTCCACTAAGATTTCAGCTCAAGGGACAACGAGATCATGATGGGAAAGTGTACAAAGATGGCCAGCCAAACTAGTGGAGACACATGAACTGTTGACCAATAGCTGAGGAGCCCCCAGGAGCCCTCATCCAGAGACTGATGGAAACAGATGCAGAGATCCACAACTGGGCGCCAGCCCAAGCCTCAGGAGTCCAGTTGTTGTGAAATAAGAAAAATTGTATGAGCAAGGGACATGGAGATCATGACTGAAAAATGTACTGAGATGGCCTGCCAAACTAGTGGAAACGCATGAACTATGGACCAATAGCAGTGGAGTCCCCATGGTGCTGGACTGGGCCCTCTGGATACT
>LZPO01017285.1:386351-404798 GCA_001675575.1 Neotoma lepida | reverse complement strand
AAAATTTCTTAATAATAAAAATGAAATTTTAAAAAAAAGAAATGATGTCTGGGCAGAATTATTCAAACTTGAACTTAACAAAATATGCTTGTTTTGTCAAAACATGAAATCAATAAATATGGAAAAAAGTAAAACACCACTTAAATAAAAAAGGAAATCCATTGGCACACATTCAAAAAAACAAGAAGAGTCTCCATTGTCACAATGCATCCACTTCCTCCTAGCTCACCATGCATCCTGTTGCTGTCTTGAAAGTCTCCATCTTCTTTGTCTACTGAGGCAGGGTCTGAGCAATAGCTAGCAATGTTGTCATCCAGGTGCCAGCTAAGGTTCTCATCTACCACACTGAAGAGGAGGAAGAAATTGTGATCCACATCCTTCCTCTGAGGTGGGGAGTTACCATCCAGGGTCCCTGGGCAAGCATAAAAATTATCCTTGGTAATAGGCTACAAAGGGTTCTCATAAGAAAAAATAGGAAAAGAAGGGAGAGGACCTTACAGGGCTGTCAACAACAGAAAATGTTTCTGATGCTACTTTTCATTTTCAAACTTGCCAGATGAACCAATGACAGAAAGGAGGAAAACACAGGTCCTACAATAATCTTCCCATCATCCTTAGTGCTTAGTGCTTAGATCTAACCCAATTCCTGCAACCCCTGGGTCTTCAGACCTGACTACTCTTTGAGAATAACCCACTCCAAATCAAGCAGCTGAATCCTGATGCCTGCATTTTCCATCTGATTCAACCTAAGCTCTTATCAGTTAGCTTTTTCAAATGTGAAAATGTGAGTTGGCTGCTATCATCACTAATTTGAATTTTGAAAGTGAAATAGGAAATAACAGAAAAGTAGTGGGGTTATTTGGTGAGTGTTTTTTAAAGGTAATGAAATAAACACAACAATGGAAAGAGAGTTTGACACGCTAATAAATGGGTACCACTCAGGTTGCTACTCAATATGATTTTGATTTAACTATCTCACTGCTTCCCATAGATGTCTCAAATTGCATATTATGGTCAATTGTCTGGGTAAATACCTCTTTTACAGGTGATAAGGGGTCCAATGAGACCAGTTGCAATGTCTCGTGGAGCATCTACGTGAGAATGGTAAATCCAGGTGAGGCATGCTGGGTCTGCACCAGTGGGTGCATGGCCTTCTGGAATAGTCCAGTTGTAGACATGGCTACCTCCAGGGGGAACAGAATCATCAGCTTTCTGGTACCCAGAAGAACCATCTGGGTATAGTGAGCCTACAAAATAAAAATGTGCATGTTTGGTAGGAGGGTGAGTAAGATTATAGCAGATATAGAATTAAAGAGAAGGCATTAGTCAATGAGATCACTCAGCAGGTAAAGACACTTAACTGAGCAAGCCTGGTGACCTGAGTTCAATCCCAAGAATCAATGGAAAGCCAGAAGGAATAAACTAACTCCACAAAGTTGTTCTCAACATGTATACTGTGGCATCCAGATGCTCCCCCTGACACATACATCATATACAAATAAACATGTTAATAAATTAAATTGGAAAATACAAAAAAATGTGGAATACTTATTAAGTCTAAGATTCAGTACTACAGTGTTCCTCACCTCAGTCCTCACATCAACAATAGGCAAAAGGGAGAAGCTATTATAAGTCATGCACTATGTCTGGATCTTAAAATCTTTCTGCATCCTCTTCCCTACTCATTCCTGAGCCCTGGGAGAAGGGACACAGTACAGGTATCAGAGTTAGGGCTGAGCACTCCTCAGTTCCTTATTCTCTGCATACTGATCAGTTGTGGGTCTCTGTATTAATAGCCATCTACTACAAAAAAAAGCTTCTTTGATGGTTTGAGAGATGTTTTATGGTGTAAGAGGGCAGTTGCACACATAAACTCATAGTGGCATAAATTGAGAAATTGCATGCACAGGACCTGCAAAAGATCAAGCCAAGCAAAATCCCAGCACAGATATGGGAGTGAATCATGAAGTTTCACCCTTATTTGAGGAGATAACGGCAAATGATGGCTGCCGGGAGAGGAGACTCCATTTTCTTTGGGATGTGGCCCCAGAGCGGTTACTCATGCTCCAGTTAATGGCCCTCCACCCTTGCACATACTGGCAGCACTAAGTGGAGTACTGAGTCCACTTTAAGAAAAAGAGTGCATGAAGTTGGGAGGAGGGGATGGTGGTACAAGGATAGGGAAGATATTATAGGAGAGGGGCTGGGGGAAGGGATGTGAATTTGATAATTTACTTTTTTAAGCATTAAAATTATGTGAAAATAATTAAGAGTTCTGAGATAAATAGAAATCACTTGGGAAGAGCTATACTCAGAAAAACTCATGTTTAGCTTAAATGGTGTGAAAGCAAAGAAAAACTCAGAACTTCCTTCCAAGCTTCATGGCAGTATGGTTGTAGTAACATGCGGGAGATGGAGGCTCTCCAGTTAAAATACCAGCCTAGATTCTATAAGGAGACCCAGCCTGAGGGTAAGGGAGGTCCTTGGTTGCAAGCACTTACTTTGAAATGCAAAGAGCAAACAATCCCACTTTAGCTTAAAGTCAATTTAATGACCAGTGGGCTTACTTTCTCATTGTAGAGAAAATAGAGAAAATAAAACTGCGAGTAATTTTATTTCTTTACATTAAAAAAATCTCTTTTCTAACAATTTTGATTTGGTGAAAGGGGTTGTTTGATTGCTTGACACAGGGTTTCATCAGACATCCTAAGGTAGCTTGAAACTTATTTTCCTCCTGCCTCTGTCTCCTAAGTGCTGAAATCATAGGGGTATAGCACCATAGTACTATTTACTACCTTATAATTTACAAAGTGTTACTGTTACATGCCTCCTACCCTACCATGCCATAGAACACCAAATCTTATTCCTCCTATTTGTGACATTAAACTTTGAGTAATCTCTCCCTACTCTTATTCTTTCTTTGCCCCAGCCTCTGGTGAATGCTATTTTGTTCTCAGCTTCTATGATAACAACTACTTTAGATTCCATACATAATGAAATCATGAAGTATTTATCTTTCTGTAGCTGTTTTAGTTCACTCAACGAAGTGTCCTTCCAGGTTACTCCATGTTGTAATAAAACAAAATATTTATTTCCTCTCTAAGGGTGAATAACATTCATATATGTGTGTGTGTAATTTTCATATTCATATATTCATATGTAATATTCATATATATAATATATAACATTCATATACATATAATTTCTTTTTGCAGCTATGGAGATGGGACCCAGGGCCATGCAAATCTATCCCCCATATTCTCAGTCCTATATGCCATTTTCTTTGTCCATTCATCTGTAGATGGACATTTAGGATGATTATATAATCTGGCTATTGTGAATAGTGAGCTACAATAATCATGGGAGTTATGTCTCTCCAACATGCTGATATCCTTTTCTTTGGATATACACTTAGTAATGGGATTTCTGAGCAGTAACATAGATGGCTATATTAATTTACCTTCCTATCAACAGTATAAAAGGGTTCCTTTTCTCTGCATCCTTATCCCAAATTAGAGCTACTGACTTCTCACTTTAATTCTCTCACTAACTACAATATCTGTTTTAGGCCATTGTGCCTCAAATGTTAGAATATGCTAAAAAAAATAAATAAACTGAATATACTCTTTAAAAAATGTTCTGGAAGACTCTGGAATCAGAATAGCACTCCATGACTTTCACAGAACTTCTCTCTCAAAAGTATATTCAAATACTCAGTAGAGATGGAATTCAAATAATTCCTTGTAATAAAAAGGGAACAGTGTCTTCATATTCCTCATATAGAATCTGAAGCCCAGGGATGTGCAATGTCTTGCCCAAGTTATACAATGTATGTATGTATTGGTACACAGCCATGTTTGCTCTAAGTAAAGTTTTGCTGTGGCAAATCAGTAAGTAAGAAAAAAGCTATTTTGGACTGGGCATGAGAGAATGCAAGCACTCAGAAAGCTTAGGAAGGAGAATCATGAGTTCTAAACCATCCTCAGCCACATACCAACATTCTGTTCAAATGACCAAGAAAATGGAGAGAGGGGTAATTCTTGATCCAAACTCTTTCTCAGATAGCAATAAAAGAAAAGCGACACTTTGGAGAAATGGAAGAAAGGAAAGGTAGGCTGCTTTACCTTCTGAGTCCTTCTCATAGAAAACTCCATGAGGATGAATAGTGTAAGGCCGACTTGCAAAATTCTTCAGGTGGATAAGGATGACATCCCCCACCTCAGCCTGTACCAGTGGTCCTAGGAAGCCCAACCAGGCAGGCTTGGATACTTCATCAGTGTATGTGCCATCACTGTATTCCTTATAGACAGTCTTCTTGTAACTACTCCCTATCCTGTTTTTGCCAGACTTTAGGAAGTTGGAAGCCACTCTGAGAAAATGCAAGACAGAATTAAAACTTTTCTATCATCTTCAAACAACTGGAAGTTTCTTTCCTAGCGAATGATGACAAAAGAAAGGAATTGTACTGCACTTGTGAAAATATGATGTGAAGTAGAAAGTTGAGTCATATCAAATTGCTGAAATTTGACCAACTTTTAACATACAAAGAGTCACTTTTACATGGTGCAAACAAATGCACAATGTCAAGAAGATAATCAGCTGTAGGATGACTCTTTTTAAATGATAACTCCTCATTCATGTAACCCTTAGCATCATACTGCTATAGTGAGAGAGCAGAAGATCATAGTGGTTATGACCACAGGCTTTGGAGCCAGACTACTTGGATTAAATAGCTGCTCCATTTTGAAATTTTTGGAACATTCGACAAGCTGCTTTAACTTCTATGTAGATAATTCACCATCTTCCAAATGAAGATTATTACAGGATCCGCCTTTCAAAGCTGTTACGGTGACAAAAAAATTATATTATATGTCTGTGGTCTTAAAATGCACAGTTAGCATGCATAAGGCCTTGGATTTGATTCTCACAACTATGAAAAACAAAAAAGTAAATGAAAACTTTAGGAATCTTTATTAGGATAGTACGTGGAAAACTGCAAAAATTCAATGCTATTACTTAAAATTATTAAGGTGAGTGGTTAATTGTTACTCTTTCAAGAGCAATTTTAATACAAGAATTCTGACTCCAAAGTTGGATGAATGGTTTGTGTCAAAAGACAGCTTATGCTGGCCATGCATCTCAGTTGTAGAACACTTGCCTACAATATATAATGTCCTAGTATAGATGCCAGCACTACAAATACAGAAAGAGAAAAACAGAGTTATTAGTACTTCAAGATGGAAAACTTTGAGCTTTGGAGAGATAAAACGAACCACCATTGCAAAAGATGCTTCAATACAATCATCCGTTTTCTTTAACTTTTGGTGGAGCACTGACCAGTATCCAAGATCAAGAAAAGTTAAATCTTCCCATTGTTTGGGAGGTTGAGGCATGAATATTGTCATGCATTCAAACATAGCAAGAGTTGCATAGTGAATTCCAGAATAGCCTGTGGCAGAGTACAAGTAAGATCTTGTCTCAGGAAACAAAAAAAGAGAAAGAGAAAGGGGAAAGTGAGGAAGAGAGGAGACAGAGAATCAGAAGATGCAGATGAGTGAAAAAAAGAAGAGAAAAGAAAAGAAGAAAGGAAAGTTTAATCATGTGAGGGGCACAATGGTAAAACAGAATCAAGTATACACATCCACTTGACAGAAATTCGAATCTCAGCTCCTCCATTTACTGTATACACATCCACTTGACAGAAATTCGAATCTCAGCTCCTCCATTTACTGGTTATAGGATTTGGATAAGTCACTTGACTTTTATGAGCCTGTTTTCTCATCTATAAAATCAAGACTGCCTATAGTTACATGTTTCTCAGTGGTAGAGTTCATGTTTATCATGTACAAGATCATGGGTTCTATCCTCATACCACAATACTGATAATATTCATACTTCCTAGGGATTTTTGGGAATTGAATGGCATATTCATAGATGTCTAGTATAGCATCACCCCTAGAGCTCTTGTCTAGGAGATATCTGTTACTATCATGTCCTTGCTTATAAGACTTTTTCACGTATCTAGAATTCGGGTAGTTCCACCAAACTACAAGAGCATAGTCCCACCACACATGTCTTACAAATGCTGCATACACTGCATTTAAAAAATAAACCAAACAGCTCTTGATAGATGGGTATTATGAATCCCATCGTAGACGCAAAGGAATATGGACTTATCCTTAGGAATCTAAAAATGCTGAAGTGCTTCATTGCAGAAAAGCAAATTTGGGATGGGATGTTGGGTCCTAAACCAACTTCCTTTCCAGGAAACCTGCTGCTGCATATGTGATCCAAAGAGATTGGAAACTGACTGCTATGGTACCTGGAGAAAGTACCCTCAAAAGACTACTGCTTGACCTCGAGAATATCCTCTTTTATCTCTACCTCTAATAATACATGAGATTAAACCTACATGTCATCGTTCAGAGACTGGTTTGTGATGACGTTTCTTCCTTTGGGAGCATAGTTCCACTGCACATCTTGGATGCCCAAGTAGTAGTTTCGTATGGCTCCATCACTTGGCAGAAGCCACAAGGAGTGCACGAACAGTAAAGTCCAGAGAAAATGGCCTGTCTTCATGGCCCACACTACTTTGAGAAACCAGGAGTGGAATCTGTTGGTATGAAAAAAGAGATAAAAGAGAACAAAGAAATTTTGCATGTAGCTGGAAAACTGTAGAAACAAGGAACAGATGAAATGGCTGAAAAAACAAAGCCCAATTAACCCAGGTTTTTTTTTTTTTAACCTCACTAGATTCCTTTCAGTCCAACAAATATTCAGTGGCCTCTATACATAGGTTGTTAAAGAACAAAGTTAAAAATTCACCTATACTACTAATCACGTATTGCTTCCTTCAGAAGAGAAACCTGAATTCTGTTCTTTCAGCACTGTGGAAGAAAGAATGTACTCTGACCCTCAAATCAGGAACCAGTCGTCAGAATCATGATTAGACTATACTGACTGACTTGGTACCTTAATCGAGTCAGTAATTCTTCCTTTGCCTGTTTTTCCTTAAGCAAAAATGACTCATAGCTGCTACTTCCCATAATCAATAAATTATATTTAGAAACACATGAAAAATCATCAAAAAACATTTACTGGAATAGTCATAGACTCAAAATGAGAACTGCCAAAATGCCAATCAATATTAAGATGGTTGAATAAATTGCATTTTACTTACACATTGGAATTCAGAATGGCAGTAATAATGAACAAGCTACGACAATGCACAAAACTATGGCAGATGTGGCAAATGCAACTCTAAAGAAAGAAACAAAACACAAAAGCATACATACTGTATGATTTCCCCAGGTAAAGGGCAAATTACAGAAAACGAATCTGTGGACTAGAAGTAAAGATAGAGGTGAGAAAAGAACTCAGCTGTTTTCATTTGCATACTGTACATTGGTCCCTGAGTGCCGTCCTTAACACTATAAAAAATAAAAAAAATAAAGATAATGTTCACCCTTGAAGCAAAGATCAGTGACTGGGAAGGGAAGAATCATGTTCTATTTCTTTATCTGTATTTGATTTATATGGATGTGGTCGGCTTCTGAAAATACTCTGAGCAATAGAGGATTTACAGACATTTTGTGTATATTTCATTTTTGACTTTAAAAAGGTAAAAGGATAGAACAAAAATAAATGAAAGTATGTGAGGGAAGGAGTTTGAGCATCTTAGATTCTCAGCTGTTTCCCAATGCTATATATAAATTCATTCCACAGGTTCCAGCCTGATTCACTGCCATACTCAGCCTTCTAGCCTTTTACTTCAGTGTTTTAAGCAAGGTCAGAATTCTTGAACATGGGAGGGAGGCACTAAGTCATACCATACGTGGATCAAAATCAGAAACATAAACACACATTATCATTTGCCCATATAATTTTACTTAAAAGCACAGATGGATATATTTACGTCTACATACAGCCATATTGTCAACATAGAGACACTATCACCTTCACAATAATGACAATAATAAATAGGTATCTATTGTGTCTATTGTGTGCTCATTCTAACCATCTAACATAAATTACATACTTTAAGCCTGACAACCACCCTATGAAGTAGATGTCATTATTTCCCATGGTATAGTGGAGGAATTGGAGAATAGAGATGTAAAGTAACTTGCCCAAGGCCATTTTAGTTAACAAATGTTAGAGTTGGGATTTAATTCCAGGAAATACGACTCCAGCATCTATGATGCTGGCACAAAAACATACTTGCACACTCACTTATATACACACTGAAAACATGCATATACTCACAGCCACAGCTATATCTAGAAAAACTGCATGCATTCTAAAATATGCAATTGCATGTGGCTATGTTTACTTTAGAAATGGAGAGATAATCATACAAGGAGGTAATCATAATAATGACAATAACTATGTTTCACTGAGATATGACTAAACACAAAGCACCATGTCCAGTGCCTTAAACAGTTTCATTAAACATTCAACTCAAAGCATAAGTAATAGTGACTATTACCCCAAACTAGAAACTCACTCTATACTGGGTGTGGTGATGCATGACTAATTTCAGCACTCAGGAGTTTGAGGAAGGAGGATTACATGTTCAAGCCCATCTTGAGCTACATACAGAGAAGAAACTCTGAAAAATTAATGAATTGCTTAATTAATTAATTCAAGCCCTAGTAGCACAAAAATCTAAAAGAGATAGATAGATTCACATATAGATAGGAAGGACTAAGATATTTACCATAGGTAGGCCCAGTTAGGTACACTGATTAAAATCAAATTTAAAGACTTTTTTTAAAAATGAACTCTCAGGCTTTTCAACATACAGCAACTGTGTAAGTATTAATCACCAATTCTCCACATTCTGTCTTAAAAAAAGCCCTAGACATAAAGACAGGCCTGTTTGGGGGGGGAAGACTCTTGCAGAAACCTGTATGTCCCACTGGTTATATAACCTGATTATTATTTAACAGCTATGATCTTGTTTATTCATGTGTAAAGCAGATTTATTATCAGCCTTGGAAGAATAAATCAGAAAATTTACCCAAAAGAACACTAGTAATATCAGTGTTTAGAACACAGAAAACAGTTCCTTCTGCAAGCTTTCCCTTCTCTCTTCTGGCTAGCTTGCTAATGTATCTTTGCTGTTTCCTAAGAAACTGCCATCATTTACCACACTAGACTATAAAATCCTTCAGAGTGGATGTCAAGCAATACAGGTGTCTGTGTACCTATTGTCAGATGTGGTATAGAGGGCCTAGTAGGCAGGCCATAGCAGCTACTGCTAAAGTGAAAGGGGAATAGGCGTGCATATCCCCACCTGTTCGCTCCAGTCTAGCTTCTTCTAGCACAAGTCTCTTTACCATAATGAGCCCCAGTTTCTCATCTATAAAACAGTGAAACATACAGAGCTGAACCACACAGTACTTACATAATAGAGGTTAAGGAAATTTTATAATCTAATGGAACACACATGTGCATAACTATGAAAAATGTGGTGTTTAGAAATCCTCAAAGACTCATTTCTCTCACATGATGCCAATACTCACATTTACCGATGAAACACAGGTACAGTCACATGTACCTATACACAGTACTATGCATGGAAACCCGGTTAGCCATTCCTTAGGACCCTCAACCTGGAAGGAGTAGCCTTTGTTCAATGGACGTCTGAAAGTAACCTGGACCTCTTTCAAACTTCCTCCTCAAGGAGTTACCATCAAGGCAGCTTTGCCTTCAGCTTATTTACCTAGAAAGAAAACAGTTCCAGGTAAGAGTTCCACGACTGCAGTCTCACCTGATAATCTTGGAAATGTCTGGAGGGACTTAGTACAGACCATTAGAACAGAATGAATAAGCATTCAAAGTTTGAAAATGGTGAGTAAAATCCCAAAGTCTAGATAATATAGAACCTGGTAATATTTACTTTACAATGTGCTTTTCATATCTGCAACCTTATTTCTCATAGTCCTGTAAGATATGGATTGCTTTCCATGTTTTACGTGCAGTGCAGAGGCTTCGGACTCACACCTCTTAAACAAAGCCTGGATCCACCAGAGTCTACATCTTTAATACTATTAGCTGCCTCGTAGAGTTGTGAAGATTACATAAACAACAATCTATCCCTGTATAAAGCACAAATAAGTGCTTATGTACACAAGCTAGTTATGAGAAAGTGATAGTGGCTATTATTATTAAAACTGAAGAAATAGATTTGAACATAAAACCAACCACTATCACAAAGCTTTTACCTGTTTTGGTTTTGTCTCTTTTTTTTTCTTTCTGGTCCTGGCAATCAAATCCAAGTCATTGTTGCACAAGCAAGTACTTGTTGCACAAGTACTCCTAGCCCAAAGCTTACAGTTTTAGGGATAATGACAGACATGTATACATTATACACATCAGTAACATAGTCAATGTATAGAAGCACTCTTACAGTGGCATAAAATGCACAAGTTCCAGGCTGACACTCTCTTCTTGGAAGAAAGTTGATTTAATGGGAACTATACCTTGGGCCAATTATGGTGACACACACCTATAATTCTAGTACTCATGGAGGTGAAGGGTGAGGCAGGAAGATCAAGAGCTCAAAAGCCAATCTGGGCTATATGGTAAGTTCCAAGTTAACCTGCTGTCTCTGTCCCTCTGTCTCTGTGTGTGTGCGTGTCTCTCTCTCAACATATATATATATATATGGAACCAGAACTTAGCATCAGATAAGCTTAGCTGTGAGTACAATCTGTTTTGTGTTTAAATGAGATAACGTATATAGAATCTGGAACTTATCAAGCATCTTGTAAGTACTAGTTTTTCTTCCTTTAAATTACTGACTTCCTATCGTTCTGTCTTGAGACTGCATTTGTCATTGTTGTTGTCATTTATGTTGTTTACTTTGGTTTTTATCATACATTTTAGGAGCAGAGGAAAGGAAGAACCCATAAACTTCCTTTAGAACCACTTGAACATTTCATGATAAATGTGGAAAGTATCCAAGCACCAATAAAAAGAGAGAGAGAATCCATTTCCATATTTACTGTTTATTCATTACATGACACTGAGCAAGTTATATAGCTTCCTGAGCCTAAGCTCCTTGTTTCTTAAGTAGTGAAAAGCTATACCTTGGACCTCTCAATGGTTTCTTATGAAGACCAAAAAAGATGAAAGACATGAAATCCCCGTGTAAACTTTTCAGCAGGGTTAGGACATGTTTCTTGCTGCTGGGCCTGCAGAGAAAAGCCAAACCGGTGTGGGAAAAGCAAAACAAGAAATGAGATAAGTAAGGTGAGCATGAGTGTTGGGTAAAAGCATAGAGGTAGTCTCTTTAAGAAGTAAAAAAAAACCAGAGCCATTCAGAGTAAAGAAAAGCTAAGGGCTTTCTAAAGACTTTCTGGGCTACTTGGAATTCAGTATAATTTAATTAATGTACACCAAAAATTTGCTTCAACCTGTGTAGAAAATCAAGCCTCTCCTTCTTTTCAGTTACTATGGTCCCTTGGCCTAGACCTTATCAACCATGGCAATTTGCATCAAGGTTTTCCCTAGAATTTGCAAGTTGCTCCTTTAATGAAGCCATTTTCTCTTCCTTTAGTCTTGTCTTAGTTAACTAGACTAGGTTTATAAAAGCTCATCCTAGTTTTTAAAAAATCACTAAACTGAATAGGAATTTGGAGCTATCTTAAGCGAGCCCTGCCTCCAGCCTCTCAGCCTTCCTAAGATTCGCCTGTCAAGATTCGCCTTTTAGCTCCTTGCTTTCTTAAAGTTTTGTCACTGTTGATAGAAAAAATAGTGATGTTAATGACCTTCATTCAAATTCCATCTCCTACCTGTATGAGTTATCATTCAGTAAATTATTTTCACTTCTGTGAGCCTCTGCTTTCTCATCCTCAAAATGGGGATTCTGATTATTTCAGTTGTTTCACAGGCCTGTTTTGAGACTCAAACAAATGATGAATATCTGAGGCAGTATACAAATAGTTTATTCGTATACTATATACAAATAATACAGCAGATACTCAGTAATGAGAAGCTGAATAAACTATATAGTTACATGTCTACAAAACCTCTAGAAACCATTTTTATATATGTGTTGTTGTGAGATGCTTAGAAAACTGAGACCACAGTGGTGAAGTGGTTGGTTCAAAATCATGCAGCCAGTTATGATTCATGGCAAGGCCAGAATTCGAATCCATGCTTAATAAATTTTGGTCATTAAACACTAAGCACTCTTTAAATGATTCTTAAAATAAGTCACATTTTTAGCGTGACTCAGTTACCACTTACTGGCTCTATCTGTGCCTATCTTGTCTGAAAAATATGAAAGCTAGCATAGTTGTTTTTAAGGGTTGTGACCTCTTATTCATGGAATTTACAGTTCCATGATCTCAATAAAATTTCCCAAACTGAGAGACAGAAAATGAACAGGCTGTTTAGACAGCAAAATGAATTATTCTCGATGACTTCAAGATTGTCCCAGAAACAGTGGGTAACCAGTGAGATTCTGGCCATTTTGGCTAGAGGAACAAAAGGAAGGCAGTCTATTGTCTCCTGTACTTCCCTGTGCACCTAACCAAACTTCCTCCAACTCGCAGTCCACCTACTTTCTTTCCCAGTGGCCCTGGACTCTTCTAAAGCCAACTGAATAAACAATTGCATAGGAAGGCAAGTGAGGTTGTTTCAAAAGAGAAAGAAACTTACCTTTGTTAGGGAAAACCCTTCCTTCCTTTCTTCCAAATTCATGTCAGCGGCCCATCAGTGCTGAACTGCAGACCCCAGCCTGAGCCTGCCAGCTCTGTTTACTTAGTAAACACGGTTACAAAGCTCTTCCCATGAATTAAAACTAGGGCTTCTGTCTGGCGAGGATTACTGGGGTGAGTGAAAGGGGGAGGGGACAGTGCTGGGTGCCCTCTTTTCCACAAACTAAACTACTGGAATGTCCTGTTCCCGCCGGTTTGGTACAAAACCCGGGGTGGTTCTTTGACAACATCCGGGTGTTTTCCAAATCCTGGTGAGGATCTCCGGAGGAATTACAAGGAGGTGGGCTGTTACATAGCTTGCTAGTTGGCTTTGCTGGGCTGGGATTAAAATGCATCTTCAGTGTGGCCAGCCAAAGCCCGCAGGCAGATTCCAACTGCCTGGGTTAAGGAATAGGAGGACAAGGGGTATAACTCAGTAGAAAGGCTGATAATGATCGGAACAATAGTAATGCCACAATGGCCTCTTAAAAATTAAACCGTAGTCTGGATTTTTTTTTATTTTTTAGCCAAACACCATTTCTGCCCTTCTGCAAAGAAAAGGCAGTGACAAGTCATTGGACTTTTAAATAGAACCTAGTCCAAGTTCTTCTGGCTTTGGCAATGATTAGCTGAGTGAATTTGACCTAGGCCCTTGCTTCACGGAGCCTCTTTCCATTTGTATGATAAGGGCCTTTAAGTAGATATGAACCCATTCATCTCTGTAAAATCACACATCTAGGATTCTATGAAGGTGCATTCTAAGTAATAAGAGCAGTTGAGAAAGAGATGTAAGGAAAGAATGAGCGGAGAGTGAGTCACGAAGATGCAGCTGAATACCCTATGTCTTGTTGGAAGGGGCTATTTCTACCCACCAGACTCCCCAGACCCAGGAAGGGTAGAGGTAAGAGGGCAGTCTACTCCCTGGTGTCCTTACTTTGCGGTGAGGAGATCTCCACTGGGAGCAGAATGTCTTCTTCTCTCTGACTGTATACGCTTCCTTTCCCCGAACCCGAAGCACTTGGAGTAGGAGCCACGAAAGAGGACTGTCATAAGACTAAAAGTCCCACTGAGCTGGTAGGGCAAAGTCTGAATCATAAACACCTAGAGGTTTTAAAGCTACTCAGCCATGAGGAGCTGCCCTGCAAATTGCAGTGTAGGCCAAGGGAAGTGGAAGTTCGAGTAAAGAAAAGGGAGGAGCCACCAGACCCAGCTACCTCAGGAACAGGCAGTGGTCAACAGCAGTTGGATTGGTTCAAAGCAACACCTAGGAATACCTGCCTGACATACATTTGGACCTTGAAGCTAGAGGGGGAAGGTGGGGACCAAACCGATTAACCTGGGATCCAAGTCCATACTCTAAGGCATTTATGACAGGGAAGGGAGGGGAAGGGATAGGGCTGTGCTCTGACTCATGCAACACAAGAAGCGGGTCATTATAGATGCTCTTGAGTCAACACAGTAAAGACTACAGAAGGCAAGCGAGGCAAGATTTCCGGGCTTGTATTCTTTAGTCACAGATTTCACTGAGAGTCTAAGGGGTGAACATCTCTCACACAAATCCTGCATGTCTCTGGTGCTTTCTCTTGGGAGTCATTTCAAACATATTTTTAAGTAGCTGCCTGTAGATCACAGGTGGGCAAGCTTTAATGTACAGTGTTACTTTGTATATATTTTATTTTTCTACAGTAGATTGTTTCTATGTGCTATAACTTTTCAAACTATAGCTATAGCTCATATGATCTATCTACATTTCAACAGTAAGAATTTATAAAATAAAAGTAACAGACAAGATTTGGACTATGAGCTATGGAACTTTATCATTTTCTTCTTTCTTTCTTTTGTTTTCATATATGAACATAAACATTTGAACTACATTGCAAGGAGTATGGAATCTGTGTCTAGTGTCCTTGACTGAAATCACAGTTTTGCTATTTCCAAATAATGCAAACTTGGAAAAGCATTTTAATCTTTCCAAATATAAGTTTTACCCTTTATGATACCATATTTTATAGGACTATTATGAGGAGTGAAGTAAAATTATATTTGTGAACATGGTGACTGGCACATAGTAAAATGACAGAAGTAATGGTTGCCTTAATTTTTATTAAAGATATAAAACTAGGGCTGGTCATGTAGCTTAGTGGGTAGAGAGTTTGAAAACTATGCACAAAGCCCTGTGACCAATCTCTAGCACCATAGAAAACTTGGCATGTATGTTTGCAATATCAGCAAGACACAGAGGAAGGAAGTTCAAGGTCACTTTTGGCTTCATATTGAATTCTATGCCAGCCTAGGGTATATGAGAGTAAATAATAACTTTCTTATTAATACAAATGGTATGAATTTATGGTAAATTGTGGTGATTTGAATGAGAATTGCCTCAATAGGTTCATATATTTAAATGCTTAGTCGCCAGTTGGTGGACAGTTTAGGAAGGATTAGGAGGTATGGCCTTGTTGGAGGAGGTGTGTATCTAGGGATGGGCTTTAAGGTTTCAAAAGCCCATGCCAGGCCCAGGGCCTCTCTCTCTCTCTCTCTCTCTCTCTCTCTCTCTCTCTCTCTCTCTCTCTCTCCCTGCTGCTTGAGAATCCAGCGCCATGCCTGTATGCTTCCTGCCATGATGATCATGGTCTAATCCTCTGAAGCTGTAAGCAAGCTCTCAATTAAATGCTTTCTTATATAAGTTTCCTTGGTCATGGTGTCTCTTCACAGCAATAGAACAGTAATTAAGACACAAATAAAGGAGGCATGCTTCAACAATTCCAGCTTTACATTCTGGTTATGTTTCTGAAGAACCCGCAATGATCCTTAATGTATCATTTTACCTCTGAGGGACCTTTAGTAACATTTACAAGATAATTAGGCTTCCATATTTTAAAGATAATTGTATACATTTATTTTAATTGTTCACTTTTATTTGTTCTTTGATTGGGAAGGACATTACATATTTATCAGAAAATTTTCTACAATGTATTTTAATCATATTCATTCTTTTCCCTTACTCCTCCCAGATCCACACACTTGTCCCAACTCACTCAACTCTGTCTTCTTGTTTTATTAAACCCACCAAGTCCAATTTGTGCTTCCCGTATATCCTTGGATGTATGGCCTTCCACTGAATGGCAATCAACACTAGGGACTTTACCTCTCCTAGCACCTATCAATTGGCAATAGCTCTTAGCTAGGGGTGCTTTCTCTTGGGAACTTAACACCCACGTCCTTTCTCCATCTGGAATTTTGTCAGTTTGATGTTGTACAGGTCTTGTGCAAGCTGTCTCGGCTTCTGTGAATTCATTTGTGTAACTGTCCTGCACTGTCCAGAAAACACTGCTTTCTTGTAGTCATCTTCAACCTCTGGTTCTTACAATCTTCCTGCCCCACTTCCACAATGATCCCTAAGCCTTTGGAGTAGGGGATGTGATGTAAATGTTTTGTTTAGGGATAAGCATTCCACAGTCTTTTATTTTCTTCACCTTGACTACTTGTGGGTCTCTATATTAATCACCATCTATTACAAATAGAAGCTTCTCTGTTGAAGTTTGAGAAGATGTATTAATCCATGGGTATGATGATAAGTCATTACAAGTCAGTTTAACACTATGTCCATTTAGCAGAGTAATAGTGGGTTCTCTCTCCCCTTGAGCCTATGAATTGTTTAGCCATAATACTTGCCCCCCAAAAAAATTTTTGCCAAATTTGTGTTGCATGTTGTAGAATTGGATTTAAATAGAATCAGAAAATAAATGGTTACTCCCATGACATTAGTTCTACTATTACACCAGTGGGTATATCTTGTCAGGCTGGTCATTGTTGTAACTGGCAGGGTTCACATTTGGGTAAGGTTGGTGATATCTTTTCTCCTCTGTAGGTTTCCATGTTTTAAGATGGAATTTTGACCACAGAATACTTTCTACAAACAGAATCATAGTAAACACCCCTTATCTGTGGAAAACACAGGTCAAGCTGTATTTGGGGAGGTAATTTGGGGAGGAGAAGAGGTAATAGGCATAGCAAAGGGTATGACAGGACAATACAAACTGAAAAAACACTACCTCAAGATTAAGATAAAAGAAGTCATTTGATTGAAAGGACTGGAAGACTTTTCCCACCTGGGCTTCATACAACATGTGGGGCATGCTCATGAATATCCTGTGATATATACAAGTGTGGAGGAGGAAGTTGCTATGAAAAGGGCTTATGGTCCACGGAGTTTATAGGTGTACCATTGTATAGTAGGAAAAACAAGTGGTTTAGAGTTAGAAAGACCAGGATCATTAAAGGACAGTGTTCAGAAGTGGTCACTAGAAACAGACACATGCAAGTAGGAAATGGAACAGAAACAAATCATACTAAAGGTGCCATAACACAGATACGAGGAATTAGTTATGGCTTTATTTTTATTTTTATTACATGTATTACATTTCTCTGTGTGTGTGTGTGTGCGCATGTGCGTGTGTGTGTGTGTGTGTGTGTGTGTGTGTGTGTGCGCACATGCCATTTTATAGCTATAGAAGTCAGAGGAATCAGTTCTTTCCTTCCACTATGTTGACCCCAGGGGTCAAACTCAGGTCATCAGGCTTAGGACCACGTGTCTTTACCCCACTGAACCGCATCAAGAACTCTAGTTATGGTTTTCTGTAGCAATATTTGGTAGCTTGATTATAGCAATCTGTAATAAATTTAGAGGTAGCTCAAAGAGTAAAAAGTTCACAAAATATATAAATTATTAACATTTGAAAAGATGGAAATGTTTATTGCCTTATTTTGATTGTTTCATGTGTACATACATTAGATTACTGTCATGTAGCCTATAAAAATATTATGCCTAATAAAAGAAAATAAAAAATCAGGTCTCAAACTAAAATATTTATTCAAAACCCTTGAAAAATTATTAAGACACCAAACTTCTGGATCAGGACATCTTTGATGGGACATGAAACTATCATATTTCCAATGACCTCCCAGGTGATGCTCATGTTGCCATAAAGTACTGTTGCTTGAAAGCTCACCCCCTGCCATTTTACCTCCATGTGAGTGTGATACTTGAGTTCCACACCTGCTCCTCTCATCTATGGGTGTCCAGGCCTAAATGTATTTCCTTCAGATATCTCATTTATGTGGAATTTCCCTAAGAATCATGCAAACATCTATTTTCCCACTCCTTTTACTGCAGACCTTGACTGCTTGTGTGAATATGTCCTTCCCCCTTCTTGACCAGCTATAAAATCTTTCTTTCCAGATACCTACCTGACTCCAGTGCTCTCTAAATGGCACCAGCTGACTAGCCCCACCCTCTGATCTTCCTCTGCTGTCTAGCTTTTCTTTCTAATGGTGCTTTCGGGCAAGCTTGGCTTGAATTTTAATTCTGCATCTCCCTGAAATGTGTGATTTTAGTGAAGTCACTGAATTTTCCAAGTATCTGTTTTGTCACATGATAAGGGGTAAAAGTAAAAAATCAAGGTTAATGCTCAAATAAAGGTATCCATATATGCACTGTGTGGAAGTCAAAGAAAATTTTTACTCTATAAATATTATAATCAAAATATTCTTAGTAGTGGTTTACTTTTGATATTGAGAACTGGTACCAGGAAGAATTGCTTCCACTTTACATTTTGAACTATTTAGATTTTCCACCCTCATAAATTATTTTTTTTATTAAAAGATTTTCTGTTTATTTTACATACCAACCACTGAACCCCCTCTCCTCCCTCCTCCCGCCCCCCAGCCTTGCCCCTCA
>LZPO01017285.1:353480-384171 GCA_001675575.1 Neotoma lepida | reverse complement strand
GTATATATATATAGATATATTTCAATTAGGTAGGTAATCTTCAAACACTTCAAAGACCTACAGAATATGGCATTTAAAATGTTTTAAAAATTTTCTGGACAGTGAGACATGTCTGCTCCTGGCAGCACCGATTTACTTCAAAGAGAAAGATGAGCATCGAAGACACTGCATATGGAGTTTATCTTTTTCTTGGCAAAAATAGCCATTTGGACAAAAAACTGTTCTTGCCTGGACTGCTTGAAAAAATGTTATGTAAACTGGACGTGCAAGACCCATAGGAAGGTGACCACTGAATTTTGCAAGACAAGATGGTCCTTCGGGTCCCTGCTTCGCAGAGGAGACCGCAGACATTATACAGGACACAGAAAAAAGTGACTGAGAGACTCTAGGCCTGTAGGATGAAGAATGGATGCCCCAACATTGCAGAAGAACTTTGGGTGACTGTCCAGGTAGCCAGCTGTCTCTGTCATTCTAGATTTTTTGAAGTTGCTTACAATGTTCTTCCTGTTTACTTAGGTAGTATTATATCCTTCTGAGGTCTTTGATGTAGTTGAAGACTAGATAGTTATAATTATAGGTTTCCTTAGTTATAATGAAAAATAAATTAGATATAAAACTCTAGACTCAAAAATATAGGATAGATAAAATATTTTCTTTAATTTTGCCAAATACAAATAGATACTGTAACTGTAATTCTTGCTATACAACTGTTTTGTTTTATGTAGTTTTACTCTGTTAAAGTTAAAACTTTCCTTTTAAATAGAAAGAAAAGGGGAAATGATAGGAATGTCTTTCTAAAAATGTGTTGCTCTGATTGGTTGATAAATAAAACTGTTTGGCCAATGGTGGGGCAGAATAAGGTTAGGCAGGACATTAGAACTAGGGGGAGAGAGAAAAAAAAGGAGAGCAGGGAGATGTTATTCTGCCATCTAGAAAACAACATGTGACGGCACACAGGTAAAGCCACGGAAAACATGGCAACATAGATTTATAAAATGGGTTAATTTAAGATGTCAGAACTAGCTAGTGAGAAGCCTACCATGGCCATAGTTTAAAAATGATATAAGCCTCTGTGTGTTTACTTGGGTCTAAGCAGTCGCGGGAGCTGGATGGGATCGGACAAACTTTCGTCTACATGGTCATCCTTTCGGATTCCTGGAAATCTCCCTAGCATTCTGTTTCTACCTATTCCCATGATGTCTTCATTTATCATGGTATCTCTTTTCCCTGCTCTCTTACTGTATCCCTGTTCCAACTTGAACCTCCTGTTCCCCTATGTTCTCATCCCCCATCTTGTTGCTCTCCATTCCTCCCCCCTACTCCTAGTCTGCCCATGTAGATTTCATCCAGTTCTCCCTCACTGGGCAATCTATGCGTCATTCCTAGGTTCCTCCATGGAGCTGTGGATTGCAGTCTGGTTATCTTTTGCTTTACATCTAGTGTCTACTTATGAGTGAGAACATACCATGTTTGTCCTTCTGAGTCTGGGTTACTTCACTCAGGATGGTATTTTCTAGTTCCATACATTTGCCTGCAAATTTCATGATGTCATTGTTTTTCTCTGCTGAGTAGTACTCCATTGTGTATGTGTACCTCATTTTCTTAATCCGTTCTTCAGTTGAGGGGTATCTAGGTTGTTTCTAGGTTCTGGCTACTACTAATAATGCTGCTATGAACATAGTTTGAGCATGTGTCCCTGTGGTATGATTGAGCATTCCTTGGGTATATGCCCAAGAGTGGTATAGCTGGGTCTTGAGGAAGATTGATTCCCAGTTTTCTAAGAAACCGCCATACTGATTTCCAAAGTGGCTGTACAAGGTTGCACTCCCACCAACAGTGGAGGAGTGTTTCCCTTGTTCCACATCCTCTCCAACATAAGCTGTCCTCAGTGTTTTTTATCTTAGCCATTCTGATAGGTGTAAGGTGGTATCTCAGAGTTGACTTGCATTTCCCTGATGACTAGGGATGTTGAGCAATTCCTCAAATGTCTCTCAGCCATCTGAGACTCTTCTGTTGACAATTCTCTGTTTAGCTCTGTAGTCCATTTTCTAATTGGACTATTAGATATTTTGACGTCTAGTTTCTTGAGTTCTTTATATATTTTGGAGATCAGCCCTCTGTCAGATGTGGGGTTGGTGAAGATCTTTTCCCATACTGTAGGCTGTTGCTTTGTCTTATTGACCATGTCCTTTGCCTTACAAAAGCTTCCCAGTTTCAAGAGGTCCCATTTATTAATTGTTGCTCTCAGTGTCTGTGCTACTGGTGTTGTATTTAGGAAGTGNTCTCCTGTGCCAATGCGTTCAAGAGTACTCCCTACTTTCTCTTCTATCAAGTTGAGTGTAGCTGGATTTATGTTGAGGTCTTTGATCCACTTGGACTTGAGTTTTGTGCATATTTTTACTTTTGAAAAGAATATCTAGAAAATGAACGTGAACCTACTTATGTTTCCTTCTTTTAATTTCTATGTATAAGAAAGAAACTGTTGGAGTTAGGAAAATGGATTAGTAGGTGAAACACTTGCTGCGAAAGTGTGAGGGCATGAGTTTGGATTCTCAGAACAATATAAAACCTGGTGTGGAAGCAAAAATCTATAATCATAGTGCTGCTATAAGGAGATAAGACCACAGTTAGATGAAAGAATCTTCAGAGATTGCAGGCCAGTTAGTCTGGTATGTGCAGCAGTTGAAAAGATACCCCATTTCAAACAAGGTGGAAGGTGAGAACTCCACACCAGAAATTGTCCCCTGACCTCCACACATGTGCCCACACTCACACACACAAACACTAATATGTTCATACGCACAGTATTTAGAACAAATACAACCAGCCTTCCAAGATATTGAACACAATAAAATCTCAGGTTATAGTCTATGCAATAGAAACTGAGTTTCTTTTCAGCTATACTTTTCAAATCAGCAGATTTTATCTCTATTAGTTCTCTGACAAATGGTTACCCTTTGCATGGAAAGGAACATAAATAGAATGGTGCCTCTCCCAAAAGATTTTGTGTCTCATTCCCTGAAATTTATAAATAATTATATTACATGACAAAGATCAATTAAAATCAAAGATGAAATTAATCACCTAATCATCTGGCTGTTAATCACTTGGCCTTAAAATAGGGACATGATCCTGGATTATCTGGGTGGGCCAAATGATATCTGACAGATCCATTAACATAGAAGTGAAAGCAGAAGAAAAGATCCAAATGAGGAATTGTAAGAAGTCAGTCCACTACTGCAAGCTTTAAAGATGGAGGAATTAGTTTCTAGCCCTCAGAAGACAGAGAGCCCTCCCTCTTACCCTTAGCCAAAGGTATGATCTGATTAAGTGTCAAGACTGAAGACAGACAACCTAGAATTGAATGTTTCAATTTTCCTCCATATTGTTCCACTTTCTAGGTGTGGACTTTAGGCTGGTGCTATAAAATTCATTATAGTTCAGTTTCCTCCTCTATAAAATGGAGATAATGCTAGTGACTGTCTCATAATGTTGCTGTGAGGATTATATGAGCAAATACTACATAGCTATATGTAACACCTCTTTTTTTAATAATTTTATTTATTTATTTATTTATTTATTTATTTATTTATTTATTTATTGGTTTGTTTGTTTGTTTGTTTTACATTGTGTTCACAGCTCCCCCCTCCTCCAGATTCCCCTACCATCCTCCCCTCTGTTCCCACCCACCCCAACCACTTCTCCATTTCTGCTTAAGAATGTCAGGGCCCCATGAGTATCAACAAAGCATGGCATATTAAGCCACAGAAGACTAAGTACTGTAGATAGACTTTTCTTTCTGGGCCACCAGCTCACAAAAAAAATCACACAGAGACTTATTTTTAATTATGAAAGCTGGGCGTTAGCTTAGGTTTCTTTCTAACTAGTACTTATAACTTAAATTAACCCATATTTTTTTAATCTACATTCATCCACACCCTCATTACCTCATCTCCATTATGCCCATCCTGGTTATTCCCTGTCTGGCTTGCAACTCTGCCTTTCTACTTCCCAGAGCTCTCTCTATCCAGCTCTCCTATATCTCCTGCCTAGCTATTGGATATTTAGCTTTTTATTAAACCAATCACAGTGACATATCTTCACACTGTGTAAAGGAATATTCCATAACAAAGCATCTCTCCATGCATCAAGGCTGGGCAATATGCCCCTGCATGAGAAGTAAGGTCCCAAAAGCCTGCAAAAGAGTCAGAGACAGCCCCTGTTACTACCACCAGGAGTTCTACAAGAGGGCCAAGGCACACAACTGCAATATATATGCAGAGAGCCTAGGTCTGTCTCATTCAGGCTCCCTGGGCATTGGCTCTGTCTCCATGAGATCCCATCAGCACAGGCTAGTTGACTCTATGAGCTTTCCTGTGGTATCCTTGATGCCTCTGGCTCCAACAATCTCTTCTCTGCTTCTGCAGGATTCTCCAAATTCCACCTAATGTTTGACTGTGAGTCCACACTTGTCTCCATCAGTTGTTGGATGACGCCTCTCTGATGACAACTGGGCTAGGCACCAATCTGGCCAGTTCAGGCTACATATCTGCTATTGCAAGGAATCTAAGCTGGTGTCCTCCTTGAAGCTTCCTGAGAGATTTCCTTGAACCAGGTTTTTACCTGACCCCAAAGTGCCCACCCTCTCCAGTAGTCTCTCACAGTACTCTCTCCCTCTATACCCACCCTCCCCACAACCTGATTGTTCATGTTCCTATCCCCACCGGCCCCCAGTCCACCCATGAAAGCTCCAGGGAGATCTAGGTGTCCTCCCATAAATCCTTCCTGTTATCCAGTCTCTGTAGGACTGTGGATTGTAGCATAGTCATCCTTTATTTTACAGCTAATACCCACTTATGAGTGAGTACATACATGTTTGTCTTTCTCGTTCTGGGTTACCTCACTCAGGATGAGTTTTTTCCTAGTTCCATTCATTTGCCTTCAGATTTCCTGTTGTCTTTGTTTTTAACAGCTGAGTAATAAATACTCCATTGTGTAAATGTACCACATTTTCTTTATCCATTCTTCTGTTGAGGGGCATCTAGGTTGTTTCCAGGTTCTGGCTATTACAAATAAAGCTGCTATGAACATAGTTGAGCAAGTGTTCTTGTTGTATGATTGAGCATCCTTTGGGTATGTGCCCAAGAGTGGTATAACTGGCTCTTGTGGTAGGTTGATTCCCAATTTTCTGAGAAATCACCATATTGATTTCCAAAGTGGCTGTACAAGTTTGCATTCCCATCAGCAGTGGAGGAGTGTTCCCCTTACTCCACAGCTCCAGTATGAGCTGTCACATGTGGTTTTGATCTTAGCCATTCTTAGAGGCATAAGATGGAATCTCTGAGTCATCTTGATTTGCCTTTCCCTGACTGCTAAGGATAATGAACATCTCTGCAAGTGTTTCTCAGTCATTAATTTTTCTCTTTTGAGAATTCTCTGTTTAGATCTGTACCATTTTTTAATTGGATTATTTGGTTGGTTGCTATCTAGTTTCTTGACTTCTTTATATGTTTTGGAAATCAATCCTCTGTCAGATGTGGGTTGGTAAAGATCTTTTCCCATTCTGTAGGCTGACATTTTGTCCTATTGACAATATCCTTTTTCCTTACAGAAACTTTTCAATTTCATGAGGTCCCATTTATTAACTATCGATCTTCGTGCCTGTGCTATTGGTGTTCTGTTCAGGAAGCTGTCTCCTGAGAACACCTCTTAATATCTAGAAACTTTCTAGTAAATGCAAGTGAACATTATAGTAAAATTTGTATAACTTGACTAACAGTTCTTTTGTATAATACTTCTAGTGTTGTGGATCAAATTCATGATCTTCTACATGTTAAGCTAATACTAAAGTGGTGTAGTCAGAAGGTTTCTCCATCTGTCCTGGTCCCACCAGGCCCCGAATTCCTCCAGCCTGGTGTCCCACAGCTGCTTATAAAATAATTACTCAGAAGCTTATATTAATTATAACTGCTTAGCCATTAGCTCAGGATTATTACTGACTAGCTCTTATACTTAAATTAACCTATAATTCTTATCTATGTTTAGCCACGTGGCTTGATACCTTTTCTCTGTTCTGCCTTGTCATCTTGCTTCTTCTATGTCTGGCTGGCGACTCCTGACTCATCCCTTCCTCTTCCCAGAATTCTCCTCATCTGCTTGCCCACCTATACTTCCTGCCTGGCTACTGGCCAATCAATTTTATTAAACCATTGTAAAAGGGCTTATGGCTACACCAGTTTTTCTCCATGCATAATATATAAAGGTCTTGTGTCCTTAAATAGTTACCAGAATTTGTGGCTTTTTTTATTTATCTTTTCTTTCTCGTTGAAAATAAATTTATCAAAATATATTCTTATTACTGTTTTCCCTACCTCATGTCTTCTCAGATCCTCCCCACTTCCCCATCCTTCCAACTTCTAGACTTCTTTTTCTCTTTAGAAAACAGGCAAAATCCAAGACAAGAATGAAGCAAAATAAACAAACAAAACCAAAAATGAAGCAAAGAAAGTACATGAGAAGTACATACACATGCACACATGAACACACACACACACACATACACACACACACACACACACTGTGCCCAAACAAAGCAATATGAGACAAAAAGTCTCCAAAAATGATTTTGAATTCATTTCATGTTGACCATCTACTGTTTGTCATGGGGCATGCCCTTAAGTGTGGTTTGTATACCCAGTGAAACTCCCTTGCAGAAACTAATTTTTCATTTTGAGCAGTTGTCAATTGGAAATAATGTCTTGGTTAAGAATGAGAACTTGCCGGGCGGTGGTGGCGCACGCCTTTAATCCCAGCACTCGGGAGGCAGAGGCAGGCGGATCTCTGTGAGTTTGAGGCCAGCCTGGGCTACCGAGTGAGTTCCAGGAAAGGCGCAAAAAAAAAAAAAGAAAGAAAAGAAAAGAAAAAACATTTAAAAAAAAAAAGAATGAGAACTTGAATCTACTTTCCTACCTCAGCACTGGGACCCTGTCTAGTTTGGACTGGTGCAGGTTCTATGAATGCTGACACAGTCTTTGTGAGTTCATATGTGTGTCTGTCCTGTTGTGTCTAGAAGATACTGTTTCCTTGGTATCACCCATCCTCACTGGCTCTTACACTTTTCCCACCTCCTCTTCTGTAGAGTTCCTAAAGCCCTGAGGGGAGGGATTTAGTGGACACATTCCAGTTAAGACTGAGTGTTCCAAGACATCTCACTCTCTGCACATTCTCTATCTGGGGATCTCTGTATTTGTTCCCATCTATTGTAGGAGGAAGCTTCTCTGATGATGGCTAAGAGAGAGATTTATTTATAGGTATAGTAGTTCTACTCTATTAGAAGTAATTTTGTTGCTATGTTCCTATAGCAGAACAATACTATTTGATTTTCTCCTAGGTCCCCAACTATCTAGTCTAAGATTTTTGGCCACTCAGGCAGTGTCAGTTCATGGGTCTTAAATCCAATCAGATAGTGGTTCATTATTCCCATAAGTTTTGTTCCACTATTGCACTAGTACATTTTGCAGGGGCAGTCACCTTTGTAGATCAAAGAGTTTATAGCTGGATTGGTGTTTACCTCTCTCCTTTGGTAGCATGCACAATACTTTCCAGTGCCATGAACACAAGTCAGCAGAGGTGAAGACTCTAGTTATACATCAGCTTGACTTCTCCATATTCAATGAGTAATGTAGGAGTTGTCTTCAGCAAGGGGACTTACCATCAATTTGTGGAGAAAAACCAGTAATTAGATGATAGTCATTCTGGCTGGGGTCAGATGGAATCTCAAAAGAGTTTTAATTCTCAGTTTTCTAATAGCTGAGAATGCTGAAACCTTTTTTCAAATGTTTTTTTGTCATTTGCACTTCTTTTGAGAACTGTTTATTTGGCTCATTACCAAATTTATTGATTGGATTTTTACTTTAAATTTAAGTAGTTCTTTATATGTATTCTAGGTACTAATTAATCCCTTCTCTAATGTATGGGTAGCACAGACTTTTTCCTGTTTTGTAGGCTGCCTCCTCACTCTGGTGATTATTTCATTTTGTATGCATAAGCTTTTTTTTAACTTGTGTTTTCCTCTAGGTGTTTCAATGTTTCAAGTGTTACATTAAAGTCCTTAGTGCATTTTGAATTGATATTGAAGATGATATATATATATATATATGAATATCTCCAAGCATCATCTGTACATCTGTACTTTCTTTTATTATCATCCTAGTCTTTGTATCAAGGTACACATCAATGATAACAGGTTTCTTTTTAAAGCTTAGTATTAAATATTAAATATCTTCCCCATTTTAATTTTACATTACTCTGGCAAGAAAAAAAAGGTTTTTAAAATCAAGTTACTTGACACCTGGACACACTTCCATGATTAGTTGTGCTACATCAAAGTAAGTTTAGGCCTAGGAATATGGGACAAGGTTATAATTGTTTTTGAAAAGTACACCAAAAAACAGATGGCCTTTTATCAGCCAAGTTACAAAGTAAGGATGTAAGGATGGGGTAAGGGAGGGATATTTTCTTCAAGAAAAAACAAAGCCAGACAGTGGTGGTGCATGCCTTTAATCCCAGCACTTGGGAGGCAGAGGCAGATGAATCTCTGTGAGTTCAAAGCCAACCTGGTCTACAGAGTGAGTTCCAAGACAGCCAAGAATACACAGAGAAACCCTGTCTCAATAAAAAAAGAAAAAATGAAAAAATGAAAAGAAAAGGAAAAAAACAAAACATAATTTCTGAAGACTTCTAGTTCACAAATCTTTCCCCAAATGGCTGGAGGAATGGATGAAATCTCAACATGAGCTTCAAAGTCCTATCTTTGAAGGACTAGTAGTCCTTGCTGAGATGACTGCTGAAGAAGGTGGCTTCACCAGCTAGAGAATGGAAGTGAAAAGTTTATTGCTCTGTTTCCATTTCCAAAGGCTGTGACAGTGAACTGAAACTTCACTTGCATGGACTTCTCTAAGAGGTTTCTTCTAGAAACAGACAACTCATATTCTTCCTCTTGCTAAAGCAAAGAGGTTATTTTTCAAAGCACTTGGAAAGTTCCTCCACCCAGGTGGGAAGGCTGAGAAAAAGAGAGTCTTCTATACTGCCACCTTTTAGGCAATGATGGAATTCCTGAAGGTTGGAGACCCCATAGAAGTGGACAAGAGCTGCTGTTAACCACCAAGATGGAAAATCTGATGAAACTGGAACTGTGTATCAAATTTTCCAGGAAAGAATCACTCATGAATCTGAGCAGCATCAGCTCTGGTGATGTACATCATAGCCAAGAGGAAAAACCAGTCCATCTAGCCTACCGTTCTGGCCTTAACATCAAGGAATTTTGATAGGTATAGAATTGAAATTTAAGGTGGCTGTTGGCAATATGTTTATTACTACAATATTAATTTTGTTGATTCTTGAAAACTGGAAGTCTTTTCATATTACAGAAAGCATTCAGGGAAGACCAAATCAGAATTAACCAGGAGAGCATAAATAAGGACATGGGAAGAAATTTACTATAAAGAATGTTAAAATAGAAATGATATTTCTTTTATAAAATATTTTCAAAAAAATTTTAAAATAACAATAAATCAAGCTTAAGACCTGAGAGTTTATGACCTTGAGTATGGCCTCACAAACTAGATTGTTAACTTTTGTTTACAGTGAATAAATCCTAATTTTTTATATCCAAGTGATCTAAACTTTTATCTTCTTTGATTATAGTCCTCTCTAGTGGATATCGGGAACTCCCCTCCCTCTGATTTCTCACTTAAATTTCTTAACCTTTTGAAGACAATAACTTCAAAACCCAACAAATTTATATATTTTATTATTATCACAACAGTAAAGTATGGAGATTTTGAGAAACTCAGTGCCCACCCATAATTGGGAATGATTCATTCTTTCCATGAGTATCTCTCTGTTAACTCATGTTGTTAAATCTGTTAAACATGTCTTTTAATAAACTCCATTTCTGATACATACTACCTTGTCCTGAAAGGGATCTGGCTTTACCTAAGTGAAGGTTCCTAAAGGATAAGGGAACTATTTAGGCTTCTTCAGACATCACCATGAAGTTGTCTTGGCCCCATTACCACTGAAATTTTGAGGGCTCATCCAAGATCCAATTGAAGCTTTATCAGTAAGTTCCCCTGGCTACCACTAAGTTACTCTGCTCTGCAATTTGCTTGCTTGCTACTTTGGTTTTTGTTTGTTTTTCTTTTCTGGCCAGAAACCTACATAGTGTTTAATCAGTGCACTGAATACACAAATTCACTTTAAGACATCCATACTCTCTCTTCTTGACTCAGATGGAGCAATTCATATTTTGCCTGGGAGGACATATCTGTAAGGACTGATGTTCTAATGTCCTAAACCCCTCTTTTACCACCAAAAATGTCATCTGATAGCCTATGTGATAAACTAATTCCCAGGTCACATCCAGAAGAATTAGCCTCATTAAATAGTACATTCTAGATAAAAAAAAATATGTTAGGAGTTGTTGTTAGCTGGATATTTTGGCTTTTTCAGCTACCCACATTATTCTTTTATCTACCTACCTCCTTCTCCTAAATTTTACTCCTCCCCTCTTCCCTAAGGAGCTCCCCTTTTTCCCCCATGAACATGAAAGAGACAAAGGAGAGGTATATGGAAGGGTTGTAGGGAGGAAAAGAGAGGTAGAAATGTTCTAATCAAATATAATCTCAAAGAAAAGTTAGAAAAACAAACAAGCAATCAAACAAAACCACTAAGAATAGCCATTTCATCTAAGACCCAGATGTAAATCCACATACCTATGAACACCTGATCTTTTATAAAGAAGCCAGATATATACAATGGAAAAAAAGAAAGCATCTTCAACAAATTGTGTTGGTTTAACTGGATGTTGACATGTAGAAGAATGCAAATAGATCTATATCTATCACCTTGCACAAAACTCAAGTCCAAGTGGATCAAAGACCTCAACGTGAAGCCAGATACACTGAACCTGATAGAAGAGAAAATGGGAAATATCCTTGAACACATTGTTACAGGAGACTTTTTGAACAGAGCACCAATAGCACAGGCACCAAGATCAACAATTAATAAATTGGACCTCATGAAACTGGAAAGTTCCTGTAAGGCAAAGGACACTGTCAATAGGACAAAACGGCAGCCTACAGAAGGGGAAAAGATTTTCACCAACTCCATATCTGACAGAGGGCTAATTTTCAAAATATATAAAGAACTCAAGAAACTAGACATCAAAAAAACCAAATAATCCAATTTTAAAATGTTGGTACAGATCTAAACAGAGAATTCTCAACAGAGGAATCTCAAATGGGTGAGAAGCACTTAAAGAATTGCTCAATAAATTTAGCCATCAGGGAAATGCAAATAAAAACCACTTTGCGATTCCATCTTACACAGAATGGCTAAGATCAAAAGCAGAAGTGATAGCTCATTTTGGTAGGATACAGAGAAAGGGGAACACTCTCCCATTGATGATGGGAGTGTAATCTTGTACAACCACTTTGGAAATCAATAGGGTTGTTTCTCAGAAAAGTGGGAATCTACCTTCCTTAAGACCCAACTGTACCACTCAAAGGATGCTCTATCATATCACAAGAACACCTGCTCAACTATGTTCATAGCAGCTTTATTCATAATAGCTAGAACCTGAAAACAACCCAGATGCCCCTCAACTGAAGAATGGATAAAGAAAATGTGGTACATTTATACAATAGAGTACTACTCAGCTGTTAAAAATAATGACAACAGGATATTTGCAGGCAAATGGATGGAACTGGAAAAGATCATTCTGAGTGATTAACCCAGACCGAGAAAGAAAAGATGGTATGTATTTACTTATAAGTAGATATTAGCCATAAACTAAAGAATGCCATGCTACAATCCACAGACCCAAAGACACTAAGTAAAAAGGAGGGCTCAAAGGGCACACATGAATCTCAATGATGGGGAAATAGAATACACATCACAAGTGGCAGGGGAGAGGGGTCTGAATAGGGCATGGACATTGGAACAGGAGGGATCAGGTGAGGGGATCCTGGAGGGAGAGAGTACTAGGAAAGACAACTGGAATCAGGGACATCTCTGGGATGAGCTGAAAACCTAGTGCAATGGGAACTCCCCGGAATCTATGATGGTGACCTTAACTAAGACTCTTAACAATGGGAGCTATGGAGCCTAAATTGGCCGTCACTTATTAGCAGACAAGACTTCCAGTGGAGGTACTGGGACCCCAACCCAGCCACATAACCTTTGTCCTACAATTTGTCCTGCCTTCAAGATAGCTGGGGTAGCCGGGCGATGGTGGCGCATGCCTTTAATCCCAGCACTCGGGAGGCAGAGGCAGGCGGATCTCTGTGAGTTCGAGGTCAGCCTCGGCTACCGAGTGAGTTCCAGGAAAGGCGCAAAGCTACACAGAGAAACCCTGTCTCGAAAAACTACACACACACACACAAAAAAAAAAAAAAGAAAAAAGAAAAAGATAGCTGGGGTAAAGGTGAGACAGAAATTATGAGAATGGACAACCAATGACTGCTCCAGATTGATACCCATACCATGAGAGGAAACCCACCCCTGACACTCTCTGGAGGGCCAGGACCCAGAGGATAGACAGCCCTGGAGACCTAGGATAGAACCAAGCATGACTGACAAAATAAGAAGCAAAATGTCAATGAAATGAGTCCTAATGATATTCTGATATACTCGTAGATTGTTGCCTAGCCCAATTGCCATCAGAGAGGCTTTGCCCAGAAACTGATGGAAACAGATGCAGAACCCCACAGCCAAACATTAGGCCAAGCTCAGGGAATCCTGTGGAGGGGGGAGGGAAGGATTGTGAGAGGCCGAGGGGCCAAGGACTCCGCAAGAAAACCGCAGAATCAAATACCTGGGCTCATAAGGGCTCTCAGAGACTGAACCACCAACCAGAGAGCTTGCATGGGACTGACCTAGGCCCTTTGATGTAACATGTTACAGTTGTGTAGCTTGGTGTTCTGGTGGGACTCCTAACAGTGGGAGTGGTGGCTGTTTATGACTCTTCTGCCTGCTTTCGGGACCCTTTCCTCATACTGGGTTGCCTTATCTGGCCTTAATAAGAGAGGAAGTGCCGACTCTCACTCAAACTTGATATACCATGGCTGGCTGATATACATGGGAGGCCTGCCCTTTTCTGAAGAGAAAGGAGGAGGAGTATATCGGGGAAAAGGGAAGGTTGGGGGGAGAGACTAGGAAGCAAGGAGGGAGGGAAAGGAAACTGTGATAGAGCTGGAAAATAATTAATAAAAATAAATTTAAAAAGAAAAACCATTTCTACATTTCTATATTCTTTCTTGATCCTGCTTTTCATACTTTAACTACTTTCTGTGACGATAACAGCCTCAGAATCAAGTATGAGTGAACTCTGCTGGCCTAATCTCCAATGCCAGGCTGTTTTGCTAGCTTCTTTTCATCTCTGTCCAACTCTGATTTCACAACTGATTTTTTTTATTCCCACCAGATAATGTTTGTTCATTTAATTTTTATTTTAAAGAGATTCTTTTTTTGAATTATGTGTATATCTGAGTTTGGATTTGTGCCAAGTGAGTACAGTGCCCACAGAGGCCAGAAGGTGAAAGAGCTTTAACTGAAGTTCCAGATGGTATAAGCTCCCTCTTGTAGGTGCTGGGAATGAAGCACAGGTTCTCCTCAAGAGCAGTATGTTGTGTTCTTAATCCCTCAGGTTAAGCCTACCCCAGCCCTCACCAGATGATGCTTTGATGAAGGGGTTCCATAACTCTTCAAGGCCAAAATAAGTACATTTAGAATCCAGTTGCTATGTATATCTGTCTTTGGACTGTTATAAGGACATATAGTAAAGCGTACTAAGAGGCAGTCTCTAGGGATGCTTAAGGGACCTGTACCAGATTAATCGTTGTATTTGATGACTAATCCAGGAAATATGACACAGGCCAGTGATGTCTATGTAAGGTGAGGAACTCAGAAATTCAATGACTACTCTAAGTCAGTACTATTCATTTTCTCTTTTTTTCTTTTCTTTTTAAGCACACAAACAAGCACTGTGAGAATACTTCAGCCCCATTATAAACTAAAGAGTCAAACAAACAATAAAACAATTTTGGCCTAAAACGAGGAAAAAATATTCATCTGCAAGGATATCTCACACTCTGTTGTTTAGCCTTAAAATAGAAAAAAGATATTGTCTTAACTCTGCATACAGGCTTAAATTTTTATCTTTTGCATCGTGGAGCTCTTCCTAAATCTCATTAAAATGGAGATAAGACTTTCCTACTTATTTTTATTAGCAACGATGCACTCTGATTCAATGTTATTGTATTATATGTTCTTAATAATCATTTCATAATTGCTTTAGGCTCTGTTTTATATGTAGAACCACATGGAACAAAATTCATTCTGCCCCTAGAATCCTAAAACTAATTGATTATAAGAAATCTTTGGCCATGTGGTCTTTCCCCCATCCACTTTGGTAAGACTTTGTGAGTGTAGCTTCTGATATTACTAGGAGACACAGTCTCCTAGCCACTACATTTTTATGCTTTTAGTCTAAATGGCATGCCAGAATTATAATTGTTTTCATATGCTTAATTTAGAGAGAGAGAGAGAATGCATATGCGTAAGCATACCCAACATGTGCATGAGTGTTTGTTTCTATATATGAATATGTTTGGAGGATAAGTTTTGTAAGCTGTTACCTCTGTATTTTTTTCTCTTTGAAAAAATGGATAGCTAAGAGGCAGGAATTTAATTTCAAACGCTGCTATCAGCATGCATGACAGTCAGTCCAGGGATGACAATGAGTAATAGGAAGAAAATGTCATTTAAGAAGAGAAAGCCAAAAAGAATGCCAACAAGCATCCACTAGATGAGATTTTGACTGTATACTGGCAAGACTGTCATAAGGAAGTGTATATTGGAAAGAAATCTATCTCCTCAAGTTTGATAATTCATATTTCATGTGGAGGCTGAAGTCAGTCTACTAGAAAATCTTTTATATTAGATAAAAATGTTGTTACAGATTGTATAGTTTAGTTTTGGGCAGATGATGGCATTTAATTTATTTTGACTTTAGTGGAACACTGAAGGCAATGCTTATCCTACTGATTTTGGTCTGATGACTTGTGACTCTTGCTAGGAATCAGGATTTCCATGAGACACCATAGCATTAATGGTTTGGGATTTAAATCAGTTACTCAGACGGAATTACTCAGAGTGTTGATGAACAGAGTCATTAGTAGCTGCTGAAGTTGCGTATCAAATATTCAAAGTCTCCAAAAATGTTGTTGGTCCATTGCTGCCTGTTCTGTGGGTTTGAGCAGAAGCCACAGTTACAGCACCCTCTAAATGAAAATGTTTATGTCTATGATCTACATGTGATGCAGTTGGCTTTGACTTATAGTTACCATTTCAGTTTGAGCCTATTCTGAGTGATCCAGATTGATTTTGCTTTGAGTAAAATGTCTAATTCAGAGTTATAGTGTCTTAATGTTCTATTACTGTGAAGAGACACCATTACCAAAACAATTTTTATAAAGGAAAACATTTAATTGAGGCTGGCTTACAGTTTCAGTGGTTTAGTCCATTATCTTCATGGTGGGAAACACGGCAGTGTGCAGGCCTACTAGAGAAGGTACTAGAGAAGTAGCTGAGAGTTTTACATCTTGATCCTCAGGCAACAGGAAGTGAACCGTGACATTGGGCATAGCTTGAGCATAGGAGACCTCAAAGACTGCCTCTACAGTGACAAACTTCCTCCAACAAGGCCAAATCTACTCCAACAAGGCCTCACCTCTTAACAGTGCCACTCCCTATGGGGGCCATTTTCTTTCAAACCACCACACATAGATAATTATTTTCTGAGAAAATCTGACAATTTAAACCCAATAGATAATTGAAATAGCAAAATGCACTGAGTTTCTGAGTAATTAATCCACCAGTCATACTCATATAACAAACCTTAATTATACTCAGTCACACACACACACACACACACACACACACACACACACACACACTTGGTAGAGAGGGAACTGAATCTCCAGTTGTCCTTTGACCACACATGTACGTGTACACACACACACACACACTATCACAGACATGAAATTAGAAGCAAGACTTGTTGAGGATAAAATATTTAGCAGTTAGAAAGGAAAGGGGATGATTAAATAGCATAATGGGGGAATGACAAAGTTTCATTATATACATATATGAAATTGCAAAAATAAAAAGGTGTGTTGGACACTTTACTTCTTACTAGTAAGTCTCTTCAAACTCTCAGGCAAATTCACTTCACCTTCATACTACTCCTAACAAAAGTAGTCAATTTTGGTTTTGTATAGCTTTAGGAAACATCTCAAATTGAAACTTCTGTAAAAAGCATACAGTTAGGAGGTTTATAAATTAGAATTGGCACCTACTTAATTAAAATATGCAAAATAATCTAAATATGATGCAGCATTTACAAAGAAATATTGCACTATTAGGAAATCATGGCCAGAGACGGTATTCTTTAGGGCACAAATCCTATACAATCCTACTTTAGAATTACTTATTAGAAAAAGTTGAAAATACTCATGATGATGCTTAAATGTTACAGTTTTAATTTGTTTACAGTTTTGCTGATGGTCAAAGATATATTTTTGGTTTTGTTACTGAAGGAAATATGGGTTAATTGCTTCAAATACATGTTAGTGATAGGTCTAGAGCATTGGTTCTCAACCTGTGGGTATTGACCCCTTTTAGAGTCCCATATCAGATATCCTGCGAATCAGATATTTACATTATGATTCATAACAGTAGCAAAATTGCAGTTATGAAGTAGCAACAAAATAATTTTGTGGTTGGGGGTCACCACATGAGGAATTATATTACAGCATTAGGAAGGTTGAGAACTATGGTCCAGATGTTTTTATATTTGAAAGAGAGGAGGGTATAGATATAAAATGACAGAGCTGTAATATGTATGTAGTGTTGCTTTATGCTACTCCTGAAAAATATGATTTAAAAGTTTTACATCAAAACCAGGTGGTGGTGGTGCATGTGTTTAATACCAGCACTCAGGAGGCAGAGGCAGGCAGATCTCTCTGAGGTCAAGGCCAGCCTGGTCTACAGAGTAAGTTCTAGGACAGTTGAGGTTGTTATACAGAGAGACCCTGTCTCAAAAAACCAAAACAAAAGTTTTACATCACAAATAATATAAGAGGAATTATATTAATTAACTGTAATATACACAGTTTCCTAAAAATAAGCAAGGAGGCCCTGAGAGGTCATTGTGTAATACACGAAGGTGAATCTTGGGCTATATGGTAGACTCCAGAGTGTTTAATCTTCCAGGGTTATGAGATATCTATGAAGGAGAAATATGGGAAGGGAGTGGAACTGATTTAAGAGTGAAGCTATGTGTGCTATAGTTAGAAGAGTTAGAAGGGCTTAGGTAGCCCCAATGCTCAGCCACTTTCATCGTAGCCTCAGATATGGGACACAGAGCTATAGGATTTGATTGTTTTCACCTCACTGGTGTTAGGTCTGGCTATGCTCCAAATCTTCCATTTTTGAATAACAATGTTTATTTTGTGGTACTGTATGTTGATGGGATATAACTTGTTATTAATTTTATGGGCAAAAAGAAACTTCAGACATTTAAAATATTTGAATTGTTAAGGACTACAGAAATTATTAAAGTTGGACTGAATGGATTTTACATTATAACATGGACATGAGCCTATGGGGAAAAGGAAGTTATTATGGCTTAAAGTGATGTGTTAGAGTTCCAAGTTGACAAGGGATGGAATTATGAAGGCTAATGTTAATTGTCAATTTGACAGAATCTAGAATCATTTGTGAGACAGGCTGTTGTGGAACAATGTTTTTGTACAATGTGAAGATGTGTTGGTCTCACTGGTTTAATAAAGAGCTAAAATGCCAATAGCTAGGCAGGAAGAAGTTAAGTGGAACTTGCAGACAGGGAGAGAGCATAGAGTTGAAAAGGGGCAGAGTCACCAGGAGACACAGGGAAAAGCAAAATGAATTTGTCATGCTGAAAAAAGGTACCAAGTCACTTGGTAGTGTGTAGATTTTAAAAAATGGGTTAATTTAAATTGTAAGAGCAAGTTAGTAAGAAGCCTAAGCTATCGGCCAAGCTTTTATAATTAATAAGAAGTCTCAATGCGGTTATTTGGGAGCTGGCTGGCAGGACAGAAAAGTCCACCTACAACAGGCCTCTGGGCATGCCTTTGGGAGATTATTTTGATTACATTAATTGAAGTTGGAAGACCTGGCCACTGTGGGTGGCACTATTCCCTGGCTGAATCCTGGACTTTATAGGTAGACAAAGGAAACTGAACAACAACAGGCATTTATCTCATCTCTTTCACTGATGTGACTGATCTCACTCTCCTTTTATGGATGTGATGTGACCAGCTGCTTTAAGCTCCAGCTTTCATTGCTCTTTGATTCCTGACTCTTGAATGCAATGTGGTCCTCTACTTCAAGTTTTCATCACCATGACTTCCCTACACTGATGGGCTGTCCTCTTAAATAGTGAGCCAAAATAAACTTTTCCATCTTTAAGTTACTTTTGTCAAGTATTTTAGTATTTTACCACAGCAACAAGAAATGTAAATAACATATTGCACATCTGGAAATTATTTGCAAATGGCTCATATTAACCTTCCAGAAATCTATACTGAGGCCACTCCTGTACACAATAAGAATCATATGCCAGGAAAATACAACGACTCTCATTCTAACCATAAAGGTGTTTCTTCAAAATCAAAGCCCCTACAATTGCCCTACATTGAAGGCCATACTCTAGTTACTGCCCAGCCAGCTGACTTCTTGCAGTGTAGCTAATAAACCATTTTCTTATAGTGGTTTAGTGTATGAATTTGCTTTTTACCTACAATCCCCTCCCTGCTACTGTACTGACTAGCCAACCAGTCCAATATAAAAAGTTCAAAGTTCTTTTGAGCTCTGGCAACTCATCCAACTGAAAAAAGATCTAGGATAATTCCCTAAAAAGTTAAGATTTTCTATTATTGAGATTGAATGAGAGGATCCTTAAGTGGAATCAATGATAAATATGAGCTCTGTATATTTCAAGACTAAATCCATACCCAAGCTGGAAAGCTGGTATTTCCCTAATAACTTTGATATATTAGATAATGACTAGCAAATTGAAAATGAAAAAAAAGACACAAAGTTGGATGGGAAGGGAAGGTAATAAATCAGTTAAGAGTGGGATAAGTGAGGGGGTGAATATGGTCAAAACATATTGTGCAGAATTTTCAAAGAACTAATAAAAATTTCTTTAAAAGGAAATAGTAAAGCTATCATTTTAAAAACATGTCTTTGTTTTTTTTCTTCCTTTTGGTGGAATGTGCATCATCATTATTAAAAAGCCACAACAAGCCTTGAACAAATGTTAGCATCCTCTTACATATTGAACATTTAACATTTGATATTTGAAAAAATATAGATGAGAGAGATAGGGTATATTAGTAAAATAAAGACTAAAAATTCATATGTCTAACTTCTAGTCCCAATGCATACAACTCGGCAAGAGCTGAGTGTACTCATCATTTTGACTATTAAAACTCTGAGATAATGGATTGGCTAAGAAAAGATTTGAGAGGAAGTAAGACTTGGAGAGACAGATTAAAGATTCTGAAAAGCTAAATGAAAGGAAGAATAGAAGGAAGGATACAAAACTAAAATAAGTGTAACAGTAATGAAAACCCAAGAGACTGGAATTTCTCTAGAACCTCATGCTGGGAAAATTGGTGAAGGTCTGTGCCAGCACCCTCCTCCCTCAAAAAAATAACCTGCCCAAAAGAGATTTCACACTGTTCTGACAATCTGTCAGGCTACCTTCCATGACAGACTATTGCTATGCATACCTCCTGCCCTATATTTAAACCTAAGCTTCATGTTAGGACACTGAAGATAGACTGGGAAGTCATGGGAGCTCTTTCTTTGTTTGTTTCCACAATGTGACCACATTAAATAAATTTCTTTTCTCTACTTTTCACTATTACTTGCCTGTTTACTTAGACACATTGGGATGCATAGCTAGGCATAAACTGTTAGAGATCCTAACAAACTGGTAATATTAAATACCATTTGTGATCAGCTGATTGATTTAGAACAATTCTGATTTTAAAATATTATTTTATGTGTATGAATGTTTTACCTGAACGTATGTATGTGCACCATGAATATGCAGTGCCTATTGAAGTCAGAAGAGGGTATGAGAACTTGTGGAACTGGAGTTCCAGATGGTTGCGAGCTGCCATGGAAGCCATGGCTACTGTTAACTGCGAAGCCATTTTTCAGCCACAGATGAGTTTTTGTGATCTTTCTGAACATTGTTCTCCCCGTTGTGAAAGAAAGACAAGAAACTAGGTTCTATAAGAGCTAATTTGATCTTAGAAGTTTTGTAAGTTGATGACTAGATGAGATATTTAAGAATCTGAGTTAAACTGTTTTTGTTTGTTTTTGCTTTTCTTTTTATGTCCTTATGCCTGCTAACAGTGATTATATAATGAAAACTTCTGCCTGAAAATGACACACATAACTTCAAAGATGAAGTAACTGCCTTTATCCAAATTTATGTACTTACATTGTTAATTGAAAAGAAATTCTTTTCATACAATATATTCTGATCATGCTTTTCCCTTCCCCCAAACTCCTTCCAGATGTTCCCTATCTTCCCATCCACTTAACTGTATTCTCCTTTCTTTCTTTCTCTTAAAAAAAAAACAAGGAACATACACAATGCACAAAACCACAAAAATGGAAACCAAAATATGCAAGCAAAAGACCAATAAGACAACAAATGCCCACAGAAATATGAAACAAAAATTTACAAAAATACCATTGAGTTCATTTTCTGTTGACCAAGTACTTCTGGGCATGGTGCCCACCCTAATGTGTGGTCAATATACCCAGTGAGACTCCATTGGAGAAAACTGATTTTCCTTTAAAAGCAGATGCTGATTGGAGATAGCTTCTTGCTTAGGGATGGGGTTTCATGTCCTCTTTCCCCTTTCAATACTGAGACTCCCTGTCTGGATGGAACTTGTTCAGGCCCTGTGTGTTCTGCCAGTTTCTGTAAATTCATATGCATATCAGTCCCATTCTGTCTGTAATACAATTTCTTTGGTATCACACATCCCCTCTAGCTCTTATAATCTTTCTGCCTCCTCTTAGACATAGTTCCCTGAGCCCTGAGAAGAGGGGTTTGATGAAGACAACCCATTTAGGACTGAGTGTTCCAAGGTCTCTTATGCTCTTTACATGTTCCAGTTGTATCTATGTTAGTTCCCATCTATTGTAAGAAGAAGAAGCTTCTCTGGTGAAGGTTGAATGAGATCTATGGGTATAGTAGAATGCCTTAGGAGTCATTTTATTATGTTCCTTTAGCCGAACAATAATATTTGGTTTTCTTCTAGGCCTGTGGTCTATCTAGTCTCAGGTTCTTGGTTACCCTAGCAGTATCAGGCATGAGTTCCATCTCATGGATTTGCATCAGCATATCTCACAATTGGGTCACCTTTGTAGGTTACTGTAGACAGAAGTTTCTGTCCCGCCTGGTCCCGTAGCCATTCAGTCTCAAATAAATACACAGAGGCTCATATTAGTTATAAACTATTTGGTCTATTGTACAGGCTTATAACTAACTAGCTCTTATGCTTAAATTAACCCATAATTCTTGTCTATGTTTAGCCACATGGCTTGGTTCCTTTCCTCAGTCCAACATGCTCATCTTACTTCCTCTGCATCTGGCTAGAGACTCATCTCTCCTTTTCTCTTCTCAGCCTAGTCTGGTTGCCCTACCTACACTTCCTGCTTGGCTACTGACCAATCAATGTTTTATTAAATCATTAGGAATGACAAATCTTTACAGTGTACAAGAGCATTATCCCACAGCATTCCCCCCTTTTTTCTCTTTTAAAAACAAGAACTCTGAATCTAATCTCCTTTGTTTAGCTTTTTCTTGACTATTATCCATAGCAATTTGTAACCAACATTTTAAACAAAGACAAAACACACATAATTCATTTTTTTGGGAATGTGAGTATAGTTTTCTAGGTTACTTCCTGCTGATTGAGGGCACTGGTAATCTTATGGGGACCCAAAGAAAATTTAGGATTATGGCCAAGTCTTGACTGGAGTAGTCTGTGAGGCTGGATCATCTCAGCTAGCAGCCTTGAAGCCTTTCTGGATACAGAACTCACAGGAAACTGCACAGTGATGCTCTGAAACATTGTGTCATCTGGACCATCTATTCCTATTGGAGATTTTTCAGGGGGTCTTGCTCGATCAAACCATATTAACCACAGTTTCTCATCTTCTGTGGAAACAAAAGTAGAACCTCTTTTCCAAAGCAACACATCCTTAGACACAAATTTTGAAGTCTGTGTTGGTTTAATTTAGCAGCCCCTACAATGAAATATCTCTCTGTAGTTAAAAATCCCAAAGGCAACACAATAATATATAATATCCAGTTTTTAAACTGCTAAGCTGCATGACTAGAACCAAAGCAGCTCTTTGGCCGCTGGCTCTGCCCCACTTGGCTTTTCACCATGATGCAGGTACCTGTCCTTGTCTTCCTAGCATACTCTGTAAGCCTCTTATGTAGAACCATCGATACAGATCAAAAAAAGTTCCAACACAAATAAGTTTCCCATATAAAAGACATGGGTATTTAATAATGGGTGCTTAATAATCCACCATCTTTCTATGCATTCTCAGCTTGCTTTAACCTAACATCCATGGAAATAACACAGACACAGTATCAGCTCATCTGAAAACTCACCTCGCCTATCTCTTCTACCCCAGAGAAGTAGGTGAATTTATCAAGGCAAACAAGGCCAGGCCAGGGCAGAAAGCTAAGCCTCCTATACCCTAAAGAGAGAGCTCATTTGCTACCTTCCACTGTGCAGAGTTGCAGTAGGTGACAGAAATCTCTAAAACTCTCCCATTTCTGTTTGTAGTGCCATAAGAGATCTTTCATTTCTACATGAAGGAAGTAAGCAGTTCTCTAATTCTTCAACAGGTTGATGCTAGTAAGTTCAACCAGAAAATAAATCTGCCTGTAGGTTTAGGTATACTATAGAATCCAGTACCTTCCACATTCCAGAAAAGTGCTCTACCACTGAGCTACATCCCAGCAAAAAATGCTTCCTTACAACAAATATCTGCTTGATATCTGGGGAAGACTTTGTATAACTTCAACTCAATATAAAAAAAAGGCATTTTGGCATGTGCGGTAGAGGAAAAAGGGACCCAAAATTTATACTAGCTAAGCAATTCACACAAAAGAAACAATACACTACGTGAGACTATTTTGTATTCTCATTCTTCTAGAAGGCTGCACTGCCACTTAGCACTGCTGATTTGAAGAATTAAATCTAAATATGAGTTTTAGTGGGTATTTACTATATTCAATCTAAAGCATGTGTGCTGAATAGTTTCTATGTCAGCTTGACACAGGATAGAGTCGTTTGGAAAGAGGGAACTTCAACTGAGAAAATGCCCTTACCAGATTGGCTTGTGGAGTATTTCTTTCATTAATGATTGGTATAGGTGGGACCATTCAACAGGGATCTTACAACGTCTGGGTAGGTAAGCCTGGACAAGATAAGGAAGCAGGGTAAGCAAGCCAGTAAACAATATTCCTCCATAGCTTCTGCTTCAGTTCCTGCCTCTAGATTCTTGGCTTGATTTCTTGCTCTGAATTTCTTTGCTGATGGACTGTGATGTGAAAGTATAAGTAAAATAATCCCTTTCCTCCCCAAGTTGCTATTAGTCATGGTGTTTTATCACAGCAACAGAAGCCTTAATTAAAATACCATGTATGTATTTGTTCCTCATCCCCTGCCACTACCACCACTCTTTCTGTTTTGTATCCTTTCCCTCTACCTTTTTGCTTCATTTTACAGAATCATTAAGCCTGTCTCTTTCTGTCAAATCATCTGATGTGTGGTGGGCTAACCCGAATACTACCATTTATGATGGCTGTCATTACAAACACCAAAGAGCAGAGGCAGCAATTGAATAATTAAGATGTCCTTTATTCATGGAACAAGAATTTTGGAAGGCCAGAGGAGTAACTACCCCAAAATTGATGTTTTCAGAATATCATCAGTTATTATACATTATAGGGCATCAGAACAAAGGTATAGCATCATTCCAAAATTCATTCTTGTTCCTCTGATCACATAGTCTTGTCTCTGAGATTCACGGCATTGGATTTTCTCTTCTTAAAACCTCCTGAACTTTTCCCTTATTGCCATTTCTTTCTGTGTAGTAGAGATTTAGGGACTCCCATGGTCACTTTCATTCTTTTCAAGCACAATCTAGGTCAAAGATCAACTAGGAACAATTAAACTGTTATCAGTATGTACATCTAGATTGCTTTTACACTATGAAGTAGAAATGTCCTCTAATAAAGTAAAATAAAAACGTTTCTGTTTCTCCTGTTCCCTATCGATGACATACACCTATCATTCTGGCACTCCAGAAACAAAGGCAAGAATGCCATGAGTTTAAGGTCAGTTTGGGTTATAAATTAAGACTCTGTCTCAAACAGTAAATAAATAAACAGACAAACGACTAAACCAAATGTGGGGGTTTAAATAAGAATGGTCCCCATAGGCTCATGTATTTGAATATTTGTCAACTCCTTGATAAAATTAGGGGGACTAGGTGGTGTGGCCTTGTTGGAGGAAGTATGTCCCTGGGGGTGGGCTTTGAGGTTTTAAAAGGCCATGCCAGACCCATTCTCTATTACTGCTTGTAGATCAGGTTATAGTTCTCAGCTGCTTCTCCAGCACCACACCTGAAAGCCACCAACATTGTTCTTTGCTACCATGTTCTCTTTTGTCATATTCTCTGCCATGCTGATAATGGACTAAGCCCCTTAAACTGTAAGCAAGCCCCCAATTAAATGCTTTCTTTTGTGAGTTGCCTTGGTTGTGGTGTCTCTTCACAGCAATAAGATAGTAACTACAAAACTAAACAACAGCAAAACATTTTCTTAGGACAAAATGTGTTATAATTCATTTACACCATTATATAAATGTCTCCTTTTCCAGGAATACTTGTTTGTGATCTTTTATTCTGAGAAAAAAATGAAAACGTGTTATCACTAGATAAGGTCTTAGTTACTTTTCCAATGCTGTAATAAGACATCATGACCAAGGCAACTTACAGAAGAAAGAATTTAGTTTGGGGCTTATAGTTTCAGAGGGTTAGAGACTATGAGCATCCTGGGGAGCACGACAACAGGCAGTCAGGCACAGCACTGGAGCATAACTGAGAGCTTACATTTGAGACACTACCAGGAGCCAGACAGAGCTAACTAGAAATGATATGGGTTTTTGAAACCTCAAAGTTTACCCTCAGTAACTTACCTACTCAAACTAGACCACACCTTCTATTCCTTCCCAAACAGTCCTACTAACCGGGCACCAAATATTCAAATATATGAACCTATGGGGGCCTTTCTCATTCAGAACACCAAGTCTTTTATATAGTAGTATAAAATGTGTTCCATGACACTAGGGAGTTGGGCCTATTATGAACTAAATATATCTGTCTTTTTTATGTGAGATTATATATCATCTCCCTTTATTTTTTAAGATTTATTTACTTATTATTTATACAGTGTTCTGTCTGCATGTATGCCTGCAGGCCAGAAGAGGGTTCCAGATCTCATTACAGATGGTTGTGAGTCACCATGTGGTTGGTGGGAATTGAACTCAGGACCTCTGGAAGAGTAGTCAGTGCTCTTAACCCCTGAGCCATCTCTCCAGCCCATGCCATCCCTTTATAATACTACCACTTTTCAAATAGGTTAAAACTCCCTATATTATTATTTCCCAAACTAAGAGCAAATTGAAGGACTTGACATTAGACAGACCCCTGATAGGCACGCACAAAGAGGGGCTAAATTTAGGTAATAAAGATAATAAACTGATAAAGAATAAAAATAATAAACTTCCAAGATGGCAAGCTTCTTGCTACAGAAACTAGCAGCTTAAAACAAAAATCAAACGAGTTTTTTTTCTCTCACCAGTAGCTCCTACCCGCTGACTGATTCTGTTTACTGTGTCTGATATTTTCACTGCTGGTACCTGCTGCACTCAAGATTTTTTTTCCTGCCTTTTAAGTCTTTAATTGGCAAAAACAAAAAATTTCAATCAAGATCCCCAGATGGTAATAAAATTTACAATAGTATTTGAATATTTTAAGGTTAACCAAACACACAGGTCACTCTAGAATCTTGACAACAGTACCATTTCTTAATAAGTGTTAGATGACCCAGGTGAGACACCCAGGCTGATTTTCCCAGTATCAATGGGTTTTCATTCTACCTAATTCAGTTCCATCATACTCCAGAAGCTCTATGTAATTCAGTAGTATTTCCTCAGTGCAAAACATACTTCTTACCTCAAAAGGAATAAGAATTTATTCTGGGCCAAATTTGAATGACTATGACCTGGGAATACAGATCCAGGTTGTCTCAAATAGCATGTACCCACAGAAATGGTTGTGTAAACCATTACAGTTACTGGACAAAAGAAAGCCAGATATTAAGACATTTACCAAAAACACTGGAGGGAGCATTGTGTAGGCAGGTTGCATCAAAACCAGAAAAATGTTACCACGGGTTTCAAATGTTATATAATCACATTCTTAGCTTTTGGACTGCTAGAATCTAGTAGTCTGTCAAATAAATGTGTTCCAATGTTTTTACTTGGTAGTTGAATGAAGTTGGGTCAGAAACAAAAGGTTGGTGCTAAATGGCTGTTATGGGCACGAGAGATGGATTAAGAGAATTCTGGCTTTAGGTCTGCAACATTCCAATTCCCCAAACTGAGAAGTTTGAGTCAGCCAGTCAGTGTTTTAGACTCTTCAACATAGGTGTGGTTTTTCTTTCTGAGAACTTTAGTTTAAAGCTCTTACGAGTTCATATCTGCCCAAAACCTGTAAGTGTGGCTTTATTTGAAAAACAGAATCTTTGCAGTAGTAATTCACTCAAATTTCTACTTTGTTAGAATAGACCTTAGTCCAGTGAATGATACTCTCATCAGAAGAAGGAAATACGGACATGCAGACACAGGAGAATACAATGTGAAGACAGAAGCAAAGACTGAAGGCATTGAGGCTCAAGATGCAACTCGCACAGTCAATATGCTTGTCTTGCATGTTCAGGGTCCTTTATTCTATCTCCATCACTTCCAAAATGACAAAATAATTAAGGGGATGATGCATCCACAGCTAAGAAATATCGAGGATTAGCAGCACAGTAAACCCTAGAAAGTAAAAGAGGCAAAAAAATATGTCCTTGAGCTTTCAGAAATTATGGCCCTGATGACACCTTGAATGAAGAATTTAAACCCACAAAATGGTAACAAATATTTTCTGTTTCATTTTAATTCACCTAGTACATTAGTTACTTTTTACAGTGCTGTAACAAAGTACCCGATGAAAGCAATTTAGGGAAGAAAGATTTATTTTTGCTCACAGTTTGAGAGTATTGTCCATCAGGGTGACTGACTCATGCAGCAGGAATATGCAGTGGCTGCTCACATTTTATGTATAGTCAGGAAACAAAACACAATGAAACACTGGGGCTTAGTTCATGTCCTTTTTATAAAATGCAGTTTGGAATCTCAGCCCATAGAATGGTGATACCTACTACATACAGGATGGGTTTTCCCACCTCAATAGATAACCCTTCATAGACAGGCCCAAAATATAACTTAATGTATATAATTGCTCTCATACATGCCTGGAGACTATCATGTTTAAAAAATCTCTCCTAGATATACCCAGAGGCTTATCTTATAGGTGATTCTAGATCTTGTCAAGTTGACAATCAATATTAAGCATCACAATTCTATCAATTTGATACCCAAACACATCAGTTTTAAGCCATAGCCTTTCACTCTTTGCCCTCATAAGCTCAGAATCATCATATAATGCAAAATACATACAGTCCAGCATCAAAAGTACCTTTAACAGTTCCAACACGTTTTATACATCCAAAGTTCAAGTATCGTCTAAGACTTGAGGCTTTTAATTGTGAGCACTTGTAAAAAAAAAAGAACAAACCGAGTACTTCCAAATTAAAATGGAACAAAATAAAGTTTTCCATTCCTAAAGAGAAGAATTGGGGCATAGTGAAGACTGACATAACCAAGGCAAGATCAAAACCCAGGAAGACAAACACCAAATCGTATAGTTCTGTGTCAAGAATCTGTAACTTGTGACAGAATCATCTGGGCTTGAAAGTGCTTGAGTAGCCCAATGCCTCCAGCTATCCTACTGGGACTATACACTGCCTCTTTGCAGAATCAGTTCTATTCCAGTGCCTACAGATCAACCTCTTAGGATCTCCATTTCAAGTTAGGCTTTATCTTCATAGCTTCATACATTGGCCTCTTAGGTTCTCCTTGCAGGGACTGAGACACTGAAAAACATTGCCTGGACATCAGTGGCTCGCGGAAACCATGATACAAGATTCTATAAACCTTTAGATCTTGCATATTTTATGCCCACAAACCCGTAACATGTGGACAATGCTACCAACTTCCGCTATCAAGTGGGAATCCAGGCAGAACATCTTCAACTACTTTTATAGTAGTCTTCGTGTGTTGTCCCTGGGGAATATTCTCTAGGTTATTGCTTTCAAGGAATATGGAATCTCTCCATCATCATTCCCAGTTTAGACTCTCTTCTTTCAAATGAATTTGCATTTTCACAAATTGAAAGTTTTTATGTGTTTGGTGTTATGTATAGGGACCCTTTCTCATTGTCCCAGGGCAGAGCAGGTGGTTTCTTTTTAACAATTACAGCCTCTTTTCAAGCAAATGCCTTGGTTGCCATTTAAAATTGTTCAAGTCATTTTCCCCATCAAACTGTTCATTGTTTATTTCTTTCTGCGCCACCTGTTTTTATTCACTATAGACATGAATGAGAGCACTAAGAAGTTGCCATTTCATAGGCAGAATTCTAGCCTGCCTTGAAATGGTAACTGCTGGACATCAATCCATGTCTTTTCAGTTCAACCTCCCTCAAATTCTCAGAACATATGCCAACGAGATGGCTCAGTGGGTGAGCATAACTACTGTTGACCTGATGACCTGAGTTCTATCCATGGTGGAGAGAACTGACTCCCACAAGTTGCCCTCCATTCACACATATAAATAAGTGTAAACAAAAAAATTTATTGGAGCTGGAGAGACAGTTCAACTGATCTCCCAGAGGACCTGGGTTCGATTCCAAGCACTCACACAGCAGCTCACAACTGTAAGTCCAGTTCCAGGGGAGTTTGACTCTATTCTGGCCTCTCCAGGTCCTGCACATGTGTGGCACAAAGATATACAAGCAGCTAAACACTCATACACAAAAAATATTCAAAAAAGTTTCTAATAGGCAGAATGCAGTCAGAGTCTCTGCCAGAATATTACTTGAAAAGCCTCCAACAGTTTTCCTCTACACTCCCTGTTTCCTTCTGACAGCTCATGAGCTGGGCCTGCACCATCTGTGTTTCTTTCAGCAGTTTTGGGTTTCCAAATTCCCAGGTCAACATCCTGTCAGAATATGCTTACAACATTCAAGGAATTTTCTAGCTGAGTCTTCCAAACTCTCCCACATTCCTCCTGAAAACCGGTTCCAAAGGTCTAAGTGTAAGGATATGTAAGAATAGAACTTGTTAGAAAGAACTAAATGATGAGAATTTAGACCACATCAACAGCTATTAGCAGGCTTTATTTAATGCCAGAGAAGTGACATCTACAGATCTGGCTACACCTTGATCATCACATAATAACCTGAGTTCAGGAGAACACAGATCACATGCTTCAAGCTGGCGTGTTTGTAGATAAGGATAGGGAAGCGGAGAGAAGTTTCCTTAGGGGCAGAATGTGGAATTTAGCTGTTTTCCTTAGTTAAGCTTTAATTTAAAAAAACAAAACAAAACAAAACAAAACAAAAAAAACAACCCTGCAGGCTGTGTTGTCTCTTTATGCAGCCACTGGGTGTCTGGGGTAGAGGCCAGCTGCCTTTCTTCTGCAATCTCTAGAAGCAGGATCAGGGTCAGCTGATTTTCTTATGCAACCCACAAATAGCTGGCTTCCTGGAACTTTGATCTCAGTTTAGGGCCTTGGTTGGTTTTTTTGGGGGGGTTGGGAGGGTGAGGGGAGGTTCCTTTATTAAAGACCTTTTAGATATAAGGAATAGAGGGCCTTTTTTCCCCTGTCAGTCTACTTGTTGCTGGTGGAATGGGCATAGTTCTAGGGTCTAGAGTGACACTAAGAGAAGTATTGTTTTTACTTTGTCTTGTGTGATGGACTGACTGAGTGATACCAGTGAGGCGATCCAAGAGGAATTTCTGTAATAAGTTTAAAAGACAAGGTAAAAATTTAGTATGAAGATGATAAGGAGAAGGAGGGTAAGTAGGGAGAAGAGCTGGGATGGAAGAGTCTATCTGGAATATGAGACTTGTTGGGATTTTAGTACCTGATGTCTGAGCTATTAGGCCGTGCTCTGAACCAGTTTTGATACGTTGGTGTGAAAGCAGCATTGTTCCGATAGAGGAGACATTAATGACTGCAGATAAACAGTTTAGAAAGAGGGACATGGAAGGCATCTATGACAACCCATATCCCCCCCA
>LZPO01017285.1:330887-353033 GCA_001675575.1 Neotoma lepida | reverse complement strand
AGAAGAAGAAGAAGAAGAAGAAGAAGAAGAAGAAGAAGAAGAAGAAGAAGAAGAAGAAGAAGAAGAAGAAGAAGAAAACTCAAAAGGGATGTAAGTCAAGTTTTAAAAAAGTATGGGCAATACCTTGTTGACTGTCTGAGAGTGGTAGAAGAAGCTCCGAGAAGGAGGGGATTAAGAAAATTTGTTTCTTTTAAAAATCTGTATTGCTAGAGAAATAGTTTGATGTAAGTAGTTTAGAAAAGCATGAATCTGTTGATGCAGGTGGCTAGGGAGGAGAGAGGGATATGACAGGTTGCCCAGCATCTGTGATCAGAGCAAAAGAATAAGTTCCCCAAAGCAGGTAGCTCCCTCCCAGATAGAGGACAGCTAGGGTAATTCTTTGAGTTATAGTCCATCCTCTTGGAACTGCATTGGCTAACATCAAAGAAAGCACTAAGATTATTATTACTTTGAGAGTCAGTGTGAATAAGGCACAAACCCCAACCTACAAATGTCAAGTGTTTAATTAGTATTATTTGAAGACTCGCTAGTTACCAGGTTTGTTTGACTCTTGTGTTGTTTTGAATGAAAACGGAGTTTGGCAAGAGGGGAGGATGACAAAAGAGTGAATGAATGTTAGTTTCCCAAATGTGAAGTAGAGTGGCAGAGTAATTTTTTATTTTTGTGTAGTTCCCTCTATGACTGTGGTAGTATTTTATCTATGTCCCCCAATAAAATTTATCTNAAGATCAGAGGAACAAGGTCAGCTGCTAGCCTTGCAAAATTAGCACACGCCCTTAATCCTATCACTTAGCAAGCAGGGTCTGTCTGGATCCCTGTGAGTTTTAGGTCACACTAGGAACAGTCAAGCGTAGAGACACACGACTTTAATCCCAGCATCAACCATAGAATTCTGGAGGTCTATACAGACAGGCAGGAACTGACAGAAGTGGGCCATAGGAGGAAGTGATGTAGCTAGGTTGAAAGCCAATGGGAGAACAGAACAGAAAGGGATATAAAAGTGGAGGTATAAGGAAGTGGAACTCACTCTCCATTTTGCAAGTGGTGGCGGCAGTCTAAGGTGAGTCTGGTAGTTGTTCCTAATTCCTCTGATCTCTGTCAGACTTTCACCCCATCTCTGCCTCTGTGTTTTATTTAACAAGACTATTTAGAAAATCCATCTTACATATGACCATGATGGATGTAGAAGCTGTGAGGAGGCCTCCTAAAAAGTCAGGGATCAAGGAGATAGAAGCTCCAGTGTCAATAAAAAAGGAGATAGATTGGTCAGACACTGTCTTGGTTATCCTGGGTTCATGGGACTTACCAAGAGTGGTAGGGGCTGGCAAGGCCAAGCTTCCAGAAGTGTCCTCTTTCCTGAGGACAGTGCATTTTCCAATGTTCCTAATTGTTGAAAGCTGGCAAAAGGCTTGGAGGTAGACTCGGGATTGGGTCATGCTCTTGCCTAATAGGCCACTATACCACAACTAAAACAGTCCCCAGGAACTGTTTGAGGGTACTGGTGATCTGATCTTACAGGTTGACTTGTCTTTTGTTGGGAATTGATGGCAGGTGCCAGTAACCAGTATTTAAGTTGAAGATGTTTCTCAGCTTTTCCACTTTGGATTCTTCTTTCTTGTTATTAAAATCTTTGAAGGCCAGGTTGAGAAAGTATTTTTTGGGGATGTCCCTCCCTAAAGATCAAACGCTAGGCAGATGGCACTTCTAGAGAGAAAAGTGTTTGTTCAGACTGAGAGTATCTTTCTGAGACCTAAATACCAACAGAATTTTTGAAATGACAGTTAATAAAGCTGAGAGCTTATATTTTGATTCACAAGCAGAAGGCAGAAAGAATTAACGGAAATGGTGCAAGCTTTCGAAATCTCAAAGCCCAACCCAGGGACACCTTGGGACTAAATTTGCAAACATATGAGCCTATAGGAGTCATTCTTATTTTATTCCATTACCTGATCCCCCTAAACTTGTAGCCATACCATGATGTAAAACTTCAAAAGTCCTCATAGTCCTTCACCATTTCAACATAGCTTAGAATTCCAATGTCCAAAGTCCCATCTGAGACTCAAGATAATCTTTTAATTGTAACCCCTGTAAAATCAAAACTCAAATTATTTGCTTCCAACAAACACACTACTACTTCAGAAACTAAGAATGAGGAAATAGTGAAGAAATATTGGACTAAATCAAGATCAAAGCCTAGCGACAAACACCAAATCTTATAGCACCATGTCTAATGGCAAAGGACTTATATCAGTGATTCTCAACCTGTGGGTCATGACCCCTTTTGAGGTCAAATAGGCACAGGGGTTACCTAAGACCACCATAAAATACAGAAATTTACATTACAGTTCGTAACAGTAGCAAAATTACGGTTCTGAAGTAGCAGCAAAAATAATTTTAAAGTTGGGGACCACCACAACATGAGGAATTGTATTAAAGGGTCACAGCATTAGGAAAGGTGAGAACCACTGGCATAAAGGGACCCACCTTACTGCTTTGCTGACTGAAACATACTTCTCTTTTGGGCTGGTTCCACTCTCTGTATGCAGCTTTCCTTGGCAAATATCCCAGGATTCTGGCATCTTCGACATCCTGGGATCTCCAACACAATGCAGACTTTATTTTCATAGCTTCAGGCAATGGCCTGTCAGGGTCTCTCCTGCCACACACTTGCCTTTGGTTGTTCTCTTTAACTGAAGAGAAAGATTCTACAACTGCTTTACTCTTGTATCCTTCATGACTATAAAGCCAGAACCATGTAGCTGACATTGCCAAGTTTGGCTGCCTGCTTGGGATGGAGTCTGGCCCCTTCCCTGAATTCATTTGCAAAATCTTTGATTTCTTGTTGCTTTTTAAGAACAGAAAAGTCCTGAAGCCTTTTATGTTTACAAATTCCAGGGTTTCTTAGGTAGGGTCTTGCCTTAAAAACACCACCTTTAAAACACTCTTTAATCCATTTTACATTAGGTCTCTCTTTATCTCTTTCAGCACAAACAAGACTCAGCTCCAACAATAAATTTTCTGGTGCTCATTTTCTCCTCACACTGTACATTTTGTATTTCTTTTTGTCCTCCTTGCTGTTTTTCATAGTAGGCTTGCATAAGAATGATTGCTAATAGCCATGAGCCAGTGTCAATATTAGACTGTCTTGAAATCTCCTCTGTAAACAAAATTAGTCCAACACTTTTTAATTTAGACTCAGGCAGATTTTTAAAGCAAGATTTGGACTACTTTCTTAGTTCAAAGTTCCAAAGTCTTCCACATTCCTACAAAAAATGACATGGTCAGGCTTGTTACAACAATACCCAACTCCTGGTGGTACCAACTTCTGTCTTAGTCACTATTCTATTGCTGTGATAAAACACCATGATAAAGGTGACTTATAGAAAAAAGTTTATTTGTGGCTTACCATTTCAGAGGGTGAGTCCATGACCATCATTGCAGGGAGCATGGCAGGACACAGACAGACATGGCTCTGGATTAGCTGAGAACTTATTTCTTGACCCATAAGTAGGAGACAGAGAAATAACTGGGAATGGCATGGGCTTCTGGAACCTCAAAGCCTGCCCCCAGTGACACACTTCCTTTTACAAGTCCATACCACAAAATCCTTTCCAAAGATTTCTGCAACCAGGGACTAAGTATTTGAATACATGAGCTTATGTGGCCATTCTGATTGAAACAATCACAAGGCAGGGTCAGAGTCACTGAAGAGATACGAGTAGAGGCTTTTTGTGAAAGTGTAGTCCAGTTACAGCAGAGATCCCTACATTTTGGAGAGTACCAGTACTGTAGGATGACCACTGACAACAGCAGCAGGTATAGATTGGAGTTGATCTGAGCCTAGGAGATAAGCTGTATGTTATATGTACGGCAGAGCCAGAGACCTGTGACCATATAAACCCTTTGGAGCCCAAAAGTATCTTTAAATATCTTTAGTGAATCCCAGATATTAGACATTGAGTTATTTAAGCTGTTGGAGTTTAGCTGTCTTATTCAAACTGTGACTATATCCTGGTTCTTCCTTCTTGGAGTAAGAAATGATGCACCTTATTTTGTTTTTATTTTACAGGAGCCCACAGTTAACAAACAGGTATTTTACAGAGATACTGGAATTTTACAGTGTCTTTCAAATTTTAGAGAGATTCTTGTATGTTGGCGAGACTTTGAATATTTTAGGAAGGCTTCGAAATTTGAAAGATATTCTGAATGTTTTAAAGTGACCGAAATTTTAAAATGTTTGAGTTTTTAAATACTGTGGAACTTATAAAAGTTGGAATATTTTATATTGTGGTATTAATAATAACACCATCTTGGAGACAAATGAGAAAAGAAAAGTACCAGTTGAAAAATGTGTCTGTGTATGAAGTTGGCAAGGGATCAATTTTACTGGCTAGTTTTATATCAATTTGACATAAACTTCAGTCATTTGGGAAGAGAAACCTTCAAGTGAGAAAATGTCCATGCCACACTGGCCTGTAGGCAAACCTATGATTCATTTTATTGATTGATGATTGATGTGGGAGGGTCTAGCTCATTGTACGCAGGACCACCCCTTGGTTGGTGGTCCTGAGTGCTATAAGGAAGCAGGCAGGGTGAACAATGAGGATCAAGTCAGTAACCAGCACTCTTCTATTGTCTCTACATCAGTTCCTACCTCTAGGCTCCTGTGCTGAGTTCCAGCCCTGACTTTCTTGGATGATAGACTACAACTATAAAGTGAAATAAACCATTTCCTCCCTAATTTGCTTTAGGCCATGATATTTTGTCATGGCAATAGAAACTCTAACAGCTATAGAGTAATCCTGAGGATATTTAAAAAAATACTGGAGGCATTACCATTCCAGATCTCAGGACACATCACATGGCTATAGTAATAAAAAAATAGCATGGTATTGAGGGGGAGGAGACATGTAGATCAGTGGAAAAACACATGAGTGTATATATCTATCTGATGTTTGACAAGTCAAAAACACATTAGAGAAAAAAACATCTTGAACAATGGTTCTGGGAATACTGAATGTCCATATGCAGAAGAATAAAATCAGATCCATTGTTATCACCCTGAACAAAAATTAACTCCAAATGAATCAAGGACCTCAATATGAACCCTTAAACAGTAAAACTCATCAAAGAAAATATAGCTAGTACCCTGCAAGATATAAGAGTAGGAAAGGGCTTTCTGAATAAGACCCAGTAATTAAGGTCAACAATTGGCAAATGATACCTCACAGTATCAAAAAGCTTATGTACAGCAAAAGCAACAATCAATCAAATGAAGAAAAAGCTCACAGAGTAGGAGGGAGTCTTTGCTAGCTAAACATCTGATAGAGGTTTAATGTTCAGAATATATAAATAACTAAAAAAGCAAAGAGTCTAGAAATCAACTCAGTCAAAAATAGGCTGTAGATATGAACAGAGATTTCTCAAAAGAGGAAATAAAAATGGCTAAGAATATCTCAAAATGTGTTCCTGGGATGATGTAAATGATTTGTTCCAAAGCAAAGAGTAGTAAGTGCTTTATTCACATATCATTCTAGAAACAGAATGGTGCCATTCAAAAATGGATTTAGAGAATATGAAAGTAATAAGCAGGTGTGTAAATAACATCAGTCTCTGCAAATAGTTATATCTGCTGTTATTAAATGCTTTCTATTGCTGTGATAAAACACCATTAAAAAGGCAACTTGAGGAAGAAAGGGTCTTGACCACAGTCCATCACTGAAGGAAGCCAAGGCAGGAACCTGTATGTGGGAACTGAAGCAGCAACCATGAAGGGATGCTGCTTACAGACCTGCTCTCCATGGCTTGCTCATCCTGCTTCCTTATACCACCCAGCACCACCTGTCCATGGGTAGTACCACCCATAGGAAGCAGGACCCTCCACATCAATCATTAACCAAGAAAATATACAATAAACAAGAAAATATACAATAAACATGCCCACAGGATAACCTGATGGATGATTTTCTCAACTGATGTTCCCTTTTCCCAGGTGACCTTTTGTGTCAACTTAACAAAAAACTAACCAGCATGCCTGCAAATCAAAGACCATTCTCTATGTTTACTTAACCTGCAAAAACTTTTTCATTAGATACAAGTCATTTATTTTGGTCACACAAAGATGGCAATGGTGTCATTTACTACAGAGCTGTCTATATAGATAAGAATGATTAAAGACTTCATAATATGAACCTTTTTATATAATGTTTACCTCATACTATATAAAGATAAAAAATTGTATTACTAGAACTATAAAAATTAACCAAGGAAACATAAGTAAAGACTTGAAAAATTTGAAAGACATAAATTGTTTTAACATATAAGCCTTAAAATTGTATTTTTCTCAATATGAATATGATGAGTTTAGAGAATAATCACACTAAAATTCTTTTGCAAAAATAAACATATAAAAAGACTCAGAAACACATTGAAAAAGAAAAGTAATAAAGTGATACCTAGATTACTGTATATTACAGTATAATATAACTTTATAGCAATTAAAGAAATTTGGTACCAGCAAAGATGTAATAGAAAAAATAATCAGTGGAATAGATCTCACAATTGAACTCCACACACAGGAGAAACATAAGTTATTGATGCAGAATGTGTGAAATCTTGGACTGATCCTCAACACTGTACAAAAAGTACATTAATACTGGGACAACTAGACAACAGATAAGCCATTTAGACAAAAAGAAGGGAAAAATGACTCATTTCCTATCTCTGTCCTTGTGTCAAGGTAGATTATACACAGAACAAAGGCACAAAGAACAGTCTGTCTGCTTTCTTTCTTTCACGTTCTTTCTTGAGATTCAAACTCATAGCTGCCTGTAACTCAAATTCCAGGAGATCCAATACCCTCTTCAAATCTTCACAGGCACCAGGTATGCATGAGGTACACATACAGACAAGAAGACAGAAGCACATGGCCAGAAATAAGAGTCAATAAACACAAAAGAAAGAGTAGTAATATTAGTTCCATTTTAGGTGAAAACACTGAAGTGGAGAGCTTGTTTATACGTTGTCTCACAGCCAGTATACCCTAGGATAAGAATTCAACAGCATATGATTTGATGCTAGATTCCACAATTCCTCCATTGTGTTACCTTGTCTCTCTGTAACAATGATAGAATATTGGTAGGCACAGAGAACGTGCGCAATAAAGCCAAGAGTGAGGAATAAGCCTCGAGGTAAGTGTGTGTGTGTGTGTGTGTGTGTGTGTGTGTGTGTGTGTGTTTCCCTCTGTTAAATCATGGACCATTTGAAGTAGCATAATGGGTATTAAGACAGGAAAGGGAAATTTAAACCACTTCAAAGTATGTACTGAATATTAACTTTATATGTTGTATAATTTTGGATATGATTTCAGTAAACCCAAGGTTTCATGTGGAGGAAATTTGGTCCCTGGCATGACAATGTAGAGAGACAGTGTTGAATCAGGAATCTATAAAATTGATCCTACCTGGTAGGCTCTGGATTGGAATTCCCAGTACCACCAAAAGAAACACAAAAAGTCATAAAGAGAAAGGAGTTGTGAGTCTACTGGAGTTGAAGAGTTTGTTGGGAAAGCATTACTTGGAAGGAAATAAGAAAGACCTCTTGGAGCCTTGAGTTAATTCTCTTCAGATGTTTTTAAACAAAATAACCAGTGCTTTCCTACCTCACCACATGATCTCCCCTGATACATATTCTTGTGCTCTATTGGTATTTGCTGTGTAACATAGCCAAGGGGATCCTCATCATAAGCCAAATGATGCAAGATCCACACCTTTGAACACCCAGAACAGAGTTAAATGAAGTGCTCTCTCTCTCTCTCTCTCTCTCTCTCTCTCGCTCTCGCTCTCGCTCTCGCTCTCGCTCTCGCTCTCGCTCTCGCTCTCGCTCTCTCTCTCTCTCTGTGTGTGTGTGTGTGTGTGTGTGTGTGTGTGTGTGTGTGTGTTACTGAGGATTGAACTGTGAGCCTCTGGGCATGCTAAGCATACAGTATAGCACTGAGCTATACTATGACACTTTTTTAATTAACTCTTCTTTACACAATACATTTTGGCCATGTTTTTTTCTATCTTGACTCCCAGATCCTCTCCACTTCCCTATCCATCCAACTGTATGTACCCCCAAAACAAACAAATAAACAAACAAAAACAACAAAAGATACCTGCTGGGAAAGGGAAAGTCAGTTTTCTCCAATGGAGTGTTACTTTGTATATGAAGCATATTCCAGATCAAGACCTTTGCCCAGCAATAGTTGTCCAATACAAAACAAACTCTATTTTTTTTAGGTGAGCTTTTAATTTCATTTTGTTTGGACATTGTTTTTGTTCAGGTCTCTTTTTACGAAGTACCCAGTATCCATATATCTTATTATAGTAACAGAAAATGAACTAATATAATACGTGTGTCAGTGAAAAAAGCAAGCATAATTTTCTGGGCAGAGTAATTATATCTGGCAATAGCATACAAAATAATTTTGAGAAAAAAAATAGGAAGGCAGCAAGACCAGCATGGAGATAATCACAATGTCAGTAAACACAAAAAAATATGATTGGAAAGGAAAAATAGCTTAGGGGAATACTGGTTAATTAACCAATGCACAAAACTGTTTGTATCTATCCCTATACAAAACAAAAATGTATAGCTTATAAAATAGTGTTGACTTCAACAACTTTATAATCCATTAGAATATAAACATAAAACCTTGGAGATGGTAAGCAAATGAAGCACCTTTTTCATTAGATAATGATAAAACTTATCTATTGATATAAAAAATGTAAATCATTGGCAAAGAAAAATAATTTATATGATGAAGTTGAAAATTGTCACAGTTTCTTCTTTAAATTTTTTTAATTAAATTTTTTTCATTTATTTTACATCCTGATCACAGTTTCCCCTTCCTCCTCTCCTCCCATTTCCTCTCTCCCACCTTACCATTTGGAACAAGAGGTGAGTGACTGGTCTCTTAGCTAACCTGCCCCAATCCCTGGACCCTAAACCTCAAGGCACATCCCATGGCCCTTCCCCTCCCATCTCAGCCCCAGAAGCCAGCCAGCAGGTTAAGAGTCTTGCAGGCAGGCAGCTCCACCACCACCACTACCCATTGGACCCTGTAACCTAAAAGACCCACCCCAAAGCCCAAAAGTTCCTTCTGGCCAACCATCCCTGGTAAACTCCGCAGCCCCTAGAGGCACAAGCACCACCTCCACCATTTGGAAGAAGAGCAGCCTCCCCATGAGCAGCCCTCTCCAGACACATCAGCAGATCCTATAGGCAGAAGTGACATTCATACCAGTTGGAAGAATAAGCATAGGCACAACCCACACGAGTTTGAAGAATAGACCCCATAGGCACAAGTAAAGCCTGCACCAGCCAGAAGAACTGGACAATATGCTGTATCCAGGCACACAAACCTCAGCTGAGACAACCCTACTCAACCTGACAACCATCCAGTCACCAGAACCCTGGGCCATTCGGGGCAAAAGACAATAAAGGAAACAGACGATAAAGGAACAAAAGACCCACCCAACAAAGATATCACAAGAATCAACATCTGTTCCTATAATTATCCCAAATCCAGATAGGTAAACAGCAGTGTAAGAATACATTTCACAACATAAAAAGCAATATGGCACCACCAGAATCTAGTGGTTCTACAGCAGCAAGACCTGAACATCCCAAAGTAGATAAAGCAGAAGAAAACGACCTTAAAAATAACTTTATGAAGATGATAGAGGCCCTTAAAGAAGAAATGAAAAAATTCTCTTAAAGAAATGGAGGAACAGACAAAAACTGGAAGAATGCTTGGACTTAGCTGTGAAGGGAAGAATGAAAAAACTCCAAAATCTTCCTTGGCTTATTCTTGAATGGTGGGAGTATAGTGAAGAAAAGAAGCAAAGAAGGGAGTGGGAAGGGGAGAGGTGAAGGTCTTGGGCAAAAAATTATAAGTAGTTGTGCAATCTTAATTTAATGCCAGCCTTTTTTACATTAAGAATCACTATTTCATTACTCAGAGGAGCAGGGATTAGGCTGGCGCTCCAGCTCAGTGGCTGAGTGCTTACCTAACATTCCTTGGGCCCTGGGTTAAATCCCTAGTTCCACAAAAGAAGCCAAGCAAACAGAGTAGGAATGAATATTTATCATTTTGAATTCATTTGAAAAGACTCAGAGAAATAAGTAAGGAAATTCAAAGTTTTGTTTTATTTTAGTACTCAGGATCAAATCCAGGGCCTTGTGCTTGCTAGGCAGGCAAGCCTATCACTGAGCTACATTTCAAGCCGTAAACTATTCAAATGAACAAGTACTGGTTAAGGAAGACAGTAGCATGAAGATTAACTAATAAGGATACCTTATAACAAACTAAGAAAGGACTTCCAGCTGAGAAGCTATAGTTAAGTGATGGCTGCTGGGGAGGCAGATCAACTCTCTTTAAGGATTCAGGCCTTGAGAGGCCAACCATGCTCCAGCAGATGGCCCCACACTCATAAAAATACTGTCAGTACCGAGTATACTCATGAAGTCATGAAGTTGTGAAGGAACAGTGATTGGAGGAATGGGAAGGACTTGATCAAAATACATTGTATGCACCTACAGAATTACAAAAACAAAACTAGGAAAGCAAAACATATTTCAATGCAATAACAATTTCATGTTATATTTTATATAATAATCTTAGTAATTTGCTATTTAATTTCCATTCAAGAATGCCCAGTTAATTTTAAATTGTAGCATATCGCTAGCTCTTAAGATGTTCACTATTTGGAATTTGGGTATAGCACAGTGGACAGATTACTTGCCTAGCACGTGTTAGGACTTGTATTCCACCCTTAGCATTGAAAAATAAATTTTTTAAAATTCCCATTTAGTCGATAAAAATTGGTATTAGGCTTCATTTATTTCCTCCATAAAACATAGCAAATGAATTTTCAGGTGCCTTTTACATGTAACATTCTATATGTGCGTGTGTGTGTGTGTGTGTGTGTGTGTGTGTGTGTGTGTTTTACAAAATGGCTGTAAAAGTCTTTAAATCCTGTAGAATATGTGCCTAAAAATCTAAGACACTGAGTCAGGTTAGGAAGTGCATATAAGAGGGAAAGCAAGGAATTACCAAAAATATATTGAAGAAAGAGAAATAATGAAGCTGTTCCAGATAGAACAAATATAAAGGTGCTGCATCTCTACTGAGATATAGAACTAAACTAGATTGCTAGAGTAGTGTCTTGGAACCCTAGAAATAATCTGTGATGCACAGATGCTACACTGTTTGCATGGCATGCATCCTACTGAAGGTCATCTTGATGAAAGGCAGATGGGGAGAAATAATGATCTCATAAGAAGATGCAGGTGCTAAGAACCAAAAACTTCCCCTCATCACCTTTGAATAAATGTGACCACACACAGACACTGAATGGTAACACCTGAATGAAGTGCTCATGGTTTTGGAGTTGACATATGTGCTACCCAATACACTGCAATAAATGAGTTAAATGTATTCATCCTGTGGGCCTTGAAGAATAACCACTCACTTCTGATGATGTCATATTTGTTCCTTTGTTTAATTATGAAAAGATAACCAAAATGATCTTTTCATATTTTGATGGAAACTTTTTAATCTTCAAATTATTAACACTTCTATCCAGTATCATTGGGGAATCAAACCTTTCATAATTTCCAGTGGCTATACTGTCATAGATTGATAGCAAAACCCCAATGTTTTGATAAGTTTTTCATAAATCACTTTTATTAGTAATTTTACATGCAGTCATGCCAAGGATATAAATTTAATTATTTCTTATCCAGAATCATGAAGTCTGAGTGGGCAAAGAAGAGCAGAGTAGAAATAAGATTTGGGGAAATGTCATTAAACTATTACTATTATGTTAACATCAAGGTTCATGGTAGTTGCAATTCTTAATATATAGTCAAGCATTTATTCAGGGTGAGCTAAAAATCTTTTTTGCTCTTCATATGAGGAAAGTCATAATTAGAACTATTTGGTTAGTGTCCAAGAACAATGATAAACTGTGATCCCAATATAAGACCTGTGGGGGCTGGAGAGTTGACTCAGTGGGTAAAGTGCTTGCTTTTTAAGCATGGGGACCTGAGTTTGGATCTCTAGAATTTGCATAAAAGCTGGGCACATCAATGTATGCCTGTAACCCTAATTTGGGGGGAGCAGAGACAAGAGGTCCTAGGAGGCTCACTGTCATCTAGTCTAGCCAAAATGATGATCTTGAGGTTTAGTGAAAAGCCTGGTCTTCAAAACTTAAGGTACAGAAACAACTGAGAAAAAATATCTTCAGATACATCTGTATGGACAAGCTCACCTGCAAACATGTGCACATACACATGTAATGTTTTTTAAAAAGAAAAAAATTTAAATAAAAAAATGAACCTCTGGATTATCTTGAAGTAACATCTCCTATACTGATATCACTGAGTATACTTCCTTCAGAAATTTAGTTAGTTTGTATGAAACTGACCCCTAATCACTAGCTTTGTGACCTTAGACAATTAATCCAACTTCTCTATAACTTTAACTTTAAAACAAAGCATTGACTCTTGGGTGTTTTTTTTTTATCTAGCATTTTAAGATTGAACAGTAAATGTATTTTATGTGAAATGTCTCTGCAGATATTTTAAACCCATACTCATTTTTCTTGCATATGTTCTTAAAATTTTACTAAAATAACAAAGTGAATGTAAACTATAAGTTTGATAGCTCCTCCTGCCATTTAGTGCTACGATGATAAATCTTATCTTCATAAGAAATGGAATGTGAAGGTTGGAGAGATGGCTCATCGGTAAAGAGCACTGGCTGCTCTTCCAGAGGACCCAGGTTCAATTCCCAGCACCCACACGGCAGCTCTCAACTGTCTATAACTCTAGTTCCATGGGATCCAATGCCCTCACACAGACACACATGCAAGCAAGACACCAATGCACATAAAATAAAAACAAATCTTAAAAAATAATAAATAAATAAAATTTAAAGAAAAAATGGAATGCAGTATTTCAAAACTCAATTTAACTCAAGGAGATATAAAAATTTCAGAAAACAATTAGCATTCTGATCATTCACTATTTTATGTGTATGTGTGTGTTCCTGTTTGAGTGTGTGTGTGTATGTGTGTGTGTGTGTTTGAATGTGTATATATACATGGAGAAATCAGAGTTCCTGCTGTTCTTCAGAAGCTATTCACCTTGATTATTGAGACAGGGTATCTCACTAGGGTGTGGGGCTCACCAAATGGGCTAAAGTGAATGGATAATTAAGTGAATGGATAATTAGCCTCAGGGATATGCCTGTTTCTGTGTCCTCAGCACTATGATTACAAGCACAGGCATCACTTTCAGCTTTTACTGTGGTTGCTGGAGATTGAAGCATGCTTGACTTGTATGGTAAGCACTTTTTGACTGTTCTGTCTCTCCAGCCCCTCAAAAAACTATTTTTTAATGGAAGGGAAATACGAAAACAACAACAAAAGAAATTGTGTACATTTTTAGACAAATTTTTTTTCTTCTTGGTTTCCCTTCCAACCTTATCACTAGAAGAAGGGAATGCTCTAATATTCTAGAAGTGTCTCAGTTCACCAAAATGCATACCAAGAATTTTCACCAGCCAGGTATGGTGGCACACATCTTTAATTCTGGTGCTAGGGAAGCCGAGGCAGGTAGATTTCTATGAATTTGTGGACAGCCTATGTATAGTGAGTTCAGGGCAGCTGGGGCTATGTAGTGAGACTCTGAAAAACAAACACAAAAACAAAAACCCAGACAAACAAATCAAAACAAAGACCTACCAGTTCTCACCATCTATCCGGAGAAAAGATCAAAATCATGCACTGCAAAACATTGCCTTGTAATATCACATTAAGTTCGTTGCCAAGCTAAATGCAACATCAAGCTAATTCAGTACTACCCTAGTATCGTGCCATACCACTTGTTTGCCAGGCCATAACTGTGCATAGTGAGAGCCCTTGTTCCTTTAAAGGTCATGATATATGTTATATAATATTGTATCCAACATTCTTCTAGCAGAAAGTAGTTAACTGCTGCGAGGTACAAAGACGGAGTTTGCAGAAGCTCTTACTGTAACACTTACAGCCAGAAAAGCAATGGAGAAAACGTCCAAAGTTGTGCTCCCTATTGTTTTTGCTCATGATTCATTTTTCCTCACACCACAAAGGATTTTTTGCACCGGAAGTTCCCTCATAGTCACATGTCAGAAGGCTGAAATCACGGTGCCATAATTAGCCAATGAGAATCGTGCCATGAGAAATTAAGGCCCGCCCCCAAGCAAAGTTCTGACGGCCGGTAGTTGGCGTTTGTCATGGAAAACTGCTGCTTGACCTGAAGTGAAATTGTTCTCCTGGTAACGGTAGTTCAGGTTTTCGCTGCTGCCTATGGTTTTCCAGTACTAACATTTCCTCAAGGCACTGACACTCTGAAACATGGAGCAATTCTGCAAGACAGTTCCTAACTTTCTCACCAAACTGTGGGTATTAGTCGATGATGCTGTCTTGGACCATGTGATTCGCTGGAGCAAGGTAAAAGATGCGTGGGCGTAAGGAGAGGGCTGTAGCTTCAGAAGGAGTCTTTTCTGGGTGCGGGAAATTTTCAGACAGGTTAAAGGACAGAGGAACAGGCCATTTTTGCAACCCCCACAATCCTTTGATGGACATTGAGTTTCATAAGATGATTAAGCCTCACTTCACCCAGTGCTGCGATTACTGGCAAAAAAAACTACGCTCGTTTTCTACCTTTTTTTTCTCTTCAGAATCACTAAACACATGCTACATGAGTAAAAAGTCACTCAGAATCGGACAGCTTCAACATAAAACTATGATTAGCACATACTCCAGCTTTCCTACTAAAGCACAAATTACGAGGTTTGTTGGGTTTTATTCTGGTACTTGGTATGGATGTGAGATCATATAGTATGTTTATATGAGTGTTCTACCACCGAGCTACACAGCTAGCCCTTACTATTTCTTTCTTTGAACGATAGGGTCTCAGTATGTAGCCCTGGCTGTCCTGAAACTCACTATGTAGATCAGGTTTGGAAAAAGAGGAAGCTTTCCTGCCAAGTGTGCCTAAGCTGGGTGTTCCAGGCCTAGCTACTGTTACAGTTTCTGAGAGAATTTGTGATACACCTCATTTCATCACTGGGGCATTGTTAGCCTCTCATTGCATGAGCTGGGTGAATTATGAATACCCTTTTTATCGCTGGGATTTTGATTTATATTTAGCTTCTAATCACTCTGAACGGGAACAAAAATCTTGTAGAATCTGTTAAAGGCAGATTGTGGCTAGTTCTCTAAAGTGATAGTCACTTTGGCATCATGTCGATTTGTTTTTAAAACAGGGTCTTACTCTGTAACCCAGGTTGGTCTTGATTCAAGATCATCTTGCCTCAGCCTGCCCAGTACTGGTAATATAGGAATGTACTACCACACTTAGCTGAGGTAAAACTTTTTACTAACAAAATGTCAAACATAAATATAAAGTGGTATAATGAATTCCTAAGTACCATAGCTAACTTCAAATAATGATGACCTCATAGTCACTCTTGTTTCATAAACAGCTCCTACTCATAATTCATTTGAAGAAAATAGTGGGTGTCATCTTTAACTTTTAACTTCTTCATGAATATAGATTTTGAGAGGACTGAGCAGACACTGTAACAGGCTGCTCAGTCTTCTTTCAGAGATCAGGCCTCAGTTTCAGTTTCCTGAGACTGAGCAAGCAGTTTCTGAGGAAACCACAAACAAAGGGCAATCAATCTCCAACATTCCCAACAGCAAGGGTAAGCAGTCAGCACATACTAGGCCAGCCAGCCTCCACAGTCAATAAGCTCAAGGTAGTAACCAAATAAGGACAAAGCCTGGGACTTGTCCAGACCTGCCCCAAAATGGAAAACTGTAGCCCTGACCAGCTCCTAACTAGCCCTAGCCAATTAGAATATACTAATGTGATTGCCACTTATTTAAGCCAATCATATGTGAAATGACCTAACTGCCCTAGGAACTCTCCTTAGTTGTGCTTAAAAGGAGCATACACATCCCTCTCAGAGTCATCTCCATTTTGCCTTTGTGTAGGATGTATGGCCCCAGCATGCTCAAGATAATAAACGCTCTTACTGTTTGCATACATGAATGGTGATCTTTCATCAAACTTCTTCAGGACCCTAACAGCTTTAAAACTAAAGAAATATTGAAGTAATGTTTTATATTTAAAACATAAAAATAATATTTATATTATATAGAAATGTTTTATATTTAAATTAGAGCTGGGATATAGGTCAATGGGAAAGCACTTATCTATCATAGGAAAGGCCCTGGGCTCATCACCCAAACCACGAAAGTAGTGATAATAACTTATTAATTAAGTTGGCTTAAAGAGTTTAGAGCCAATATTTCCATCCCACTGGGACTTACCCTGAGATTTTCATGATTTATGCAAAGTTCATGGTTGCTGTTTCCATGTCATATATAGAGGACATAATCTCAAAGCAAATGTCTTAATCCTCTAGCACTTAGACTCTTCCTAACTCATATTCTGCAGTGTTCCCTGAGCCCTGTGTATAGAGGTTGTGTTGTTGATGTATCAATTGTGTATGAGTACTGAACAGCCAGTTGTTCTATGCATTTTGAAAAGTTATGGCTTTCTGTAATGCTCTCTGTTTACTGAGAAAAAAAGTTTCTGTTAGGGTCTGCGAGAAGTCCCATAAAAGACCACCATTTATGTATACAATCAGCAAGAACATTTAATAAAAAATTCTAGCATTCGAGGGTCAACCATCTGACACAGTGGCAAATGGTAACCCCGAGAGAAGCTCACAGACTCCTTTTAAGCAGGATCAGGGGAATTCCAGCTGTGGTTAAATGTACTTTGAAGTGATTGGGTATAGATCCTTACTGGTACAAGAATCATTTTATCATTGGCTTGTAACATCTGGTCAGCAACTGTGGTTGCAGTTTCATGGGCCTGTTTGCTGTGTCAGGGGTCTATTTGACTGAAAATAGCAAGAATATTTTCTGTTTGTGGCCAGGTAGGACCCTGATTGGCTACCAGACTGGATGTACTCCCTGAAGGTCTGATTGAAGCCATAGGTCAACGTAGGATGGTGAGGTAATATGCAGCAGAGGTCTTAGTAAACTGGCCCCTGGAAAAACAAACAAATAAACAAAAATGGCCCTGATAGGGCCAGTCCTGTTATAAGAGGGGACAGATGCTTTAGTTTCTTTGATGAGGAGTAAGAGTTACACTTATCTGTAAGGATAGGTATTTAGAATGCAGTTAAGAATTATACTGATTTAGTAAAGTGGCAATAGTAGGTTCTTCTTTAGGGTCTGTGACTTCCAATCATGGTTAATTGGTTAAGTTTACTGTGCCAGATATGAATTCCTTCTTACTGAGTGGGCCTTATGTTCAATTAGATGGCTGTTGGTTACTCCTAGAATATAAGTGCCACTATTGCACTTTTCAGATGAGGCATGTTGCTCATTATTGTGATTATAGACATTACACCTGGGTAGGACTGTGGACTACTTCCTTCCCTTGGCCAATTACATAGTACTTTCTGGTACTATGGAAGTTAGACTGCAAGAAGGAGGTTTTCAAGTTAGATCTAGCTCAAATATTTTAAGTCCTGTGTCCTATGTGTGTGATGTTGTCAGCAATAGGGATATATCTTCAACCTCTGAGAGGCAACCAAGAGCAACAGCAATAACTATATTCTTTTGGTAGTCACTTGGATTTCCCTTACGAACAACTTGAAAGCAGGTTTCCCATGCCTGGCATTGGAGTTTTTGTTAGATAGTCTCTGGCTTTGGGGGAACACTATCACCCCAAATGACATAATTTCAATTAAACTATATGTATATATGTATACAATATACTTATATGAATATATTATCTAATCTTATGTAACCACAAGATAATTTGGTTTCCCATGGCCTTTTCAAACATATTTAATATTATTTATCCTCCCACCATCTCCTATGTTGTCCTTACTTTCCCCCTCCAGAACCAATTCTTCCCCCCATTTTCCCTTTCATAGCACCCATGTCCTGTTATTCCTCTCCCTAGAGCTCCCCCCACCCTTGCCTGCAGGTCCCTTTTTACTTTCTTGATATTTGTGGATACAATAGGTGATACACTACATCTATGGGTTAAGAATTAGGACCCACAAATAAGCAAAAACATTCAGCATTTATCTTTCTGGGTCTAGGTTACTTCACTCAGTATACTTTTTTAATTCCATATATTAATCTGAAAATTTCTTGAATCCATTTTTCTTTGTAGCTGAGTAATGTATCTATGAACCCCATCTCCATCATTCATCCATCAGGTGAAGGACATTTCAGTTGTTTCCATTTCCTAGTTATTGTGAATAAAGAGCTATGAATATGAATGAGCAAGTATCTGCTGGAGTGAGATGTCTAGTCCTTTGGGCACATGTGGAACAGTAGTATAGCTGAGTCATAAGGTAATTTTTCCTTAAAAAGGTTTTGAAGATTCTCTACACTGATTTGAGAGTGACTACACCAGTTTGCAATCCCATCAATAGTAAATGAAGTGTCCCCCTTCTCTACATCTTAATCAGCATTTATTGTCAGTTGTTTTTCTTGATCTTAACTGTTCTGACTAGGTAAAATAAAATCTCCTTCACCAATGTTGTTTTATAAGGAAAAAACAAATGAAAAGCAGAAATCAAAATCACTAACACTCTCAAATCGAAAAGCAAAGAAGTTAAAATGTAGTGATTATAAAAGGTTAATACAGCAAAAATAATATTATAAAAAGAAACAAAGAAAACTGCTGCAATACTATATGTATCATGCTCTTTAAGTAAGCAAAATATACTTTTACACACAATGCTACAAAAACAGGATATTTGCTTGTTTATATAAAGAATGAAAGCTCTTTTTTGAATACTGAAGATAGATAAAATTTGTTTGTGATAGTGATTTTACTAGGCCATTGCACAGTGGGCCAGAAAAACATTGATGGATTTTGAAGAATATATATACTGAAAATCTTCAATTAGGATAGTGGACACTCCAGTACTGATTTTTTTTATCTGTTGTATTTTATTTTTTAATTATATGTATGTGCTCTGTGCGTGCGTGTGTGTGTGTGTGTGTGTGTGTGTGTGTGTGTGTGTGTGTGTGTGTGTGTGTGTGCACCATGTGAATATAAGTTCCCATGGAGGCCAGAAGAAAGATTTGATCCCCTGAAACAGGAGTTACAGGTGGTCGTGAACTGTCTGATGTGGGTGCTGAGAAACAAACTTAGGTCCTCTGCAAGAAAAGTAACTGCTCTTAACTACTGAGCTAGTTTCTAGCCCCAAATACTGTTTTTTATAATGAATATAAAAGTACAAAACAAAAGAGAATGAGAATTATCCTACATCTTAGCAACATTGAGATTGAATCAATTTTCAAACAACAGTTGTACTAAGAAATATTGTTCATGTCACTCAAAAGTGTAATTCAAAGTTTTGTTAACATGTTTATAAAGTGGTACATTCGTCACTACAATTTTAGAACATTTTATTATTCCTGAATTATAAATCTCTGTCCATTCACAGTCATTCTCCAATGTGGAATTATATTTAAATATAGGCTACCCTGTTTCAATAACACTTTGATTTAGCTCCAAGTCTCAGTTGCTTGCATAGTGTCCTATGAGAACATTCAGAAGGTAACTTTTCTAACAAACCCATTTTAGTGGTGGAGCCATTCTTATTAACTGTGCTGTTTGAGACTTATAAGTAATTACTGCCTTTGGTGGAAGTCTTAACCTTCCCTGTATACTCTCTGTGTGTGGTTGTTTGGATGAGAAATGCCCCCATAAGCTTGAGTATTTGAACATTTGGTTACCAGATGATGTCATTGTTGGCAGCGGTTTAGGAGACTCAGTATTCCTGGAGGAAGTATATCATTAGAGACAGGCTTTGAGGTTTCATAGTCTTACCCACTTCCAGTTCTCTCCCATTCTCTCTGAATCATGTTTGTGCTTGAGAATGTTATCTCTTTGCATCCTGCTCCAGCTTCCATGCCTTCCTGCCCTGATGGTCTCTTAAGCACTAATAAATTCTCCCTTCTGTAAATTGTCTTGGTCATAGTGTTTTATCACAGTCACAGAAAAGAAACACACACACACGCACACACACACACACACACACACACACACATATAGTGTGTGTACTGATATATATATAATATATATATGTATATGTATGTATTGATAGTTTACAATTTGCTGATAAGACAGCACTATAGAGTACTAAATACATACATATTCATATATGTGTGTATCTCGTATTTTACATTCAGTACTCCACATTGCTATCTTATCACCTTTAATTCTAACATTGTTACAGCTCACATACAACATGAAAAGATTCCCCAATAAGGCAAAGCAGAGTCTCTAGCCAACAGGAATCAAGGTCCCTTTGGCTTTAATGTGTGTTTAGTGAGTTAGCTCTTGCAGTTCATTTTTCTTATCTGAAAACCTAAGATCAATTCTATCCATCATTTATAAGTCATAAGTCTCAGCTAGTTATTAAATTACTAGGCAAGATGGTAATGAGCCCAAAGTCCTTTAGTAGTATCAGACTTAAAGATCAATAGAAGGTTTGTCGGCCAAGTTTCACTTTGATCATTTTTAGAAAACAGGAGTGTCCATTTATTCGGTAGAGGATATTTAATATGGTGCTTTGTGTTAGCAACCTCCTGATTAGATTATATTTTCTCCTCTTCTATAAGAAAGAAATTAGTATGGATGTTTTTCTCTTTTGCAGTTGCCAACTCATATAGTTCTGGTTACAAAATGTAAATAATTACTTTCTAATTTTTCCAATGCTACAGATCAATTTTCCAATGCTACAGACCTTGTGTTGCTGGACAAACCCTTGCCACTGAGTTAATCTCCAGACACCCTATTTTTTGCTCTGTAAGATCTTATTGTATAGCGACATTGCTCTTAAACTTGTGATCCTCCTGATTCTGCCTCCTGAATGCTAAATTATGTATGTGATAATACTCCCAGCTAATTATCTGTGTTTTCTATTTAAGTTATTTTTAAGTTATCATACAAAGTAATGGGCTTAATTATGACCTTTTTATACACGTGCCATAATTTTTTTCTTATTTATCCCTCTCTCTTACTGCTTTACCTTATTTTCCAAGCCTCCTCTTGCTAGTCCCTTCCCCAATCCTGTTTAATGTCACCATGAGCTTTTCCAATACTCACTATTTCATTCTCAAAAATCTAAAGATGGAGCAAAATAAACAGTGTGGTTAACTTGAAACATACATCATTACATTTTCTTTGATTTCATTATGTATCATTATCAAGCCTCTAATTATTCAGAAACCTTTCAACCAGTTTATAGTTAATGTTCTTCTCTATGACATTTTAAACTTCTTGACTCCTTTCAATTGAGTTTGTGTGTGTGTGTGTGTGTGTGTGTGTGTGTCTCCATAAAGGGTTGATCAAGAAATAGAATAATGTGATATTTTGCAGATATTGTCTGACCTTCTTTATTAATCTCTGAAGACCTGTCAGTTCTGGGGAAAACAAAGGTGGTATGGATTCTGGTCTTATAATAAGTTACTATACGAATAGTCTTGAGAAGCAAAGCCAACTAAAGATAACCCCATCCTCCTAAAATATACATACCTTTTATTAAAGTGACTCAGGGACCCTACTAATGGCTAGACTAGAATGAATCAAAATCCTTGGTGCCAGGGCCAAAGGAATGACTCAGTAGGTAAAAGTGCTTATTGCACAAGCAGAGGACCTATGTTCAGATGCCAAAATTCAGGTAAAAATGTGTGTGTGTGTGTGTGTGTGTGTGTGTGTATGTCTGTGTGTGTGTAAGACAGGAGAATCACTGGGGCTTTCTGGCTACCTACATAGTACCAGGTTCAGTAAGAAACCTTGGCTCAAAGGAATAAGGTAGAGAAATAAAGCAAGACACCTAATGTCCTCCTCTGGATTTCAGAAGCACATGCATGCATACACAGGCACATACACCTATAAACATACACACACACACACACACTATCTTGGTGGTTTGGGGTATTATAATGAGCCATGTAACCTCTAAAGCACTAAACTATGTGTGGAATCCTATGGGTA
>LZPO01017285.1:287335-307163 GCA_001675575.1 Neotoma lepida | reverse complement strand
GGGGCGGGAAGATGGAGGAGAGGGGAAACTGGTGGGGTGGGAGGAGGGAGGAGAGGGGGATCTGAGGTTGGTATGTAAAAGGAGTGGAAGATCTTTTTAATGTAAATATAAATAAATTAATTAATAAAAAAAATTAGGTACAGCAATATCTTCGTCATTACTCTTTTGCTAAGTGTTGTTTTGTGTATCTGAGGTCTTATGGACACTAAAATAAATTTTAAGATCTTTTTCTACTTCTATGAAAAATGATATTAGAATCTTGATAGGGATTGCATTCTGTAAATTGCATTTGGTACAATGGCCATTTTCACAGTATTGATTCTTCTAATCCATGAGTATGAAAGGTATTTACATCTTTTAGTGTCTTTTTCCTTTTATCTTGAATATTTTCAAATTTTCATTATACAAGTCTTTCATTACCCTGGTTAGGTCTATTTCAGGATTAGGGCAGGACTTTGCCACACTTGTGAATGAGACTGTTTCCCTAGTTTCTTCAACATATTTGTTATAGGTATGCAGGAATATTACCAATGTGGGGGTTAGTTTTGTATCTTGACATTTTGATGAAAGTATTTATCAGTTCAGTTTTGGGTGGAATATTTACCAAGTCTTATGCATAAAATTATATCATCTGAAAATAAGAATAAGTTTACCTCTTCCTTTCATATTTATGTCTTCTTTCATTTGCTTCTTTTGTCTTATTGCTTTAACTAAGAATTTCAATACTACAATAAGTAAGAGTGGAGAAAGTGTCTTGGGATCCCACACTGCCTCACCTCAAGTTAGGCCCCATTCCTCCCTACTTCATAGACTATCTGAGAAAGAAATCTCCTTCTCTGAGCTCTTCACCTTCACGAATCACTAAAGTTGCCCAGATCATTACCTCACCTCAGAACTCTCTGTAACCACCCAAGAAGTCCTTGTAAGGGAAACATTTCCAGCAGATGACTTTACTCAACAAAATTATCAATCATAATTGATGAGGAATCAAAAGTATTCCATGATAAAAATAGACTCAAAGCATATATGACCACCATACAAGCCTTACAAAGATTATTGGAAGGAATATTTCAGAACAAAGAGAAACACTTTGGTAGATACTAAGCTGCAGAGTAACATCAGGATGGTAAGAGTAGATGACTTTGATACCATACTATCACCAATGGACAGGACATCCAGAAAGAAAAAAAAAGGAAAATATCAGAGTTAAATGTCAGAGACCAAATGGACCTAGCAGACATCTACATGATATTCCCTAACACTACAGAACATATTCAAATTGTTAAATGTGTTAAAGACAGAAATCTCATGCTTATCTCAATAGAGGCCAGAAAGGCCTTTGACAAAAATCCAACATCCTTTTCATGGTGAAAGTGCTAGAGGAAATAGAACTGGAGGGAACATTCCTCAAAATATTAAGGGCCATATATGACAAATTTACAGCCAACATCACCTTTAAATGGAGAAAAACTTGAACCAACCCCATTAAAATCATGAACAAAAGACTGCGCACTCTATCTACTCCTATTTAAAATAGTGCTCGAAGTTCTAGCACAAGTATAAAACAAGAGAATTGAAACAAAAGGATACAAATAGGAAAAGAAGCAGTCAAATTATCACTATTTGTAGATGATGTGATACTATAAAAGATGCCAATGACTCTGTCAGAAAATTCCTAGAACTTACTGCACTTTCCACAAAGTTACAGGATACAAAATCAACATATAAACAAGCCTTTTCATTTCACAATGTTCCATTTGCCTATTGTTGTGATTAATTCATGGGGATTCTGATTGCAGTTTTATTGAATCTGTAAAATGCTGTTGAAAGAATGGAGTTTTACTTAAAATGCATCCTAACTTTTCTAGCACTTTAAGGATTTAGATTTTACATTAATGTCTTTGATCCACTTCAAGTTGACTTTTGTACAGGGTGCTACAAATGGGTCTAATTTCATCCTATGTGTGGACATTGAGTTTCCCTAGACTATTTGTGGAATAGTCTGTCTTTCCTCCAGTGAGTATTTTTGACATTTTTGTAGAAAACCAGGCAGTAATAATTGCATGGATGTGTATCTGGATCTTCAATTCTATTCCATTGGCCCAATTTCCTGCCAGTGCTATGCTATTTTAACTACTGTGCCTCTGCAATATCACCTGAGAAGAGATATGTTAGTCATTCCGGCATTGTCCTTTTTTTCTCAAGATTTCTTTGTCTATCCAGGGACTTTTATACACACACACACACACACACACACACACACACACACACACACACTTTCCTTTTGAGAAATCTTTATTCAGATATTTAGTATATATTTTTTAATTTGGTTGTTCATTGTTGTTGTTATTGCTTGGGAGTAGATGGCTTAGTTTGTCATATATCCAGATCCTTTAGTTTTTCTTCTTTTTTTCTTTTTTTAAATTGTTCATTTACTTATTTATGTATTTTCCCCCTCTTATTAAAAGTATATTTTCTCATACGATATATCTTGATTACAGTTTCCCCTCCTTCTACTCCTCCCGTACGAATGCACTCTCTTTCTTTCTCTTATTAGAAGAGAGCAGGCTTCTAATAGATAACAACCAAACATGACAAAATAAAATGTAATAAGATAAAACAAAAACCATCACATTGAAGTTGGACAAGGCAACCCAACAGAAGAAAAAGAGGCCCAAGAGAAGGCACAAGAATCAGAGACCACCCGTTCACACACTCAGGTGTCCAATAAAAATACTAAACTGAAAGCTATAATAGATCCACAGAGGACTTGGTACAGACCCATGCAGGCCCTGTGCTTACTGTTTCAGTCTCTGTGAGCTCATATGAGCTTTGCTCCACTAATATAGAGGGCCTTGGTCTCCTGCTGTCCTTCATCTCCTCTGGTTTTTAAACTCTTTCAACCTCTTTTTCTGATGGGTTTCCTGAGCTCTGAGGGGAGGGATTTGATGGAGACATTCCATTTAGAGCTATGTGTTGCAAGGCCTTTCTCTCTGCTTAATGTCTGGCTTTTGGTCTCTATATTTCTTCCCATCTGCTGCAGAAGGAAGCTTCTCTGATGCTGGCTGAGGAAGGCACTGATCTATGAGTATAGCAGAATATTATTAGGAATCAATTTTTGTTAGTTTTTTTAGATCAGTAGTATTTGGTTTTACCCTATATCTCTGGGGTATCTAGTCACTGGTCCTTAGTCACCCAAGCAGTATAGGGTATGGGTTCCATTTCATGGAGTGGGCCTTAAGTCAAATCAGATATTGGTTTGTGCCACCATTGCCCTGGTATATTTTATAGGCAGGACAGATTGTAGATCAAAGATTTTGCAGCTAGGTTGGTGTTTACATTTCTCTTTTGGTAGCCTGCAGAGTACCTTCCCACACTAAAGACACTATAACATAGGGGTGAAGGTACATAGGCACTAGCTCAACATCTCCGTGTTCAATGAGTTGTATTGTTGTCTTCAGCAATGGGGTCTTGCTATCAGTTTGTAGCGAGCAACCTATTATCTTGGCAACAGCCTGGGTTGTTTGGGAATTTCCATGGAACCCCTTTGGCCAACAACTAAATTGGATGTAACTAAATCTCAATACTGGAAGCTTCATTTAGTGACAAGAGATAGCCAGTTGGTACTGCATCTCCATCATTATTGGGATACTTCTAATGTATCATACTTTAATGAATTATTTGAGTACTCCTAATGGATCACCTTCATATATTTTAGGAAGTTTCCACTGCACTGGGTTTTCATACCACCCCTCAAATGCCCCTCAAATCTAGCTGTCTCTCCCTGCATTTCCTCCCTCAACCCTATCTCCCCTCACCCTGCCCACATAATCCTCCCATTCCAGGCCCCCATACCCGGTCCACCCATAAAATCTATTCTATTTTCACCTAGAAAGATCCCTATGTTAACACCTGGTCCCTTTCTTTATACCTAACTTCTCTGGGTGTATGGATTTTAGCTCAGTTTTCATTTGTTTAATGGCTAATATCCACATATAAACAAATACATGCCATATTTATCTTTCTGGAGTCTGGATTATCTCACTCAGGATTATTTTTTCTAGTTTCATCCACTTGCCTGAAAAATTTATGATGTCAATTTTTTAGCAGCTGAAAATACTCCTTTGTATAAGTCTACCACATTTTCTTTATCCATTCTTCTATTGAGGAACATCTAGATTGTTTCTAGTTTCTGGCTATTATGAATAGAGCAACAATGAACATGGTTGAGCAAGTGTCTTTGTATGATCAAGTGTCCTTAAGTATATGTCCAAGAGTTATATAACTGGATCTTGAAGTCGATTGATTTCCACCTTTCTGAGAAACTGCCATATTGATTTCCAAAGTGGCTGTACAAGTTTGTAATCCCACCAGCAATGGAGGAGTGTTCCCCTAGTTCTATATCCTCGCCAGCATGATCTATCAATTTTATTATTGATCTTAGACATTCTGAGTGGCGTAAGATGTAATCTCAAGGTAGGTTAGATTTGCATTTCCCTGCTGGCTAATCCTAGGATGTTAAACATTTCTATAAGTGTTTCTTGGCCATTTGAGACTCCTTTTCCCATTCTGTAGGCTGCTGTTTTGTCCTATTGATGGTGTCCTTTGCTTTACAGAAGCTTTTCAATACATGAGGTCCCATTTATTAATTGTTGGTCTTAGTGCCTGCACTATCAGTGTTCTGTTCAGGAAGTTGTCTCCTGTACCAATGAGTTCAAGGCTGTTCCCCACTTTCTCTTCTATCATGTTTAGTGTGTCTGGTTTTATGTTGAGGTCTTTGATCCACTTGGACTTGATTTTTGTGCAGGATGATAGATATGGATCTATTTGCTTTTTTCTGCACAAAAACATCCAGTTTTACCAGCAACATTTGTTGAAGATGCTGCCTTTTTATCCAGTGTCTATTTTTGGCTTATTTATCAAAAAAGCAGGTGCTCTTAAATGTGTGGATTTGTATCTAGGTCTTCAATTCAATTCCATTAGTCAACATATCTGTTTGTATGCAACACCATGCTATTTTATTATTATAGCTCTGTAGTACAACTTGAAATCTGTGGTAGTGATCACTCCAGCAGTTCTTTTATTAGTCAGGATTGTTTTAGCAATCCTATTTTGGTTTTGTTTGTTTTTTTTTGTTTTTTTTTGCGATTCCATATGTTTTTCTTCCTTTTTCATACCATCTTCTTTGTCAGTATTTTCCAAATGATTAACATGGCACTAAAAGGAAATAAAACCCAGATTATGTAGAGTTACTCTCACTTGGAAATACGTGAGATATTGTGGTATCTTGGCATTTAGTCAGTGGTTGGAAAAATTGGAATCTGTTGGTTAAAGTGATGCTTGGATATTATATATAAATATATATGTAATCCATCCTTATTTATTTGGACTCTAGAGTCACCCAAGTTGTGTATAAGCAATTTAAATTAAGCAATTTAGATCTCAAATTCTGGAACTGGGAAGACAGTTCAGTTGGTAAAGTCCTTGTGCAAGTGTGAGGAAATGGGTTCAGACTCTCTTGACCAATATAAAAGTCAGGTGTAGATGAAAATTTATCCTATTCCGGTCTCGATCCCGCCCAGCTCCTACCGCCGCTTAGACCCAAATAAACACACAGAGGCTTATATCATTTTTAAACTATGGCCCTGGCAGGCTTCTCACTAGCTAGCTCTTACATCTTAAATTAACCCATTTTATAAGTCTATGTCGCCATGTGTTCCACGTGGCTTTACCTGTGTGCCGTTACATGCTGTTTTCTAGATGGCAGAATGGCGTCTGCCCCTGCTCTGTTTTCTGCTTCTCTCTCTCTAGTTCAAATGTCCCTCCTAACCTTATTCTGCCTCACCATTGGCCAAACAGCTTTATTTATCAACCAATCAGAGCAACACATTTTTAGAAAGACATTCCCATCATTTCCCCTTTTCTTTCTATTTAAAAGGAAGGTTTTAACTTTAATATAGTAAAATTACAGAAAACAAAACAGTTATCTAGCAAGAATTATAGTTACAATATCTAGTCTATTTGTATTTTGCAAAATTAAAGAAAATATTTTATCTATCCTATATTTGAGTCTAAAGTTTTGTATCTAATTTATCTTTTATTACAACCAAGGAAAAATATAACTATCTAGTCTTCAACTACATCAAAGACCTCAGAAGGATATAATACTACCTAAGTAAACAGGAAGAACATTGTAAGCAACTTCAAAAAATCTAGAATGACAGAGGCAGCTAGCTACCTGGACAGTCACCCAAAGTTCTTCTGCAATGTTGGGGCATCCATTCTTCATCCTACAGGCCTAGAGTCTCTCAGTCACTTCTCTCTGTGTCCTGTAGAATGTCTGTAGTCTCCTCAGCAAAGCAGGAACCTGAAGGACCATCTTGTCTTGTAAAGTTTAGTGGTCACCTTTCCATGAGTCCTGCATGTCCAGTCAGTATAACATTTTCTCAAGCAGTCCAGGCAAGAATAGTTTCTTGCCCAAATGACTATTTTTGTCAAGAAGAAGATAAACTCCATATGTAGTGTCTTCGACGCCCATCTTTCTCTTTGAAGTAAGTCGGTGCTGCCAGGAGCAGACATGTCTCACTGTTCAGAAAGTCTAAGGTTTTAAAACATTTTAAATGCCATATTCTGTAGGTCTTTGAAGTATTTGAAGATTAACTACTTAATTGAAATATATCTATATATACCTAGAAAACTTAACATGACTATAAGTTTGATTATCAGAAAAGACTAATCATTAATCTGTATTTTTTAATTATCCATTACAATTTAAATGAATTACATTATACCTTAAACGAGAGTAGAAATATACATACAGTATAACAAAATTAACTTTAATTTGTGTCAATAAACTAAAATCTATACCAAGGTAAAACATTTTAAACAAGTTGCTCTTTAAAAGTAGATTCAACAATCCACCCTTTTATCCTATCATATCTATATCCTATCCCCCCCCCTTTTTTTAGAAAGAAATTGACTATGACCAAAAACAATTTGTAACCAACCAATCTAAACAAAGACAAACATCTATAATCCATTTTTTAGGAATGTGGGCGAAGTGTTCTAGGCTACTTCCTGCTGATAGAGGGGGTACTGTATTCTTATGGGGATCCTGAGAAAATTAAGAATTACAGTCAAGTCCTGACTGGAGTAGCTGTATTGTCTGAGCCAGTTGNCTTGAAGCCGTTTTGGATGTTGGATTATTTGGGCCTCTCAGGGGGTCTTGGTTGGTCAAACCATATTAGCCTGGAATCAATCCACAGGTTCTCATCTTCTGTGGAAACAAAATCAGAACCCTTTTTCCAAAACAATGTATCCTTAGACATAAATTTTGAAATCGAGATACCTTTAAAATGTACATATTGATTTATCTCAGCAGCTTTTACAACCGAATGTCTCCCTACAGTTAAAACTCCCAAAAACAACACAATCCAGATTCTCTGTGTAATATCCATCTTTACATGGCTTATTTTTTATATTACCTTTACTGTCTCTTTAAAGACTTTATTTTTTAAAACTATTTTTTATGTAACTGTATATATTTTTTTCCTCCCAAGCCTACTTACATTTTTAACACACATTGTAAACTGTTTAAAGTCTTATTTCATGTGAATCTGGCTTATTGTAAGTTTATAATCCTTTTCTGACCAGGAGAGATTTTAAACTGCTAAGCTGTGTGACTAGGACCAGCAGCTAAGCTGTGTGGCTAGGACCAGCAGCCTTGGCTGTTGACTCTGCCCACCTCAGCTTTTCAACATGGCGGGGGCACCCAGGAGAGCCATGCTTACCCGCCAACTCTGAGGTCCATGCTGCCATCAAGGTAGTGTGCAGCTGGCCCATAAACCCTTTTTGTCTGTATGAGTGAAAGCTAAATCCACCATGCAGTACGCTGCACAGCTTGCAAACACCATTGTGTACTGCAGCAGGAATCTGCCATGCTGCTTAGCTCAAGCTCAAATGCCATGAACCCACCACAGTGTAGGTCAAATCTGCACACCACAGCATCTCTGTACCCTGGTGCCTCAGCCCGCAGGAGACATGAAGTAGAAAGCTGTTTTTAGCTCCGTTTTAGAATCTCTTATTAAATTCTCTCAGGTTTTAGGTGGAAACTCTTGCCACCACGTATGGGCGCCATTTGTAGACGAAAGTTTGTCCAATTCCGGTTCCGGTTCCTGTCCCAGTCCCGGTCCTGCCTGGCTCTCATGGCCACTTAGACCCAAATAAACACACAGAGGCTTATATCATTTTTAAACTATAGCCCTGGCAGGCTTCTTGCTAGCTAGCTCTTACATCTTAAATTAACCCATTTTATAAGTCTATGTCGCCATGTGTTCCACGTGGCTTTACCTGTGTGCCGTTACATGCTGTTTTCTAGATGGCAGAATGGCGTCTGCCCCTGCTCTGTTTTCTGCTTCTCTCCCCCTAGTTTGAATGTCCCACCTAACCTTATTCTACCTCACCATTGGCCAAACAACTTTATTTATCAACCAATCAGAGCAACACATTTTTAGAAAGACATTCCTATCAGTCAGGTGGATGCTGCACATCTTAAATCCCAGCACTGAGGGGTAGAGGACAGAGATAGGCAGATCCAAGGAACTCACTTGGTCAGCCAGTTTAGACATAATGGCAAATTCCAAGTTCAATGAGAGATGCTGCCTCAAAACATATGGTAGAAAAGAGATTGAAGAAGACATCATGGCATCAACCTCTGGTCTCTACCTCTGGTCTCTACATGCTCCCACACAGGAGACTGTACCAGCTCAGATGCTTGCACACACACACACACACACACACACACACACACACACACACCACAGACACAAAGAACAAGAAGAGGAGTAGTGCCCAAGTTTAAAATTAAGCTATTAGAACATACCAATTTGTCTTTTATGACCATCAATCATTTTGAATATTACTTACCTGTTCTGATCCTTCCAAATTTCTTGTTAGAATCTATGACATTATTATTAATTTTGATTTTCATTCTTTATACTAGATGGTTTCCGAAAGATATTGAATGCACCACAGGATGAAAACACTAGCGAGGAGAAGAAACCATCTCTTCAATTTCAGCATCAACTCTTCAAAAAAGGAGGAGCTTGTCTTCTTGAATACATTAAGCGAAAGGTAGGAAGGGGACCCCTGTCTTATACTTTTCTACAGGATTTAGGGTAGCATTCAGTCCTTACTTACTTACTTTAAACATTTCATGATTTCTCTGAGTCTTAGCATGAAGCCTCCTCCCTCTACTTATTATTTTCCTTTGTTTCACTAGAAATGTTCACTTCCACATTAATTTTCTACATATTTTCATATAGAAAATATAAATTTTGTGACTACATAAAATCTAGGAATCACAAATGAGAGAATACATAGAACATTTGTGTTTCTGAAATTAGTTTCATCATTCATTCTTATTATATTTTTTTTCTGAGACAGGGTCTCACTATGTAGTCCTGGCTGTCCTGGAACTCACTATATAGACCATACTGGCCTCAAACTCACAGTGATCCACCTGCCTCTGCCTCTTAAATGCTAGGAATAAAAGCATGGACCACCACCACCCAGCTTAATTTTATTCTTTAAATATGATTGTATCTAGTTGCATACATTTTTCTACAAACAACAAAACTTCATTCATCTTTACACTTGAAAAGAACTTCCATCATGTATATGTACAACAGTTTCTTTATCCATATTCTGTGGCCACATACCTAGTTTGGTTCCATAACTTAGCTATTATGAATAGGGCTGAAAATAACATTTATGAACAGGTATCTCTGTAATATGTTGACTTTGGCTAAATCACAATGATTGATTTTTTCACTTAATATTCATTTTTGGATTTTAAATTTTTATTTTATACATTTTTAATTAAAATGGAAGTATATTTCTTACACCTATCCCTTTCCTTGCTCCAGACCCTTCCAGGTCCCCTCTCTCTAACCTCTTCTTCCATGACCCTCTCTCTGTCCCTTCTAAAACTGATGACCAATTATTTATTATTGTTGCATACACATGCATATGTATGCACAAATATATAACTACTACAGCATTCTGAATCCATTTTGTTGTTTTTGCGTATATGATTTCAGTGCTGACCACTTTATATGGGATAACCAATTAAGTGGCTTGTTGCTGGGAAAGGGTCATTCTCTCTCTCAGTAGTCTGGGGGTGGGGCCCTGTGAAAGTTCCTCCTTTTACATTGTCTATTGATATTACCATTGTTTTGGTCTTTTTTATGGAGCTGTTTTGGGTTTTTTGTTCTGTTTTGTTTTTTTGTTGTTTATTGGTTTGTTTGGAGAGACTATTTCACAGCAGACTTCTTGATATTCTGGCTCTTAAAAAAATCTTTCTGCAACCTCTTCTGTTATGTTCATTGAACTACAGATGCAGTAGCTGTGATGTAAAGGTACACTTTGGGGCTGCATTTCCCACAACCCATTGATCTCTGCATTGTGTCCATTTTCTATGATGCTTTCTATTTTCTGTAAAGAAAAGCTTTTTGATGAGGGGTAATAGTTGTAGATATAAGGATAAGATTTAAAATGTAGTAAGGAATTATGCTGGTCTTACAAAATGCAAGTAGCAGATTCTTTTCTAAAGCCCATGACCTCACTAGCCCAGAAAGTTGGCTAGATTTCTAGTACCAGGCATGATTTCCCTCCTGTTGAACAGAACTTAAGTCCAATTAGACAGCTGTTGGTTATCACTCATTCGAAAGCCTCCTTCATTTCCATCTAGCTACCATGGTGTGAAAAATACTATGCATTTGAGTTAGGTCAGGCATGGGGGCCTCATGAATGAAGAATTCATGGCCACAGGTCTAGAAATAAGCTCATCGGTTTGCAGATGGCAGATGTTTAGGGGAAGTAGAGAAAGAGAAGATGAGACTTATCCAGGAAATGTAGTTTTCACACAAAGAAGGTTCAAAGGAAGCCATGGGTTTGAGCTAGGTTCCTGCCTTTCTATCTTTTGGTTAGTTGAGCCCGGGGTTTGTTCATCTTGTTTATCTTCTCAAAGAATCGGCTCTTGGATTTATTGATTCTTTGTTTTGTTTTCTTTGTATCTATTTCATTAATCTCTCCTCTAATTTTTATTTTTATCATTTCCTGCCATCGACTGCATTTGAATTTGGTTTGTCCTTGCTTTTCCAAATTTTTGACTGGCATCATTAAGTCAATTATTTGTGCTTTTTCTGATTTTTTAATGTAGTCACTTAGAGGTATAAATTTCCCTCATGAGACTTCCAATGTGTCCTGAAAGTAGTCTGGGTTTGTATCTGTTTTTGTGTTTTGTTTTGTTTTGTTTTGTTTTTTGAATTTGGATTACATTGTTTCAACCTTTTCTGGCTTTCAAAGTTTCCATTGAGAAATTAACTGTTATTCTGATGGATTTTCTTTATATGTAATGCATGACTTTTCTCTTGCTGCTTTCTGTGTCTTTTTGTTCTGTATATTTGCTGTGTTAATTATTATATATAAAACCAATAGTAGACAGGTTTTTTTTTCTGTTCCATTTGCTTAGGAAAAAAATCTCATCCTTTCACCTTAAGAACTGTCATTTGTTTGGAGGCAACAAATCAATAAATCTTGCTTTTAACCTAATCTTTTAGTCTCTGTCTTTTTCCTAGGGAATTAATACCCTTTATAATCAGAGTTATTGTTGAAATATATATGTTAATTCCTGATATTTTATTGTTTTGTGGTTTGGGGCTTTTCTTATTCCTCTACCTAACTATTATAGAAGTATAGTTTGTTTTTCCTCTGGCCCTATGGATGTCTTTGTTTTTATTCCAAAGGACTCCTTCCAGTATCTTCCACAGAGCTGGTTTAGTGGTTATGAATGCCTTTAGCTTGTTTTTATCATGGAAAGATTTTGTTTTCCTTTAAATTCTTACAGTTTTGCTGCATATAATATTTGTGGGATGATAGTTGTCTTTCAGAACTTGAAATATATCATCACCTGATTTTTACATTTTTCCCCCATTGTTACTGTTACTCTCACAAGCCTGCTTTTGTAGGTGATGTCCCTTGTGTTCCTTTCAATATACTTTTTTTTTGATCTCTCTAGTTAGTGCGTTAGTTAAAGGGAAATTCTTTCATGTTTATTTTCTATTTGTGTTCTAAATGTTTCCTATATCTAGGTTGACATCTCTTTTCATAACTCTGGAAAGTTTTCGGCAATGGTTTTGCTGAAAACATTTACTATACCTTCAGAATGGAAATTTCTTTCTCTTTTATATCAATGATTCTTAGATTTGATATTATCATAGCATGATGTGCATTCTGAATGTATCAGTCACACTTTTGAATTAATTCATCTGAAGCCTTTTTGGAATATTCTGATTCCCCCATCTTAACTTCAAGCACAAGTACTATGTCTTGTTCTTGAAACATTCTACTGTTGTCATTCTACAGAGATTTTCATTTTGTTTGCATTTTTTTCTTTTCCAATATTTCAGTTTGGTTTTTCTTCAATGTTGCTATATTTGGATTCTTCTTTCATACATTATATTTACTTTATTGTTTCCTTGAACTATTTGTTTAAGTTCTTAGAATTCCTTCAGCTTATTTGTCTTCCTTAATTTCTTTGAACATATTATAATCATGTTTTTCAGTCACCTAACTAAAATTTCATGTAACTAATTCTTACTAGAGTCTTATTTTATTTATGAGATTAGTAATTTTTGGAGGACTAATGTTGCCTTGGTTTTTCAAATTATGGTTTTCCACTAGGTCTTGTATATCTGGAATTTAGCTGTTGGTTGAATTTATTTATTTTTAAATTTCATTATGATCAACTAACTAATTAATTTCAAATCATCCTTACAATTTCAGGGGGACTCTGGTCTTTACAAGTGGAACTATGTTGTTATAGGTTTGTGGTATTGTTTTCATCTGCAAGACTGCTAATGAGGACACCAGAGTTGATCTTAGTATCCCCTTGAAATTATAATATTGTCTGAAAAAAACACTATCAAGGGATAAGTTCTCAATAGCAATCCAGTATTAGCCCAATAAAAAAGTTATTCATTCCTATGCAACAATCATTTTAGGAACTAAAGGCACGTAGATATTAGTGTGTGTATACTAATATATTAGATGCTTTTGATATGAGTAGGAAGAAAGAATTAAACAAATAGCAACAGTAGCAGCAACAGAAAGAATTCAGGGTAAAAGTAGTAGTGTTTGATATTAGCTTGACTGAGAAAAATGGAGGAGAAAAATATGTACAAAAGAAACAAGAAGTAGGGGAAATGGAGAGGGAAATATGAAACATTCTTGCTAAAGGTTAATTGAAGAAGGAGACATATGCAAACCTTGCCAGTCTATGTTCTTTGGGAAAGGAAAATCTAAAAAGAAAGACTAGAGAAGGAAGGGTTGGAGAGAGAGAGAATATGAATGAGGATAAATATGGGGTAGAGTCTTAATGCATTCTACCTAGCCTGTTTGTTGATTGCCTCCCAAAAGTCTGACTTCCACTGGCCATCTTTTTATTGCGTCTATACTTTCTTCCTGGAGATCAGGTTATTCTGGTCAGTGGAGAGTGCTTCCCGGTTGGAGGCTCAGATGCTGGTCATATTTCAGAGCAGTTCTCAGGTATCGGGTTACTAATGTTGGTCTCATCCTTGAGGGGAGGTTGCTTCTATTATCTGGTGGGCGGCTTAGGACCTATACTGTTCACCGGCAAACTTTGGCTCCAGTTTAGTTTCTGCCTTGCTAATTTCTGACTCAAAGACTTTTCCCTATAATCTGGCAGAATTCTCTTGGACCAAATTCAGTACGTAGTCATGTGTAATTTACTCTGAGCTTCCTGGAGAGTACAATTCACATAAGGTCACAGTGGCCATGGCACTACCTTCACAGAGGTCTTTTTGAAATAACATTGTGCAGCTGTTCTGGGCTGAGACTGCTTCTAACACTCCAATAACCATTTGACACTGCACAGACCCATTTGGGGGCACTGATATGTTTTAGCATCACTACTTACCTCTCAGACCCATGAATCCTGCACACTGTGTGTCCCTGTTCCACAGGACCTGCTTCTCTGTACTGCAAACACAGGTGTTCCTTAGACACTAAATTTTGAAGAAAAAAATTTACACAAGTAGAATTGTGTTCAGCAAAATTATCCTTCAGAAGTGCAAAAGAAATAAAGCTTTCAGAGAGAGAGTGAATAGATTTGTTATTATTGGACCTACCTTATAAAAACTTAAAAGATGCTCCAGGACCATGGATGACACCAAAAATAGCCACATAATCGTAATCTCTATAGCCATAGAGATCAATTTTAAGTTTTCATATGGTAGACATTTACATAACCCATATAAACAAAATATTTTTGGTTCTCCTCCAAAAATTAAGAGTATGAAGTGATCATAAGAAAAATGGACTGTTAAAGTAGAGCAAATTTTGTTTTTCTTATACCAAAATGAAACAGCTTTCATTTTAGTCATGGTGATCTTGGAATGACAGTTTCTATTCTACAGGTTAGAAAAATGAGAAACAATGCTTCACGGAGTCATTTTTAATCCCACTGAATAGGGACTCATGTTCAGACATCGCTGATTCTACTGAACATTTAATCTTCTTGGTCTAATTGTGAATAATTTTAAGACATATGACTTGAGGATTATTTAATTTGAGATTAAAACTTATACATGGGGAACAGTGATTCTCATATCTCATTAGTTAGTGAAAGTAATAATATATAAAAGAGATACCATATTTTAATTTCTTATGGCTGAAAAAAGACAATTTTTGTAGCAGTGGCTCAGTAGTTTTTATTCCATTAGTTTGATGAATGTTACAGAAAGGATGCATACTGTCTGAAGAGGAGATGTCTAGTTTATGAGCTATCCAGGTGGTGGGCAATTTGTTTTTCATCGTAGAATCAAAAGAGAGAACTGGCTCATTGATAATATAATTGTTCCTTCTTAATCCTGATAAAATACATCATCTGCACTACTCATTCGCAGTTTACTATATACTGCTTTTCATGGCCATCGCTTTTAAGTCTAAATATCCACTTTCTCTCTGGTCTATTAATTATACAGCAGTGTTTCAAAGATCAGCATATTCTTTGGACACATTTACAGCAGGTAAAACAGGGTGTCAATTTCTATTCACAATTTTGAAGTTTTCCTTTGAGGGACCAGGAGCCTCTAGTTCCTATTCGTAGTAGTGGTATGATATAAAGCTTCAATTTTGAATAATTGATAATACTTTACTCTGTTAAATTTTTATTTTTATTGCTTCTCTCATCTGTATTAAAAAGTTTTAATAAGCTTTTATCATGCCCATACTGTGAGACTCTGTATGAATGAAACTTTTAAAAGTTCTATTAACTATGGTGAGAATGCATTTAGCCCTTTGGAAACAATACATAGTCAAATCATTAAAGCTGTTCCAAGCATCACCTGCAAAATTAATTTTCACATTATTATAGGCATTATTATACATTAAGATGTCTAACCATAGTGTGGTGTTTCATTTCATAAAAAAAGCATATTTTAATATGCTCATAACTCAGCAGGCCAAAAATGAATCTATAGTCTACTATGGGTTATTTCTAAGAGTTAACCATATTGTAAATTATACACAAAATAAAACTACTCCCCGATAATTCTCATAATCACTCCCAACAGGAAAAGGAGGGAAAGGTTCAGAGTTCAACTCTAAATAAAATGAGATGTATATATGACAGAAGGTTTCTAAATTAATATATGTGTCAAAGTTACACACAATGATATATACTGTATTTGGTTATGTTACAGTACTTACCATAAAGTGTATTTTTTCTGTCATTGTAAGGTATTATCATTTCATTAGGGATAGAAATTCTGCCATACTCAACTAGAGTTTTCATTTTTCTTTTCTTTTTTTTTGGTGGAGGCAGGTGAGGCATTTTCAACCTCAAACTTATGATCTCCCTTCTCCCTTCTCCCTTCTTCAGCCTCCAGAGTGCTGGCATTATAGATGTGTGCCAATTATGATTCATATATATGCATGTATACATGTATGTATGTAATGTGTGTGTAATATGTAATACATACGTGTGCATATATATTTTTCTGGATTTATTGAAAGTCTTCTATTGTTCTTGAAATCAGGAAGAAGTATTGTCAGAAACTATAATATTTTTATTTCTTATCTAATTTTTATATGTGTGAGTATTTTGCCTGTGTCTATCTACCACGAACATGTAGTTCTTGTAGAGGCCGGAAGAGGGTGTCATATCCCCTGAGACTTGGGTCCTCTGGAAGAGCAGCTAGCATTATGAACTGATGAGCCGTCTCTCTAGCCTTCTAATCTTCCAGAGCTTTCAAGTTATTGGGAGCATAATAATGTATATAATAACTATAATCTGAAGCATGCATAGTGTAGTACTATAATTGAGGTACATTTACAGAATTGGATGTACTTTTTTCCATTAGTCATGCTTTTTTTTCTTTCTCATTAGTGCTCATAATGGATACTTAATGGTTTGCCAAATTTTTAAACAGCCTGACTGTACTGTTCCCACTTTAGGTGTCAACAATAAAAACTGAAGATACAAGCCTCAACTCTGATGAGTTTCAGAAAATTCTGACTGAGATGCAAGAGCTTAGAAACATACAGAGCAACATAGAGGCCAAACATGTTCAAATGAAACAGTGGGTATTCATCTGTTCTCTAGCACCTGTTTCCAGGATTTCAAGTGTGATTACAGTGGAGTGGTGAAACTCCACACTTATTTTACATGAAACTTTTTAGTGTGATGCCTTTTAAGTTAAAACAGAACACTGAGTCAAATTATTTAATTCTTGAATTGCTATTAATGAGCCAGTAGCTCAACTATAACTGTGATTGCCTAGCATACTACTGCACAAATCAGAAGTAAAATTACCAGGATAAAGACAACAACAGAAATATGAGTACTAAGCTAGATAGTAATTTCCATTTTAACTGAGAAAGAAAACTATAAAAAGTTGTTAAATGTATAAATTCTGTATTTAAGTACTCTGACATACATGCCTAATGCATTTACTGATTCTTCCTTCAGTATTTTTTTTCAGTTTGGCCTATAAAATTAATTCTTTAAAATATTCTTCAGTGTATTTTAAGGAATCAGAGTCCATAACACACCATGCAATGTCTCTGAGTCTATCTTTTGTAGTTGACTTAATAAATTAAGCTTTTCATATACAGCAACAGAGAAAGGTGAGAAGGAGTGGAGAAGATAGAAGCATTTTTTCATCAACACTGAAAATAAACCCAAGATTTTCACTGAAATTGAACATGAGCCAGTCCATGCTAATTTTGGATTCCAATCTGTTGTTGAATGTTAACCATTGCATATGTATATATCATATGGGTAATACTGTTCCAGTGTTCTGGTTGGTTTTATATGCAAACAAGTCAAAACACTACTGCTAAATAGTGAACAAAGTAGCCTTCTGAGGTTCCTTCTAAGCAAATATTTGTGATACTTTCCCATTGTGAAGTTTTTATTATTTTATATAATATTTAGAACTAATTCCTGGAAGAATTTAGGTGCCCACAATAAAAACTGAAGATGTCAGAATCTATATGCTGAATGCAAGAAAAAAATATCTAGTTCTTAGAAGTTGTCATTTATCTGCTACTCTTACTAGTGTGGCCTTTTTTTATTCTTGAGATTATAATTTAATTGCATGTCTCCCTTCCCTTTCCTCTCTCCAAACTCTCGCATATATTCATCCCCACTCGTTTTTTATTAATTGTTATTACATGCATATATCTATATGTATATACATACATTATTAAATATAACCTATTTAGTCTATATAATGGTGATCACATTTGGGCAGTCATGTTGGTGAGACTTTATGGGAGTAGCCTCTGATGTTACTAGAAGACACAATCTCACAGCAAGCTCCCAGATCCACTGGCTTTTCCCAGTCAGAATGTCAGATCAACAGAACAACCTACAACAAATGCCAGGAGGTGATGTGGGGAAAAGGGAACCCTCATTCACTGTTGATGGGAATGCAAACTGTTGAAACAACTATGGAGATCAGTGTGGGTAATTCTCAAAAAGATAAAAATAAATCTACCACATAACCTATACCACTCCATGGCATGTGCCCAAAGGACTTGACATCATACTTTATAGAAACTTGCTAGGCCATGTTCATTCACAATAGCTAAGAAATGGACACAACCTAAATTCCTTAAAACTGACTAATGGAATGAAAATATAATATATATACACTATGAAATACTATTCAGCTGTAAAGAAAAATAATATTATGAACTTTACAGGTGAATGAGTGGAACTGGAAAAGACCACATTGAATGAGGTAACCTAGGCCCCAAAAGACAAACGTCACTTGTTCTCTCATATTGGAGGCTCCTGGCTCTAAATCTTCAGATGTAGGTACATAGCCTGTAATAAATACAGAAATCAGGAAAGTAAAACAGAACCATATCCAGGATGAGGAGTGGGAGTGGGGAGCAATACAGGGGAAATAGCAAAGTACAAATAATTTGATCAGGGACATGGGAAAGAAGATTGCTCCTTGGTGGGATGAGGGGAGGTAAATTCAGAAGAAAGAGGGATGTGGCTAAAAGAACAATAAATATGTCTGAAAAAAAAACATAAGGAATTGTACTATTAACTTTTTACAACAAAAATTACCCCTATAATACATGGGATTCCATGTATTGTTTTAATGAACTGTTTTCATCTGTGCTGACGGTGCTCCCTCTGAGAGCTAAAGACTACCTAACCCCAATACCAGACATGAGAAGCCCTCTTTTGAGTTGCTGACCAGGGCTTTTGAAGAGACTCCCTAAATATGCAGCCTATTACTGTTGCTCTTGGTTACCCCTTAAAGGTGTGAAGTAAATCCCTGTTGCTGAAGACACCATGCACTTCAAAAACAGGACCCAGAGACCTCTGATCTGTAACTGACCTGAATGCCCCTTCCCTGAGGACTAGCTTACATGGTACCAGAAGGTGCCATAGAAACTTTCAAAGGAGGGAGGCAATCAATAGCCCTACCCAACGGTGGTGCCTATGAATCATATGAATGACTAAAATGGCATGATAATCTTAAGGATACAGTAGTGCCACATATACTTGAATAGTAACTAACAGCTCTCTATTTGGACATAATGACCCATTCAACAAGGATATCATGACGAGTACTGGAAACCTAGCTAACTACTTAGAGCTAATGAAATCATGGTTATTGGAGGAGAACCCACAACAACTAATTTACTAAACCAGCATATTCCCTAACAATCATCTATAAACATTTGCCCTTTATACACACAGATCAGTGTAGTCTTGACTCCTCATCAAGGAAACTTATCTTTGCAACGGATGGAGACCACTACAGAAAACTACAACCAATCAAAATGCAGAGTTGTGGGTCCCAGCTCCAGTGGATACATCTACAAAACACTACCATACCTAAGGCTCAGGAAACATTGTAGAAGAGGGGGCAGAAAGATTGCAAGAATCAGAAGATCAAGGAGTTTGCTGTGAGATTGTGTCTCCTAGTAACAGCAGAAGCTATGCCCAGAAAGTCTCACCAACATGACCACTCAAACATGAGCTGAACAAGGATGACACCAGTGGGCATGCCAAAGTTGATGGGGAAAAGCCCAACAGGACTCAACCCTGCACAAAGAACTATAAGCAACTGAGTAAACTTGACAGCAAAAGAGATAGTTCTCCCCATGGAAGAGCACACCAATTGGTTATCCAGTGCCAAGTGATCAGCCCTGAAAGCATACATACAAGTAACATTATACAGACTCAACGGGTTATGTGGTTATGTTTAGGAAT
>LZPO01017285.1:254423-278480 GCA_001675575.1 Neotoma lepida | reverse complement strand
TTTTTCGAGACAGGGTTTCTTTGCGTAACAGCTCTGGCCTTAAACTCGCTCTGTAGACCAGGCTGTCCTCAAACTCAGAGATCACCTGCCTTTACCTACTGAGTGCTGGGATTAAAGTTGTGTACCACCACCACCACCCAGTGACTCTCACCTTTTGATGAGATTTAAACTAGGTGTTCTTCACTGAGAGGAATCAAGTCATTTCTAAAGCTAAATGTGAATATATACAATCTCATAAGTAAAGATCTCCTAGTCATTTTTGGTCAGCTAGTTATATTGTTGTGGTGCCTTCGATCTTACTCTTCTGAGACAGCAATTTGTCGTCATTATTTTGTACCAGATGAGCAAAAACTATTGTCCTGTGGCTATTGACATCTCTCTGAGGTTGAAAAGTACTTCCTATTTAGGAAATAGACTAATACAGTCTTTTTCTCCCATCCTTTTCTGGAGTTCATTGGGTTGAAAACTCTGGAATTTTCCTGAGAAGTGGGCTACTCTGAGTTATAACTGGTGAATCATATACTGAAATCTTACAGCAGTAGGCTCTATATTCTGCAAGTGAGATACTTGTAACTAAAAAGTGCAATATTGCTTTATGGTTTCTTAGTTGAGAACCCAGCATAATCTTTCCAACTTATTGTCTGCTGGATTTCTCAAAGATTGTTTCTTAGAAGTAAGAATATCATGGTTTGCATCCACCTTTACTCCCTATCTCTATGTTTCTCATTGAAGGGATAAAATGCATCATACTGAAGGAAACTTGGTAGAGCTAAAATCATCATTATCTAGGGAGGCAGTGAATTGTGACTTTGATCATTTCCGTGAGGTAAGCTCATCAACTCAAATGTGTGACTTTCTTGCATTTGTATTTATTGCTCAAAAAGTAGAATGATGTATGAGAATTAGCACTGATAATATCAGGCCTGGGACTCAAGAATACTTGTACTTTTACCTTGGCTTTTCCAATTTAGTATATTTCATATTTCCCTAGTATTCTGAAATCATTATGTCTCTCTTTCTTATAGCAACAGCACAATTTGTCTTTACATGATATTTTCCTTTCTCCAATAACTTAAAATATTAAACATTAAAGTAGTCCATGATATTATGATGTTTTGTTTTTAGTGATTTTATGTACTCAAAGTACCTCTTTTTTTCACAATATCTTTCAGTGCTATACAAATCCCCCTTTTCCATGATAGCTAGATGTTTAGATGTTTATTTATAATATGTCAGTACACTTAAAGGATTTTCCTTGTAATTTCTTTTCAGCCAACCTGTTATAAACTTCCTCTTTTGATGGCAAACAAATCTGAAAATTTACTCAATATAGATACTGTGGCAGAAACCAATGTAAGATCCATGTCTCATCTCTTTATTCCTTTTTATACATCATCTGTTTATAATTTACTGGTGAATATTACCATAGTAGATTATTAGCAGAAAATCTTTTCAGTTAAGTGAATGATGTAAGATGGCTTAAGGTATACTATTTATAATCTCTCATTGACCTATTCACATTTTTTTCTCAAGTGCCTTAATACTGATTAACTACAAAACCTGACCAGCATAATGTGTTTTTAAAATTTTAATACTTTGGGATACTTATAACTTTAAAAACCCATTTATTCAAGTACAAATTCTTTGTTCACACATTTACAAAATAAGTGCTGATAATAAATAATTGGCAAGCTTTATACAGTATCACAAATACTTATAGTACATACACACATATAGTTCCAGCTAATTGGGATGCTGTTGCAGGAGAATCTGTTGAGTCCAAGAGTTCAAGGCCAGCCTAGACAATATAGTGAGCACTTATCTCAATTTTTTTGACATATGCTTCTAAAGGAACTGCTGTTTTCCTTGGCAATTGCTTTCATTATGAATTATACAAAGAAGACTCTTATTATATTCCAATTTATAGAATTCTAATTGGGACTATGTGTTCAATTTAATGGGCTTTTATGCTATAGATATCCTGAAATAACATACTTTTCTTGTGAACTTGCCTCAAGTGCCCAAAGGAAGTATGAAGAGTAAAGTAACATATTTATTAATATTCTTTTCACAAGCTATCATAGTAGCAGGCTTCCATGTGGTATTTTCATACACATTTCATTTTGGTTGATTCTCCCTGCCACACTCTCTTTTATTTCTCTCCGTCTCTTTTTTTCTGCTGTACCCTATTTACCCCTAGTATTCCCCTTCTACTTTGTTCTACTGTTTTCTCCATCCTGATCCCTTAAAGCCACTTCTTTTCCATTCTAATGGACCCTTTTCTAGTATCTTGACCTTTACCATTATTTACTTCTATTATGATACATGTATTTAACAATTAGAGGCTAATATCCACATACGAGAAAGATTATGTGGTATTTGGTTTTCTGGGCTTAGGTTACAATGATTAACAGAATGTTTTGCAGTTACATATATTGTCTTATAAATTTAATTATTCTTTATGACAAAGGTAAGTTACTGAGAGACATGTCAACCGTGGGGGAGGGCAACTGAGTTAGTATGACTGACAGCATTAGTATCACCACATTATTCATCTTTTCCCTTTTTTAAAAAAGTTACTATAGAATATCACCCCCTTTCTCTTATGCCATAACTTTATTTCACAAAGGGAAAATCTTCATTTTAGTCTCTGACATGGTCAAGTATCTGAATACTGAATGTACTACTATATTATTTTTGGATAATTACCCAGATTTTATCAAAGAAATTCTCAGCTTTGACTGGAATTAATTGGGTTATGAGATGCTCATAGTTATTACTAAAAATTAAAATAGAAATACGAAAGAACAGGACAGCCAGTTTTTGAAAATTTTCCTTATTAAAATCTTTCCTGATGGTGATGCTTACCTTTAATCCCAGAGATTGGGAGGTAGAATCAGAAGCATCTCTGTGAGTTCCAGGCCAGCCAGGACTATAGAGTGAGTTCCAGGCCAGCCAGGACTACGTAGAGAAACCTTATCTGAAAACAATCAAACAAAAATCTTCCTTGCTGAGTGAGAGTGGGTGCATGGAAAGAGTTAGAGAGGTGGAAGCTGGGAGGGGCTGGAAGGGGGTAAATGATGTAATTATATATTAATTAAAATCTATAAAATAAAATAAATTTTAAAAAATCTTCCTCATTTGCCTACAAATAGTAAGAAAACACAATTCCTCCCAGACAACTGTCTTTAAAAGTCTATTCACAGGTCTTTCTCTTTGCTTAGTAAGATCTTGTTGTTGTTGTTGCTGTTTTAAGACAAAAACAAACCCCTATTCTCTCAGAATGATTTCTCCTCCAATTATGGAAGCTGTATAGGGGGAATCATTATTTTTCCCTGTTGATCGGTAATGGGTCTAGAACTTGAGCGAATTCATTCTTGTTATATTACTTAGACAGGAATGATTGGAAAGAAGTATTATTTCCTTTTTGCCACGCATAGTAGGCATATTTGGTGAGTCTCATTATTAGCATTCAAACATGCGTGTTTGGAAACAGTACGTACTGTACTTGTTTTTGTTTTGTCCAATAAATATTGGTAGATAATAGTTCAAGTTAAATGGAAAATAGACCTGCATGGTATAGTTGGATCTATATGTACTGTGAATTGGTTTTTTTATCTTCCATCTAAACAGCAGTTAGAAAAGAAAACTATACTTTTAGAAAACAAGATAAATGGAAATGTACCTTTCTTAACTTTGTTAATCTCTCAAGAAATATGCTTTTTTGGGTGCAGAGAATTGAAACCATGGCCTCATATTTGCAAAACACACTATACAGTTACAGCCTCAAGGGAAAGATTTTATCTCAGTTATTTAACTTTATCACTAAAAATGACGTATTGATAAGGACTTTAGTATTTTCTCTTTGTACCCAGAGTGTAAGTCTAATGGAAAACGGAGGAGAAAGAAGTCTGCTTGAAGCCAGTGGGGGAAAAGGTACAAAAGAATATTTGTAGAATGATCAGAAAATGTATGTCCTAGACTCGGCTCACAACTGACTATCCATATGACATTTGGTAAATGATTTAACATTTGTAAGTCCTAGTTAATGTTTGTGTAAACTACTTTTCTTATTTCATAAGTTATTTTAAATAAGATTATATATATGAAAGAGCCCTGATAATGACTCTATAAACTTCAGGGACAGTATATTATTATGTGGCTGATTTTAAGACAAAAGCCATGACCAAACATTTAAAAGGATGCAGTATAATTTTGTGTTCCTCACATGACATGTCGAAAGTTCTTTTTCAGAAAATAAGTCCTTTATTGTTTACTAAGCCTAGTCATTCACAGTCAACCTTCTATTTTATGATTAGTGTAGTCTACCAAATTTATGTTCTAGTGGTTAGTGCCTCCTTAATTCCAAACACATATTTGGATTTAACTAGATCTCTTTTCCAATACCAAAAAAAGGATCATCTATAGATATAGTAGGAAAGGCTGACAGTAACTTCTAAGAATAATAGTACATTTTTCTTGGCTGATATAACCAATTTGAAGAGTGTAACTCAATAGAGTAGAAGGATAACACTTAATATCTTCCACGAAGCATTTAACAGTGTAAGACTTGTGAATTATACTTTGTTTGCCTCATACATCACATGTAACAAAGCACTGTCTCTCCACAGACAAACATGTGAAACAATGCATGAGAAAACCCCAGCTTTTACTATTAGATGGGCCATCAATATGGAATTTGGGAGAAAAATGTCAAGATTCTAATGACTTCCCTTTGGATAAACTGAAGAATCCATCAAATGTCTTGCCAGCTTTATGGGATCATGATTATACAGACTTCAATTTTTCTACTGCACAAGAAGATAGTGCAAATACTATTGAAAATGTTGTTCCCCAGTTATCTATGGAAGCCAGCGGGGAATCCAATGCATCCTCATTTCCCTTTCTCAATCTTGGTACTAAGAGTGTTTGAAGAGCATATTAACCTTAATCTTCTGTTAGAATTTATTTTGAGTTTCAGTGAATCTCACTTCTTGCTGGGAAATAGATATTCCATGGACGTTGGCTAGTATATCTATCTTCATCTTGTAACTGCTGTAACTTAAAAATATGTTAAAATTACTACCTCCCAGTATCAAGACAAGCTTTGACAACTAGGGTGAAATTCAAACCACAAAAAGATAAGGAATATATTCAAATTTTAAAATAACAAAAAGTTGGTTTTTAATTTTAAACCAATAATATTCTAATACCTTATTTGTGACTAGAACAGAGATAGTGTTATTGCATTTTTTCTAATTAGCAAATTAATGTAGCTAACTTTTGCTTATAGTAAAGAAACAGTTATTCCAAGGTTTACTGAAACAAATCTCATGTTTAAAAGTAAGATTTTGAGTTAATGAAAATGATACAGTTAATGTTACTCCTAGATTTTACAGATAAATTTAGTCTGTAGCTGTCCACTTTATTATAGTCTTACACAATGTTTAATTCCTAAAGAAAGTTAAAATTTAAGCAGAAAATGGTATTTTTTCTGTATAACGGCCATCTGCATAGACAGTCAGTGTCATCAAAAACCTTGGACAAGAACTCCAAGAATCAAACTTTAGGAAAGTTTTTCCTTAAAGCATACAGAAACCCAAAGACAAATGACTTACTAGAAATTAAAGTAAAAAATTCACAGCCAACCATTTCTCATCTCTACCTCTCATCTCCAAATGCATCTTTAGCTTTATCAGTATTCTTTGAAACATATGTAATTGTTTTATAGAATATCATGTTTCAAAAATAGTATGGTTTTCCATAACCCTGGAGCAGTTTTCATACAAACTATTCCAACAGCATCATTCGTACATGCCTAAGCATTGAACATGAGCACCATAGCACGTAGAGTCCAGGATTATCTGTTTAGTTAAGGAAGCATCAAAGAACATGTTGAAGGCTTTCTGTTAGTAAACTGAATACTGAAACATCAAGTTTTTAATGGCTTCAGTCTGTGACACTTTCCTACTGCTTTAGTCCACCTGCTAAACATGAAATAATGATATCCACTTTAAAAGGAAGGGAAAAGAGTTCATTGTTTTCAGTCTCTAGTTTTAAAAAGTGTGTTTGTTTAAAAAAAATGGTTTGTTTAATTTTGAAAAGTCTTAAGGAAAGTCCAGATCTCTTGTAGCTGTGGCTGAGCTTTTGATATGCAGGGATGAAATAGTATATTTCAAAAACTGAAAAATATCTTGTCACTGTAATGTTCTGTAAGTCAATAAAGAGATGAGCATAGTTTTCATAGTATCGTTTTCTTTGGTGTGAACCAAGACCTGTGGCAAAAGGATTGAAACTTCTAGGATGCTTGTATGTGTAGTTAGAATGTGTCACATGCATGCATAAATTTGTGTTTGTGCTATTTTCACTTCAAAGAAACCTGTGATTTTGGCTTAATAATTCATATCTTCTGGAGCAACTTTATCACCACCAAGCACAGTATATCCATTCCAACTCCATTGTTACCGTATTTTGAAATTAGCTTACAAAGGAATGAGCTTCCATAAGGCTTTTTAATGCAGCCTTAGTATTGGTTTAACCACTCACTCACTACTCCTTTCCCCCGTAATCACTTGGCCCCATCTCTGTTTAATTCTTTAACCCCTAATATTTCTCCCTCTTCCTACATTTTACATATTGGATATCCTATAATTCCTCCAATTAATTGATTTTTAGCTGTATCGTGATATAATAAGCTTACAAATGAATTTTCATACCCCCTTCTTTTGGTATTAGTTTCCCCACCCCCATTCTTCTTATTCCCTTCATACTCCAGTGCTCCTGCTGGGTTAAGCCTTTCCACCTAGAGAAATGTACCTATTTTTTCTTACCAATAATCTACTGTCCCCTCTCCCTTACACCTCCCCACAATTGCCCCTTTCTAGTTTTTTGGTGTCCACTTATTCACCAAGTTAAATATACAAAAAAGATTTGAAGCTAGGATCCACATATGAAAGGGAATATATGCTGCTTTTTTCCTGGTCCTGCATTAACTCTCTCATGTAATTTTTCCAATTTCATCCATTAACCTGCAAATTTCATGATTTCATCTTTGTTTTACCACTGAGTAATACTACATTGTATATATGTTTTTCTTATGCATTAGTTAGTTGATGGACCTCTGGGCTAATTCCATTTTTGAGTTATTGTGAATAAAGCTGCAGTGAACATGGATGTACGTATATATCTGTAGTGGGATATAAAATACATTGGCTACATGCCCAGGAGTAGTGTCACTTGGTCATATGGTGGTACTATTTCTAGTTTTTTGAGATTTTCGAAGGGCCTTCACTAGTTGACAATCTCACTAACAATGTGTAAGGGTTTGCCTTCCCATATGCATGCCAGTATTTGTTGTCATTTGTATTCCTAACAATGGTAATTCTGACCAGGGTGAAATGGAATCTCAATGTAGTTTTTCTTTGTTTACATTTACTTATTTAATCAATTAATTTTTAACACTTTAGACCCAAGTTCTGTATTTATATCATATCTACCAACTTCTTCTCTACTCCAAATCCTCCCATGCCCACTCCACTCCCTCTCAAATATATGACCACATCTTCTTTGATTATTATTATATCATATATATTATTATTTCACATAAATTATTTCAGATATATAAATACATATGTGTGTATATATGTATATCCTACTGAGTTTATTTAGTATATCCCATATGTGTTTAAGAATGACCACTTGGTGACTTGGTGTTGCCTAACCTATCAAGGAACCTGAGAAAATTAACTCTCCCTCTCTTAGCAGTCATTAGTTACCTTCATCTATGGGTGTGGTCTTGTGAAATTTCCCCCATCCACATTGGAGTGTCAACTGGTGTTATTGTGCAGGTCTCATTTAGGAAGCCATATTTTAAGATTTCTTGGGTTCAGCTTCCCTTTCATAAAAACAAAACAAAACACTATCTGACAGTAGACATCCTTGTCCTCTGGCTCTTACAATCTTCCCACTTCCTTCTCTGAAACTTAGGTGTGAGAGCTATGTTGTTGGTGTATCAATAGGAATGAATAGCCCACAGACAGTTGTTCTCTGCTCTGTAAAGTTATGGATTTCAGTAATGGTATCTGTCTGCCTCAAAAAAGAGCTTATCATTTTTTTTAAAAAAATGAGAGGTAAGAATTACATTTATCTGTGAGTATAAGGATAGGTATTTAGAAACAGTTAGAAATTAGACTGGTTAAGAAGCTGGCCACAGTAGGTTCACCTCTGGGGACCATGAACACATCAGCCATGGTTAGTTGGCTAGGTTTGCAATAGCACACATGAATTCCCTCGTACTGAGTAGTTCTTAAGTTTAATTAGACAATTGTCAGTAATCCTGTGAGCTATAAGTGTCACTATTGTACCCTTGGGTGTAACTTATACTGTGGGTCATTGTTGTGGTATAAACCACAACATATGTAGTCTATGGAACTTGGGGAGAGGAGTATCATTTCCAGTGGTGTGATTTCCTTAAGTACATTTATGTACGTGTACATATATCATGCACACATACACACACATATATTTTAAGAAAACAAAATAATGCTTCCCTCTGGCTTTTTCAAACATCTTTAGTGTTCTTTGTTCATCCTATTCCTTCTTTCCTGTATTCCCCTCCTCAGATAGACACTTCCCCCCACATTTTTCTTGTTTCCCACTTCAGAGAACCTGAGTCTATAATCGTTGTGTTTAGAATTCCTTCCACCATCTCCTATGATTCCTTTTTACTCTGTGTTTTCTGTGGTTACTCCAGGTTATGTACTCAGATCTATAAATTTAGAACTCCAGTTCATAAATAAAAGAGATCATGTGGCAGTTCTTTTTCTGGGTTAACCTCACTCAATATGGTCTTTTCTAGTTCCATCCATTTACCAGCAAATTTCGTGGGTTCATTTTTATTTACAGCTGAATATTATTGTATTGTGTATACATACCAGATTTTCATTATGCATTTTTCAGATGAAGGACATTTAGGTTGTTTACTTCTCCCTAGATGTTGTGGATAGAGCAGCAATGAACATGGCTGAGCAAATATCTGTAGAGTAGGATGTCAAATCTTATAGCCATATGTCAAGGGGTGGTATAGCTAGGTCGTATGGTAGATTTATTTTTAGCTTTTGGGGGATTCTCCACACTGATTTCCAGAGTGGCTGTACTCTGGAATCATATCAATAATGGAAGAGAGTTCCCCTTTCCTCACATCCTCTACAAAATTTGTTTTTGTTTACTTTCATGACCTTAGACATTCTGATTGGTATGTAGCACATTTAGCACCTTTTAAACTGTTCAGTAGTCATTGCTATCTCTCTTCCGTTAACTATTACATCTTTTAATTGAGCTGTTTCCTTGATTCTTAGTTTTTTGAAGGAGGAGATATATGTTCTAGACACTAATCCTTTTTCAGATGTGCAGTTGAGGAAGGATGAAAAGTTCTTATGGGAAAGAAATTCGATTACACAAAGAGCTGTAACTTCCAACAAATGAAAAACATATGTATCTTAAACTACATAATTTTATATTTATATATATATAGGCATTAACATTGCTTTTCTTTTTAATTTGTCATACAAAATGTTTTCATTCATACATCTTATACACATACATTGTTTTACTCTTCTTATTCATCTCCCTCACTCACTACCATCACTTATCACCAAGGCCACCATCTTCCTGATATTCTTCTCCCCCCAAAAGTCCCTCAATCTATTTTTATGTCACATTTATTCTGATATTCATTTTTTCTCCCTGTCTCATTACTTGAGACCAGATAGGGAGGGAGAGAGAGAGAGAAAGAGAGAGAGAGAGAGAGAGAGAATCAGGAAAACAGACACAAAGACAGAGAGAGAGATTGTACATGATATAGAAAATGTGGTTTTGGCTTTCCTGAGTCTATATTTAATTAAGGTAGTGAACTACAAATACAACCATTTGCTTTCAGATGCTATTATTCATTTTTCTTTATTACTGCACAAAATTTCAGTGTACATCATACTTTTTCCATCCTTTTATTTGCTCATGGACATCTAGGTTGAATCTATGGCTTGGATATTATGAATACTGTAGCAATAAATATGAATGTACAAGATTACAATGTTTATCAAGCCTTTAAAAAAGTGTTCTTCACTTAAAGAAATGTTCAGCAACCTAAGTCATGAGGGAAGTGCAAATCAAAACTGCTTTGAGATTTCATTTTACAGCCATCAGAATGGTTTACATCAATAAAACAGATGACAGCTCACATTGACAAGGATGTGGAGTAAGGGAAACACTCTCCATTGCTGTTGGAAATGCAAACTTAGACATCCACTATGGAAATTAGTGTGGTGGTTCCTCAGGAAGATGGGAATTAATCTACCTTAAGATCCATCTATACTTACTCAAACATATTCATTGATGCTCTATTCATAATATCCAGAAATTGGAAACAACCCAGATGTCCCTCAATAGAAGAATGGATAAAGAAAGTGTGATACATTTACAAAGTGAAGTATTACTCAGCTGTAAAAAAAATGAAATTCACAGATAAATGGATAAAATAAATTATCCTGAGAGAGGTATTACAGATCCAAAAAGACAAATACGTTATGTATTCACTTATATGTGGATGTTAGCTTTTAACTCAATGAAAACCAAGCTGCAATCTGAAGAACCACAGAGGTTATGTATAAAGTAAGGGACCAGGGATTACACATATATATCCCTAGGAAAGGGAAATATCATAGATAGCTATGAATGGTGAGTGGATGGGTAGAGGAGGTTCAAGTGGGAAGGAGATGGAAGAATGGGACCAGGAAGGGACTATAAGGAAAGACAGCTGAAACTAAGTGACATTTGAAGAGTAGTGGGGAAACCTGATACAGTTGAAGCATCCTAAAATATAAACATATATTAAGGTGGTTTAAATTAAATTACCAAATAATGGTAGAATCCAAGCCCTAACTGGCCATCTCTTGTCACCAAATGAAGCTTCCAGTACCAGGATTGGGTTACATCTAATTATGTTGTTAGCCAAAGGGGTCCTATAAGAATCCCCAAACAACCCAGGCTGTTACCAAGACTATGTGTTGCTGTCCACAAACTGATGACAAGGCCCTGTTGCCGAAGACAACACTTACACAGCTCATTAAACATGGAGAAGTCAAATTGGTACCTACATAGAGTCTTCACCCCCTACACTCTAGTCTTCAGTACAGGAAGATACTCTGCACACTATCAAAACAGAAAAGTAAACACTAACGCACCTACCAAAAAAATATTCTTGAAGATGCATTCATTTATTTACATCTCAAAACTCTCACTTGGAAGGATTCTAACTACTTAAAATGTAGTCCAGTGGAAGTATTAAAAGACTTTGATAAAATTGTTTCTTTCATTGGCTTCCGAAGTAGAAACAGGCAAAAGCTAGATTTTAGTTGTTATATGAGTCATATATATTAGAAAACCATCTGCTCTAAGATTTTACCTCCTCACATGGCTCAGCAGCCAGGCAGCCAGTTTTGTCACAGATGTCTTGGATTTTAGAGTTGTTTGTTCATGCTTCATCCTCACTAATGCCAGCCAAAACACCTTAGCAAAGAAAAAGTAGTAATGAGTTTAAGACCACCGTTTTTTATCTTGGTAAAGATGCTGCCTAGTTTTATGTCAACTTGACAAAAGCTAAAGTTATCTGAAGGGAAGAAACCTCAATTGGGAAAATGCCTCCTTAACATTCAACCCATTGTGGTGGTGCCATCCCCGGGCAGGTGGTCCTGGATCTTATAAGAAAGCAGGTTGAATAAGCCATGGGGGTCAAGCCAGTAAGCAGCTCCCCTTCACGGCCTCTGGCTCAACTCCTGCCTCCAGGTTCCTGCCCTGTTTGAGTTCCTGCCCTGACTTCCCTCAGTGATGGAGTGTTTCCTGGAAGTCCAAGCTGAAATAAACTCTTCCCTTCCCAATTTGCTTTTGGCCATGGTGTTTCACCACCGCAATAGAAAACCTAAGACAGTAACTAAACAATCAGGAACAAAAGTGCTGGTGACTTCTGCAACCTCAGGCACTCTGATGATCCTATTAAGTCATTGTTGGTTGTTAATTTTGCGTTTTTTCACTTGCCCTTTCTGAACCCCAGTTTTCATCCTCTTGGGGTACTTCCATGGTTGCTTCATTTTTTTCAAGGGAGTGCAATTATGATTTTACTATTTTGTCAACAAGATCATTTTTCCACTTTAGTCAGCATATTATCTGGGTGTGCTTGAGTTTCCCAACAACCCTGTCATGAGTTTCACTGTCATATCTCACTAGAATATAATTATTAACAAAAAAAGTCAATTAACTACTCTGAAGTGCATGAAACTACGAGACCATGATTTGTGAAGTTAAGGCTAATAGAACTAAGGTTTTATACATAAAACAGAAGAAAGGATGGGGAAAATAGAAAATTATCTTGCTGTCAATCGGTAAAGCTTGGAAATTAGACCAACAGCAACTAAACTATTCAGTGGGCTTAAGCTGCTAAATAAACATATTTTGTCTGGATTCCTTTTCAATTTTTTTCCTTCTTTTTCTTACTCCCACCCTCTCTCTCTTCTTCCTTTCCTCCCTTCTTTTTGTCATTTTCTTTGTTTCTGATGGGGTCTTGGCTCATGACCCAGATTGGATTAATTTTCCTCTATAGTTGAGACTTAAAACTCATGATCTTCCTGCCTCAGCTTCTCAACTGACAAGATACAGGCATGAAGTACTGTGTCAGACCTGCATTTCTCTTCTAATAGCAGAACTGAAGATGATTTCTCTCCTTTGCACTTCTGGATACTTAGTATATATTACATAACAATTAATACACATGCAGCCAAGAAGTCTAGTTCATTTTATATATTTATTATGAATTCTAGATTTCCCCATAGTAGGGATATGTTGTACTCATATTTGTATGGAATGCGTTTTCTACTCAGCAGTTTTAGAAACCAGAAAAGATTTGGATGAAAAACTGTAGGGATTAGAGTGATATCTGTATCAGTAAAGTACATGTGGTACAAGCATGAGGACCCAAGCTTGATCCACAGAATCCATGAAAATAAGCTGGCTATGATGGTGTAGATTTGTAACCCCAGCCCTAGTGAAACAGAGATAGGAGGATCTATGAAACTCACTGACCAGCCAGTCCTTCCTACTTCTTAATGAGTTTCAGGTTAATGAAAGACCCTGTCTCAAAATGGCAATAGTAAAAGACAAGAGATGGCATCTGAGCAAAGACAATAGATGTTGACTTTTGGCTTTCACATGCATGTGCACATGTGTATATACATCCTCATACCTATGCACCCACACAGACATTGAGCACACTTCCATACATACATACAGAATAATCTGTGCTGTCTTATTCCTTAGAATGTATATCCTATAAACATTAAAATGGCAGTTTAATTCCTACTTAACTACTACAAAAGAAGTACATGAAGTACAAAACATAAAGATGGTCACCCAGTCATCCATTTAATAAATTATTGAACTGTCAGCAAAGCACCATTCTTAACACTTAGGACATATCAAAACATATGTAAAATCACCTCATCATAGCAAATACAGGCTATCACCCAATAAAAGTCAGGTGCAAACTCTGGGACTGAGGATGTAGGTTGGTGGTAGATCATGTTTCAGCATTCTCTTGGTCCTGAGTTCTCTAGCACCAAATATTAAAAGGGAAGTAAATTGTATTTTCCACTCCTACCTCATCTTCTACTACAATTCTAAGATATTTCAGTCAATATTTAAGTTCCTAGGTTGCAAATCTGGGTTAAGAGGAGTAAATGTTAGTGAAGTTGAGAAAACATAAAGCATTATTAAAATATTATTTGGGATAAATTTAAGTCTAAATTTGAGATAGTTAGGCCCATGAGAAGAAATTGTCCAGCTATGAGCTGCACATAATCTCAATGAGAAATTTGACTATAAGGCTAAAGAAGAGAGATCAACACAATGAGGCAACTGAAAGATTTCAGAAAAGGTAAGGGAAGACTATATATTTCCAGAACTAAACATAATACAGCAGAATGTATTAACATAAAATCTGGAATAAGTTTATAATACTCAATTGGTCACATTCATAAAGACATCTAGTATCATTTTGACGTCCTTTGACATTGTCAGTTTTTTCCAATTCTTTTCTGCCAAACAAGTGAGATGTAAGAACTAGGTTTGCTTAAGAGTTCTCAACATCTGTAGTCAGCCCAGAAGTGTAATTCCATTTGTACTTTCTAGTCTTTAAAGCAAAAAGGCAGTCTGGGTATATATGAAAGACAATGACTTTGGAAGTGGCTTGGGATACATTGGGAGAATTTTAATTATCTTCCATTTAAATAACTCTGGACAGTGTTGTGTGACATGAAAGAACATGAATTTGGAATCACGCAGAACCAAGCAAGATTCCTGGTTCTACTTATGTGTGATCTTCAGCTGACTGCAGATTCTCAGTTTGTTTCTTTCCTTCTTTTCTTTCTTGCCTTCCCCCTTCCTTTTTTCCTCCTTTACTTTCTTTCATTTTTCTTTCTTTCTTCCTCCTTTCTTGTCATCTACCTCTTCCTCCTTCCAGTGTGAAACCCATTGACTTTTTAAAAATTGATATTTCTGCTTTGCGTTCTTATAAGACTTTTTATGTGGCTTTTATAATTTTTATACTCTTATTCTTGACATAATAGTATTATTCTTTCCTTCTTTCCTCCATTCAACTTTTTCCATATCCCTTGTAATCCCTTTCAAGTTTATTGACTGTTTTACTTTAATTATTATTGTTGTATATGTATATAAACACAAGAATACATAAATTCAACCTGCTAGGTCTTTTGCTTGTATGCATATATTTTTAGGGCTAGCCACTTAGTATTAAATAACCTACTAGTTGACTCAACCTCTGGAAGACTAATTCTCCCTCTCTCACCAGTTGTTAATTGTTCTTCCTTTTTGTGTAGGACCATGAGATTTCTCCCTTCCACATTAACATGTTGGTTGGTGCTATCTTTGTTCAGATCTTATTTAGGTAGCCATGTCCTTGAGATATTAGGGATGCAGATTTTCTGGTATTCTGGCTCTCACAATCTTTCTGCACCACCACCCCCAATTCCGTGATAGTCCCTGAACTTTCGATGCAAAAATTCTATTGTAGTTGTATAAATTGGGGCTGAGCACACCAGTATCATATATTCTCTGCATTTTGACCAGTTGTGGTTTTCTGCAATGATCTCTGTCTGTTGCAAATAGATCCCTGTTAAGTGGGCCTTAAATCCAATTAGACAGCTCTTAGTTACTGCCAATATATGAGTGTCACAATTGCACCTTTAGGGATATATTGTCATACTGGACATCATTGCAGTTCATAAGCATCACAACTGATTAGGACTATTGATTAAATCCCTTTCTTGGCAGCTTCCAATAATATGAAAGCAAGTCCTCAAGGAGGAAGTTTGGAGGTCATATCTATCTCCATTCATCTGAATCCTGTATCCAAAGTACATGCTATCTACAACAATGGGACTTACTATTAGGATAGTGATACTTGCTTTCTTGTCACTGTTTTTGTCCATTCTTTTACTCGACGGTAATCTTAATCATTAAAGCTAAGAAGTGTTTCTTGTAGACAAAAAATAAGTAGATTTGGTTTCTTGATCCATTTATCCAACCATGACTTTTGATTGGAGAATTGATGCTGTTAGTATTTATTATTGTTATTGAAAGTTGGGCATTGATTCTAGTCATTAGTTTATTGATTTTTGGTGTTGTTATTTGTGTGTCAGTGGTACTTTGTGTTTTTGTAATTACAGTTTTACATTTCATTCCACAGTCTCTTAGATATGCTCATTACTCTATTCAATCCAAAATATTGCTTCCTATATTTTCTTTACATTTAGTGTGTTGGATATAAAATATTTAAGGCTGTTTATATTGTGGAAAGTTTTTCTTTCTCCTTCAACTATGATAGATAATTTTTCTGGCCCTCATGTTTTTTCAGGCTTGGAATGTATTGCTTCAGGCTCTTCCAGCTTTCAGATTTTCCATTGAGAATCAGCTGTTATTTTGACAGATTTTCCTTTATATGTAACTTACTTCTTTTCTTGCATTGTTCAATATTCTTTTTTTGTTGTTTTTCTGTACACTTAATGTTTTAACTATTGTATACTATGGGGATTTTCTTTTCTGATCTTATCTACTTGGTGCTCTATACTTCTTTGTAGCTGTATGGGTGTATTATTTCAATTCTATTGTATGGGGAAGTTTTTTTACTATGTTGACAATCTAGTCTATGCCACTGACTTGGAACTATTCTTCCTCATCTATGTGAGTAATTCTTGGTAGAGGAAACCATTAGGGGGTTAAGGAGAAACCTAGTGCTAGGGAAATCCCCAGGAATTCACAAGGATGACATCAGCTAAGATTCTTAGCAATAATGGAGAGGGTACCTGAACTTAACTTTCCCCTATAATCAGATTAGTGACTACCCTAATTGTCATCATAGAACCTATATCCAGTAACTGACAGAAACAGATACAGTGAGCCACAACCAAGCACTAAGCTGAGCTCCTAGACTTCAGTTGAAGAGAGGGAGGAGGGATCACAGGAGCAAGTGAGGTCAAGATCATGATGGGGAAAACCACAGCGACAGCTGACCCAAGCTGGTGGGAGCTCATGGACTCTGGCAGCTGGGGAACATGCATGGGACTGAACTAGCCCCTCTGAATGTGGGTGACAGTTATGTAGCTAGATCTGTTTGGGGAGCCCCAGTGGGACCAGGACTTATCCAAGGTGCATGAAATGGCTTTTTGGAACACATTCTCTAGGGTGGGATACCTTGCTCAGCCTTGACATAGTGAGGAGGGGCTTCGTCCTATCTCAACTTAGTACTACAGACTTTATTGACTCCTCAAGGGAGGCCTTACCCTCTCTGAGGAGTGGATGGGGGGGTGAGATTGAGGGAGGTGGGAATGGTAGGAGAAGGGGAAGGGGGGGAACTGGGATTGGTATATAAAATGAAAAAAAAACTTTTTTTCAAATAAATAAATTTAAAAAAAGATTTGGTCTTTTCATGATGCCACACAATCCTACACTTTCCTTTCCTATGTTTTTGTTGGTGGTGGTAGTGGTGGCAGTGGTGATGTTCATATTCTTTGCCTCTGTGTTCTAATTCTTCTTCACCTTCAACTCCCTATATTCTGTCTTCCACTTGATTCATTCTACTCGTGAGGCTTTCTCTGAGCTTTCTTTTTAGTTTGATGAGTGTTCCAGTTCTGCCTCCATTTCAGCTTAAGTCCTCTTCAGTGTTTCTACTGCTTAATTCAGTTCTGTTTTTAAATCCTGGATTGCCTTTGCCCTTATCAGCAGTCTTATGTTTGTGTTTTCTTGGGCATCACTTAGGCTTTTATTATCTTTAAATTCTTTGCTTTAAGTTCACTGAGCTCTTGGTTTATGTGTTCTTTAGGCTCCTTGAGATCTTTGATGAAGTTTATGACTGTTCTTTTAAGTTCTGTGTCCTGGGGTTCATCTAGGAAAACTAGGAGAACATTTCTATACGAATGGTAGATTTTTCAGGATAGATACTGCCATAATCTTACATGTTGTTTGGAGTTTTGGAATGAGATCTGGGCATGTGGACATCCAGAGTTAGTTAAAATTCCTAGTGTAGTATATCCTTTTTTCTCCAGTGTATCCTTTTTGCCTCTTTCTCAAATATGAAATGACTATAGTTACCAGTACTCATATTTGAGTCTTTTGTTTATTTGGTTGGTCTACATGTCTGTTCTTGTGCCAGTACCTTGTTTTTATTATTAAAGCTCTATACTGTATCTTGAAGTTTGAAATAACAATCTCTCCAGGATCCTTCTTTTTGCTCATGACTGTTTTGGCTCCTTGGGGTCTTTGTTGGTACCCCATAAATGTTGTATTTTATTATTATTATTATTATTATTATTATTATTATTTCTGTGAAGAATGTTGTCAGTATTTTGATGAGGATTTCATTGAATTTGTAAAGTACTTTTGGTAGGCTGGTCTTTTTCATAATACTAATTCTAAACCAACCCATGAACAGAGGATGTCTTCCTGTTTTAATGCCTTTATCAATCTCTTTCTTCAGGGATTTCAACTTTTGACCATAAAAATCATTCACCTCTTTGGTTAGTTTTATTCCAAGATATTTTCTTTTCTTTTATACCATTGCAAATTAAAGTATGCCCATAATCTCTTTCTCTGTGTGTTTGTTATTAGTGTACAGAAAGGCTACTGATTTTTGTAAGTTGACTTGGTACCCTACCCCCTTGTTGAAATTATTGTTTCTAGAAGTTTTCTGGTAGAATTTTTGGGGTGTCTTATGTATAATATTGTATTATCTGCAAATAGAGGTAATTTTACTTCTTTTCTTATTTGTATATCTTTAAATTCTTTCTTATGTTATTCTTCCAGATAGTGCTTCCAATATTAACTTGAGAGGGAGTGGGGATAATAGATAATCCTGTCTCATTACTGATTTTAATGAGATTATTTTGAGGTTTTCTTTTCCATTTAGGATAAAATGGGCTGTGGATTTAACATTTATAGCCTTTATTATGCTGAGATGTGTTCCCTTCAGTCCTACTCTCAATCAAGGGCTTTTATTATGAAAGCACGCTGGATTTGTCAAATGTTTTTTCTGAATCTATTGGGATGATGGTGTGATTTTTGTCTTTAAGTCCATTTATATGATTTATTGTATTTGTTGTCTTATTATGTTGAACCAACCCTGCATTTCCAGGATAAGGTCAACTTGATGGTGGTAAATATCTCCTTGATAAGTGTTTGCATTTGGTTTGATAGTGTTTGTTGATGGTTTTGGTTTCTAGATTCATCAGGGATATTATTTTGTAGCTTTTTGTTCTTATTTTGTCTTTGCCTGGTTTGGATATGAGCGTACTACTGACTTCATAGAACAAGGATGGGAGTGATTCTTCAGTTTTTATCTTTCCTTTTCTTCTTCTTTTAAAAAATAGTTTAAGAAGGACTGGTTGTAGTTCTTCTTTGAAAATCTTGTAGAATCTATGGAGTCCGGGACCTTTTTTTCAGTCAGAGGCTTTTTATTGTTTCAATATCTTCCTTTGTTATGGATCTGTGTAGGTTATTGGTCTACACTTTGTTTAACTTTGGTAGTTTTGACTAATCAAAAAATTCATCCATTTCTTTTCAATTTCCATCTTAATGGAGTACAGGAGTTTAAAGTATTTCTTTATAAATTCTGAACTTCTTTGGGGTTTTTGGTAATGTTTCCCTGCTCTTAATAATTCTGTGAATTTTGGTCATGATGTTTTGTCACAGCAACAAAAGAATAGCAAAATTCACCTAGTCCATTCTTTGCCAACAATATGGTATATAAGTCTAGATGGAAATCACTGAAAATGATGGTTGGGCTGGAGCTACGACTTGGTGGCCAAGTGCAGGCATCAAACATATGCAAACCTCTGGGTTCTGTCCCAGGACTTGTAAATTTTCCCTTATATTCCCCCTTACTAAATTATACCATCTTATACATTAATCTAAAATTATGAACCTTCAACAAATAGTAGCCAAGCTTGCTAATCTTTGGGTATTTATTTGTTGTGTTTTAAAAACTTAATATATACTCTGAGACATTAGTAAGAATTATTTGATAAGAAACAGCTCTGTTATATAAGTGTTAATAACTTCATTTTAAGCAAAGAAGAAACCTCAGCTTAATTGGCACTCCTATTCAAGCATAACATAAAGTAAAGATGAAAGTGAAGACAATACAATAAAGTCAGAAGAAATTCAAAATGTGGACCTTTGGAATTTCCAGCCTTCTTGTCATCCTACTTTGTCTCTTTTATCTGTGCCTGTATTAGGGAAGGATTTTTACTGCATTTGTTGATTATTTTTTGGTGAGTCTATTCCTGTTTCTTAGTTCTTTTAAGGCACTTAAGATGCATTAATAATTGTATAAATACTTTAGAGCAGGAAAATGTTAATATTTTGCCAGTTTTTGTCAAGGATTTCCGCAGTGACTCTCTCTTTAAGTGTACTATTTTTGGACAGACAGAAAATTTAAGTGTATGTTCAAATGGAGTCATAACTTCCTTCACAAGTGTTTTACAAATTTTTAATGTTATAAAGAATAAACATTCAAATATATGTATATTTAAAAATGTTTAAAAAATAAATAAATCTGTGAATTTTTGGTATATCTCATCTTTTGATTGTTTCTATCTTTTCAAATAACCAGCTGTTAGATTCATTGATTCTTTGTGTTGTTATCTTGGTATATATTTCATTAATTCCTGCTCTGATTTTCATTATTTTTCCTTTGGCTTCTTATTTTTTTAATTCATGAGTTGCTTCATTAATTCATATATTTGTGTTCTTATGTTCTTTGTGATTCTTTTAATGTACCATTTAGGGCTATAGACGTCCCTGTCGGAACTGCTGTCAATGTATCCTAAAAGTTTTATTTTATTGTTTTTGCTTTCATTTAGTTCAAAGAATTTTTTGGATTTTTTTTCATGATTTCTTCTTTTCTCCATTCATCAGTCAGTAATGAGTTCCTTAATCTCTGTTAGTTTATACACTTTCTAGAGTTTTGTTTGCTGTTGATTTCATTTTATTGTATAATGGTCAGATAAAATATATGAGATTATTTAATTTTTTCCTAGATTTGTAAAGATTTGCTTGTAGTCTTAGCATGTAGTCTATTTAAGAGACACTTCCAGGCACTGATAAATAGAATGTATATTCCTTGGGTCTGGAGCTGGGCTGCAAAGTTTATAAATGGAAAAGGATTGAGATTATGAGAGAAAAGGAAGAAATGTCTTACCCAAGAAAAGTAGCAGTTTGTGTGGTGCGTTAAGAGTGCCCATGAGATGTAGGTCTGGAACTAGGCTGCTTGTTAGAATATTTTCAAGATTTACTCTATTATTTTTGGAGAATTTCCTGTGTGAGTACCATATTTACATATTTACTGGAGGCCAGGCTGGTCCTAGACACACCACAGGCAAGACCAAATCTAGGTACTCCAGTCTGCACCCCCTCCCCTGGGCTCATATCCTGGTCTACAACTTCAGAAGAGGACTTTGACCTTACTAGTGGCCAGGACAGATCTAGGGACCCTTAGGCCCCCAAAACCTAGAGGGGAAACTCTACTGAACCTGAAAACATGCTAGTCAACCAGAATCATTTAGGCCAGAAGACCAGGGAAGAAAGAGAAGTCAAAGAACAAAACATCCATCTAACAAAGACAAATGCAGGAATCCACACCTAGACCTGTAATCATCTCAAATCCAGATGCCTAAACGTCAGTGTAAGAACACAATCAATAAAATAATAGGCAATATGGCATCACCAGACCCCAGCTATCCTACAGCAGCAAGACCTGAATAATCCAACACAGCTGAAGCACAAGAAAAAGACTTTTAAAATTTCTTTATGAAAATCTCAAAGAAATTAAAGAACAGACAAACAAAAAATTGGAAGAAATCAATAAACCCCTAAAAGAAAACCAGGAAAAAAAACAACAAACAGATAAAGAAAATTTTTCAAGACTTTAGAAATAGAAGCAATAAAGAAAACACAAACAGAGGAAATCCCAGAAATGGATAATCCAGGTAAGAAAACAGGAACTATAGATGCAAGCATCACCAACAGAATACAAGAGATGGAAGAAAGAATCTCAGGCATTGAAGCCACAATAGAGGAAATATATTTATCAGTCAAAGAAAATGTTAAATCTAAAAAACTCCTGACACAAAACATCCAGGAAATCTGAGATACTATGAAAAATTCAAACATAAGAATAATAAGAATAGAAGAAGGAGAAGAAACCAAGCTCAAAAACCCAGAGAATATATTTAACAAAATCATAGAAGAAAAATTTCACAACTGAAATAAGGACATGCCTATAAAGGTGCCAGAAGTTTACAGAACACAGAATAGAATAGATTAGATCAGAAAAGAAAATCCCTTCACCACATAATAATCAAAACACTAAACATACAGAACAAAGAATGAATATTAAAAGTAGGAAGGGGAAAAGACCAAGTTACATATAAAGGCAGATCTATTAGAATCACAACCAGCATCGCAATGGAGACCCTAATGTTGAAGTGTGTTTCTTGTATGCAGCAGAATGATGGATCCTGTTTTCGTTTCCAATTCGTTAGTCTATGTCTTTTTATTGGTGGATTGAATCCATTGATGTTGCGAGGTATTAATGATCAATGATTCTTAATTCCTGTTATTTCGTTGTTATTGTTGTTGGTAGTGTGGTGTGTGTGTGTGTGTGTGTGTATGCATGCGTGCATGAGTGCATGTGAGCATGTGTCTGGGTGTGTTTTCCTTCTTTGGGTTTTGGTGGTGTGAGATTATCTATTGCCTGTGTTTTTGTGGGTATAGTTAACTTCCTGGTATTGGTGTTTTTCTTCTAGTACCTTCTGTAGGGCTATGTTTATGGATAGATATTGTTTAAATTTGACTTTGTCATGAAATGCATTGTTTTCTCCATCTATGGTGATTGACAGTTTTGCCAGGTATAGTAGTCTGGGGCTGGCAGCCATGGTCGCTTTGAGTCTGTAAGACATCAGTCCAGGCTCTTCTGGATTTTAGGGTCTCCATTGAGATGTTGGGTGTGATTCTAATAGATCTGCCTTTATATGTAACTTGTTCTTTTCCCCTTCTAAACAGAGAATTCTCAACAGAAGAATCTCAAATGGCCAAGAAATACACAAGGAGATGTTCAACATCCTTAGCCATCAGGGAAATGCAAATCAAAACAACTCTGAGATTCCATCTTATACCTGTCAGAATGGCTAAGATCAAAAACACAAGTGACAGCTTATGCTGGAGAGGATGTGAAGCAAGAGAAACATGTTGGTAGGAGTTCAAAGTTGTACAGTCACTTTGGAAGTCAGTGTGGCAGTTTCTCAGAAAACTGGGAATCAACATACCATAAGACGAAGCTATATTGCTCCTGGGCATATACCCAAAGGATGCTCAATCATACCACAAGGACACTTGCTCAACTATGTTCATAGTAGCTTTATTTGTGATAGCAAGAAACTGAAAACAATCTAGATGTCCCTCAAGCAAAGAATGGATAAAGAAAATGTGGTACATTTACACAATGGATTATTATTCAGCAACAAAAACAATGACATCATGAAATTTGCAGAAAAATTGATGAAACTAGATAAAAATCATTCTGAGTGAGGTACCCCAGACCCAGAAAGACAAACATGGTATGTACTCACTCATAAGTGGATATTAGTTGTAAAATAAAAGATAACTATGCTACAATCCACAGACCTAGAAAGACTAGTTTACAAGGAGTGTTCATGGGGGGACACCCAGATCTCCCTGGAAAGAGGAAATAGAAATTTCATGAGTGGACTGAGGGTGGGTGGTGATAGGAACACGAGCAATCAGTTTGTGAGGTGGCAGGGAGAGAGAGAGTGCAGAGGGGTACTGCTGGAGGGGGAGCATTTTGAGTAGGCTGGAAGCCTGGTCAGGGGAATCTCCCAGGAGTCTACAGAGAGAACCCCAGCTTAGACTCCTAGCAATAGTGGATATGTAGCCTGAACTGACTGCCTCCTGTGACCAGATTGGTGCCTGGCCCAATTGCCATCAGAGAGTCATCATCCAGCAACTAATGGAGGTAGATTCAGATACCCACAACCAAAATTTAGGCGGAGTTCAGGAATCATGGTGAGGAGGAGGAGAAAGAATTGTAGGAGCCAGAAGAGTCAAGGACACCATAAGAAGACCCAAAAAATCAACTAACCTGGGCTCATAGGGGCTCACAGAGACTGAATGATAACCAGGGAGCCTGCATGGGACTGATCTAGGCACTCTGCATATATATTACAATTGTGTTGCTTGGTCTTCTTGTGGGACTCCTAACAGTGGGAACAGGGGCTATCTCAGACTCTTTTATTGGATTTTGGGACTCTACTTCTCATACTGGGTCACCTTGCCCAGCCTTAATACATGGGGAAGTGCTTAGTCTTACTGCAACTTGATATGCCATGTTTTGTTGATACTCATGGGAGACCTGTCCTTTCC
>LZPO01017285.1:213913-224882 GCA_001675575.1 Neotoma lepida | reverse complement strand
GGAAGGACTATATATTTATGTACATTTGAATCAAACTCCCTTGTAAAGAAATTGTTTGGGGCCAGGTTTGCACTGTTTCCTTTCTGCCATGTATTTCATGTGAAATCAACTTCCTTACTATTCATGAGAATTACTATGTTCCCTATATTTTCTGCGTATGCGCAGAATCAGATAAGGTTTCAACAAGAGCTGCTCCCACTTTGAGATGATTACAAAAGTCAAAATAGTACAAAAAAATGAACAAGTAAGAGTCCTCCCCATTTCACCCCCCTCCACGCTACCAAGTCGATGATCAAAACCTCAGCATTTTTCTCTTTGCTGAATGCTAGCTACACATAATTGGTGAGAAGGACAACTTCTTCTTCTCTATTTCACTTACAAGCCTCCACAACAGGGGCCCCACCCAGTAGAAACCTCAGCTTCCTTCATGAAACAGCTCTGAGTCCAACCCCGCAAACCTTTGAAAACACTCATTTATCTTATTCTGCTAAAAAAAAAATCTCAGCTTGAGGAGAGAATTTTTATTGAAATTGCCCTAGTAAAATTGATCACACATTCAGGGAACGCCCTACACAGGAACCATCAGGGATGCCTCCTAGTCTTTCTTCTGAAAAAGCTTCAAGATTACTGATCTGGGCATTCACATATCACAAATTGGGAAATGAAGCACAGAGAGAAATGATGACTTGTCCAAAGTAACACACATCAAGGCAAGAGCAGAACAAAGACTGAAAGTGAGACTTATGGATTTTTAGTAGTGTGCATACATTGCTGCAGACGTCTTCTGAAGATGCTCTTTGCCTTTAAACTAAGATGTTTCTCCATGTGGGATAAGCCAGTAAGTTATTCCTATATAGATTGGCAGCCCTTAGGCTCTTCTAAGCAAAAATGGGGTGACAAGGCTGGTCTTGTCATTTAGGTGGCTGGCTGGTGAGTGGAAAGTTAGAGTGAAAGTAAATATCTCCAGAACAGAGGTAAAGTATGGAATTTCTCTAGACAAGCTTCCCAATATAAATATCATGAAGTGTTAGACTCCGGAGATAGATATTGGAAATCCTTTTCTAAAATTCTATATTAGAAGTTCACTCAGTGCAGCATTATATTATTAAAGGCTGAGAAAATTCTGTTAAAAAGTTCTACATAAACAAATAATTCCAAAATTTATTTACCCTCTAAGCCTATTATTTTCTTACCCTCCTTCTCCAGCTCTAAGTCCTATTTCTCAGGGGAAAAAATCCCATTTGGATACTACTTGTATACACTATAGCATTCGAATACCCAAAGTTTGATTTTTTTTCCACAAAACCCTGCGTGATATTTGACCCACATACCCAAAAGCAATGGACTAGTAGGACATCAATTAATTGATTAATGTTTATTAAATAAATTAAAATGTTGGACAATTGTAGGAAAGACAGCAATCAAGTAAATATAATATGCTCTAGACTCTTCCAATGTAATGGGGAATTTAAGAATATACCCTGGAACAATTCACTGACAATTTAGGAGGATCTATTGAGTGGCAGGAAATGTAAGAGCACATACGTGCATCTAGTCAAGGAGTAAAGAAAGAGTGTAGGTGGACTTTCAAAACTGCCCGGAGAGCCTGGAATCTGGCATGATCTAAAAGTACATGGAAAAGTTGGGTGTGCGAAGAGAAATAGGAAGAGTGCTTTGAGAAGGAGAAAAGCAAAGAGAAAAAGATAAAATGTAGGTAAGGTCAAGATGTGCTCCACAGGCAAGAAAGTGGATTTCTATGTCCTACTTTCTCATGATGCTTGTATGAAAATTCTGGTGTTCTGGATGCAAGAAGAGCAATGTAAAAGAAGACATTAATAGTAAATCAAATAGCACTTCTTCCTGGTAACCCTTATGTATTTTCAATACTATTGTACATTCCATGGCATTCTCACAAGGTAAGTAGATATATCCCCAGAGCTGCATAATGCTTACCCTTATGTCCCCTGATGAAATGTTATAATTCCCTAAAAATCATAGAGTAACTTGACAAAGCTTGGTGTTTCCTAAGCATTCGTATATAGCCAGCAGGCTATTCATTCTCTCCTGGTCCTGGAGCTGATAGGCATGAGCCACACTTGGGGTATTTGACAAACTGACACTCTACCACACAGAGTGTCCAACTCAGCTTGTCAAATACACGGAGCGTGACACTGCAGAAGGCCAGGTCAGGAGTGTCCAGTGGGCATACTGGAAGATGTGTACCTGGAAAGAGAAGGAATGCGGTCATTAAGTTATACCCTGAGCCTCAGGCAAATGGCAGAGGCTGACATGACCGGCTGAAACACCAAAAGACGGAAGTGAGCAAAACAGGCCTAAGGCTCCACACCAAAACAGGGGTCCTGAGTGTTTGTCCGGAGACTCTAGTGGCCCAAGCCAAGGTTAACTCTTCTATTTGGCTGAAACAGGATAGTTTGACCGTCATCCTGACTCCCTGATTTGAAAGGCCTCAAAGACAATATCCTTGTTCCTTCCCTCTATGGACTTCCTTCACGCTGTGTTCTCAGCATCCCAGTTATGTACCTAGACTTTGAGTTTTAAAACTGGACTTGAATTCTAGCTCTGCCATTGACTAGCTGGAAAGCTTAGGTAAATGTTTTTATGTCCCTGACACCTAGTTTTTGACAGCCACAAGAATGTGCATAAAGGCATTGTGAGAATATGTGATTAAGCATAAGAAGCCATTAATTTAGTACTTGTTATGTAGCAAATGCTCAGGAATTATGGTTATAGCCAGTTATAATAGTACATTCCTGAATACCAGCTTTCATAGACAGAAGTAGGAGAACTTCAGGTTTGAGGCTAACCTGGGCTATGTAATATGAACCTATCTCAAACAAAAAAGAAAAAAGCAAGGCCTAGGGATAAAACTCAGTGGCAGAGCCTTTGGCTAACACATACAAAACTCTGTATTCAATCCCCTGTACAGAAAGAAAGTGACTAAAATGTGTTTTTAAAATTAAAATAAATAAACGAAATAAATATTAACATGAATTAAATGATTGACAATTTGTTTAACAGAATTGAAGCAGTGATTTCTTGGGGCCTTAGCCAGCTTCTCAGAAATAGTAAAGAACAAATCCTATTAAAATTCCCTTATAAGTCATCTGGTTTTACCAACTCAAGATTATCAATGAGAAAACGAAGTTTGGGGAAAGACTTGCTATAGATCATACAATAAGTTCTTTAGAGTTTAGGAGTTATATCTGTATCATCTCATTGTGTCCCTTGGCTTTCCTTACCATCACGTTTTCCTGTCTTCTTCTTATAACCCCCTGCAAAAAAGGGAGAGGGACAGAAACAAAGAGCAAAAGAGGGCAGTGGATTTTACAGGGCAGCATTAAGCTCTTTGAACTCACAGCCACTGGGGCAGTAGGGAAGCTGCCAGGAGAGACACCCCTGGAACGCCTTTGAGATTTGCTTTTGCATCACATGAATCCTGTTATTCAAAATGCCACCTTGCCAGTATCAAATTTTGTCCTGTCCAGATCTAAATGTAGGTTTGAAAAAAAATAGATGGTCTGTATTAAGCACTGGCACAAAAGTGGCAAACACCCCAAGATTACTAGGAAAGGAAAACTCCCCTGTATGGTATTCCAGTAAGAATATGCTGTTTTTTCTAAACTCTTAGCTAAATGAAAGAGGTTAACACATCACTCCAATTTGATGACTTAAAAGCTAAAAATCAAATTGTCTTTTCTACTCCCTAACTTTTCTCTCTGTCTCCCAATCCAGCCTACATCTCCCAGAACTGTGGCTTTCTGGCAAAGAGCTGTCATGGCCACCACATGTGGTACAGTGGAAAGAATCAGACAAAATTAGATACTGATCCTAGACAATCACAGCTGAAATAAGTCTTTCTTAGGCTTCAACTTGTTTTCTCTAGAGATGGAGACAGAAGTCTTACATGTCAAGGTGGTTGAAAATTGTCTGATGAGATTTCTATAGCTGCTTCTAAAGGTGCTTAAAGAGACCTTGCTTCAGACTCTGGAGTAAAATCCAAAGAGAGTTTGAGTTTCCAGGGGCAGAGAAAAGAGTAATGTGCTGTTGCTGGTAGTGATGTTTGTTGTCATCATCTCCACTGCCTGTCACCTGCTGTAAGAAGAATTGGACACTCCAGAGGTATCCATAGCTTCCTGAATGCCCTATCTGACCCCAATCACCCCAGGAATCCTAGAAAAGAGGTATGAGAGGAATTAAAGACTTATTGCACTGAATTAAAAGGTTATTATAAATACTGTTTCCCAGTATTGATGGAAGAGTCAGTCATTAAGGTAGATGTAGGCCAGTTTCATTTTCACTCTTGATATTCCAGTTCACACCTGTTCAGAGAAGTACATAGAAGAAAAGCAAGTTCATTTGAAAAAGGTTAGTCAGACCCATAGAATGAAGAGAGAGATGACTACATGGGGTGCTAATTAAAGAATTCATAAACTCTATTTGTCATTATCTGATTTGAAATAGCATCATTTATCCCCATCAGAGTGCAAAATCTTCCATTAGACAGCTCCAGAAAGCTTCTCTCAGTGAGACCAAGAATAGATCAGTCTTCATGAAGGAAATTGGAGGGCATAAGCTTGATAAAAGAGGTATGAGGTTTTACCAAAAGATCTATAAGTGTGCAGAATAAGCCACATACCAGGAAATAGATTAGCTAAAAAGAAGTACTCAGGACCATGCCTGAATATCCAGATTTCTTCCAATATAAGGAGATCCACCTGCCTCAGTTGCAGGGCACCTCTTACTTTTTGGTGTCTCAGTCCTCCTACAGCAGAGCAAAAGAGCACTGGCCTGTGGTTAGACTGAGCTGTGGTATAGGTTCTCTGTGTGGCCTTGGACAATTACCTCCTTTCTTCTCTCTAGATCTCTGTTCCTCACTTACATATTTATTCTCTTTCTACTCCCAAACTTCCTTCTACATGACTTTTAAATTCTAAAATTTGAGTAATGAAGTATAAGACAGGAAAAGAAGCTTTCAATCCTCAGTCATACCTTTCCTATCAACACCAGTTTCCCAGGGTGTGTTCAGCACTGCTTAGAGGCATACATTTGAGCTTCAGTCTCGTCGACGCTGTCAGCTGAAGACTGATAACCTTCAAAATAAGAGATATGGAGACTAAGACAGGAGACAGCACTCCATCTTTGTCTTCCTCTTCTTTGAAAAGGAGGCTCCAACACAGAGTGCTAGAATGCAGAAACGACCCCCTGAAAGAAAAGTGGTAGATAAAGGACAAAATAAAAAATGCTCTTCAGAACTCCTAACTGCCAGCTCTGAAGAACATATAACTTCTATACAACTGTCTTTGAACACCATCATTTGTTAGGAATTATCATGTCCCTCCTCTCAGCACTCATGAGCTCTAGGATAGAAAGCCAATAGAGAACTTCGCATGTCTCATCTTTGACCTGCATCCCTACTATGATCTGAGAATCAGTTAGGCATATCCAAACTACTGTTAGTTGCTATAGGCACTGTCTCAGCATGGAAATCAAAGAGAATAAATAGATACTATACCTGTCATTGAAGTGGTGCTTGAAGTGGTCATCGAAATGGGATACAGGTGATGAACCGAACTATAGAGATCAGGGAAAGCTGCGCTTTATGTTGTGAGCAGGAAGGTCACATGTTCGGAAGGACTCTTTGTGTCATGAAGAGGAAACAGAAATGAGGAAGATAAAGTTGAGGCTAACCAACGGAAATCTGGGTACAAAATGACAAAAGAGAGCTGTTGTGAAAGGAGTTGCTAATGCAGCAATCGCCCTACTGCTCTGTCTCCACCCATTCTCAACCAACCTCCAAAGACACTCACTGACTTCCCTGCTGTAGAGTGGGAAAGCAGGAAGTTACAAGCCGCCTTTGTGCTCTGCCCATGAGGCCAGGAAGTTTCCCTAGAGCAACTGAGGGAATCCTCAAATATCAGAGCTATGATATTATTTAATGGAAATCTATTGTCAAAATTTAAAGCAAATTTGCGTCAAATCTGAAATATGATACCACATCATTCCCATTAAAACTGTGTTAATCTTGTTCTGTGAGAAGATCTTCTAGCCCTGGAATACCACTTTTACTTCTTTCCTGAAGTAAACAGCTACACAATTTACAAGGACGAGCACAAAATTAGTGACAGAGTCACCCCCAGCCCCTTTTAAAGATAAGCTAGTTCTCTTTAGGGCATGACTGTCCTTCCCATGAGTCTAGATCCTAAACTATAGAACCGTTTAAAAAGATTAAGAAATAGAGAATGTAGAAACTTCTGGCTCCTTGCCTCCAGAAATGGCAGCACCTACTTGTTCCATCTTCAGTGCAGCACTTTTGTGGAAGTAGAGGTGGCTGTTTGACCAGGCCTCAACTGCATGGGGCCTGGGGCTTTGTGAGTACAACACAAAGGGCAGTTCTCCTGAGAAGGCAGCACCTACTGGGCCTTCTTGCAGATCATGTAATTCAGTATTTCTCCACTGTGAAAGTGAGAGAGCTCAAAATCAGGGCTGAACCTCACCACCACTTGAAATGTCTTTCCAGTGTGCAGCTTGATCTGAATTTCAGGCATGGCTTGAGGTGTTCAGCAATGTTGCTAGTATATTGCTCCCTCCCTGTGAGTCTCAGAGAATCTGCATTCTCACCAGAGATACAGCAAGTGAGACAAGGCATATTCTGACCAAGTTATTGCAGTGAATATGCTGGTAGCTTTCTGCCACACACTGTAAATAAAACAGCATGTCTGAGCAAACAATACTAGGAAATAATGGTGAAGGCAGAATTTGCATTCAGTTATTGCTCCAGATGTTAGGATATTTTAAAATATATTTTATTAACCACAAAGAAGAAAAAAAAGTAGATAAAATAAAATAAAATAAAAGATAGTGTTGCATCTTTAAGTTCAATGTGACCTTCAGGTTGAGAAGGGGAACATAAGAGTTTGGGAAAACAGTGAGTTGTATGCTCAAACTTCGTGTATGCAGTCCCTGGGAAGTCTTCACTCACAACCAGAAAGATAATGGATACCCACTTAGGACCTTCCACCTTAAATTCTAATGACACAGAGGACAAAGGATGGGAACAGAGCCTGTGATGTTTTCAAGATCTTAAAACAAGTTTCAGTGGCTGCATTGCTTCAGCCTCAACTAGTGGAAATAAGGCCCTGGGCAAGATTCAAGCTTCTGTAAATAATCTATTCATGCCATATAATTTTTTTAATGCTCGAACTCAAGCAAAGACGCCATATCCTGAGAATTAGGAGTGTGAGGACCTAGTCTCAACTCTGTTCCTTCTCTAAACAGCACAGTTGAGAGTCATTATTGTTTTCAGCCTCTCTGGCTCAAACATTCCATGGTTCCTTCATTAATGACTTGATGCTTGATCCTCTTTATTTATTGTGTGTTTTCATGTGATTACAGGGCCTAGGGCCCTGAAGAGAGCCTACATAGAGATCCATTCACATTAACACTATTTTGCAAATAACTTTCTTCCACCGGAACAATTTATTAGTTTAGACCCTGAGAACAGTGTCTCCAGATTTGGCTTCCAGAAATATTTGACTCCTGTTTCTTTTAGGTTTCTAACTAAAGCTTGGAGTAGAAGCAAGGCAGGAAGCCTTTTTCTAAGAAAATTTCTAAGAAAATTAGGTTCAGCAACTCATTCCTTTTGCATGCCCTCAGTTAAGGTATTCTAGTGGCTATTTTGTTTTCTTTTTTGTGTGTGATTTGGGGGATTAAGATCATGGCTTCTCATGTGTTAGACAGGTGCTCAAACTGTTTTTTTGAACTACATTCTCAGCCATCTCCACTAGCTTCTAAACAAGATACTTCTGGAGACAATGACTTCACTAAAGGAATAATTAACAGTGTCCATTTTCATCAACATAGAAGGTCCATGAAAGAGACTATTAGTGGCCAGCTACTTTTTTTTTCTTTTCTTTTTTTTTATTAAAAAGATTTTCCACTCAGCCCCCAGGCAGTGGGATCAGGATCCATCCCTGGTGCTAGGTTTTTGGTTTTTTTTAAGCCATCTGTAAAGAGAAGTAGAACAAAGGGTACTACTGAAGGCCTGAGAGTTCCTCTTTATCCCACAAGCTCAAAACAAATTGATAAGGGCCCCACTTGCAACAACAGCACAAAGGGGCTGTTAATTTTATTTTTATTTTTTTGAGACAAATTCTCCCTTTAAATCCCAGGCTTTCAGGATCTTTCTCATACTAGCCCCAAACTCAAACTGAAGCAATGCCCCTGCCTCAGCCATACAGATGCTAGGATTCCGTGTTATGTGTCAGCACATCCAGCAAAGGGGGCCTCTTTTACTATGCCTGTTGTCCACACTGTTTTTCAGAGCAGTGGAAAGTCAAACAGATTTCTTATTCAAGGTGCTGTCTTCCACAGCTGTGTTTGGGAAGAAAGGAAGATGTGGAAAAAGAGAAAATAGTAAGAAGGAGAAGTTGCAGGCAGTGGTGGGGGCCCATTCTGTATATATGTTCATGTACTCAGTGCTAGATGAGAAAGAGCACTGAGACAGAGTCCTTCAACTCAGCTCTGTGATTCATTAACTATATAACCTTAAGTAATCATGTTGCTAGCTGAACCTCAATCATCACATCTGATTCAAGGATTCTCAGGATACAGGAAAGGGGAAAGCAGAAATGTATGAAAGGAACTGTGTTACTCTATAGAATGTGACAAATATTTGATAAAGGTATAAAGTATCATCAGAAGTATAGATTAAAATATACAGTTCTACCAGGATGAGGGCTGAAGAGTTAACAAGTTAGGAAGATTCTCAGAAGAGTGAGGTTTTAGGTATGTCTTTAAAGACAGAGAGATAAAAATGATGCTGTCTGTCACTAGAAAGTCTTCTCTGAAAACTTCAAATAAAATCAGTAGTTAGCCTACTGCCCTCATGTATCCATTATTAGAAACCCAAAGTAAAGACTATTTCTAAGCTTTTGCTGTCTTCTCGAGGCAAGGGGTTAAATGTTTTTCCCAGGACTATCGGGTGAGTAAATGAATGACAAAGTGCATAAGAAGACCTCCTGACCTTAACTCGCCAAGATCCTTAGCTTATTTGCCTCTATGTGAGAACCAGGAAAGCACCTTTTTACTTTGAGTTCATTTCCTTGGTCATTCACCTCCACCTCTTTCAGGAAACCTTTGAGAGAAAGAGTACAAAGACAATTGCAAACTTATGGCCACTTCCTGTGCAAGCGATGGCTGATGTCCACATATTCCACCCCAACCTTGATGATTGCTCTGCACAGGATTGCACTGGGCTTCCTGTGAGAGGAAACCTACAGGCTGTTGCAATGTGTAAGGCACACTGAGATCAGAATTAAAGAACTTCTTTTACACCTGAATCTGGGGACAGAGGTTTCACTGAGGGTCCACACAGCCAATGTTATCAATAAAATAAATTTTAGCATTTAAATCATCAACAATAGCTGAAATTTATTCAGTAAAGTTATATCAAACATTTACTGCATGCAAAGCTCTACATTTGGTATCAAGGGAAAAAATAAATATATACCAGTAAAAATAGGCAATAATTTACTAGAAATATAATGTGGCCACAACATGTTAATAACCACACTTCTTTTTTGGGACAGGGTTTCTCTTTGTAACCCTGACTTCCCTGGAACACACTCTATAGACCAGGCTGGCCTTGAACTCAGATATCTGGCTGCTTCTGCCTCCCAAGTGCTGGGATTAAAGCTGTGTGATTTAAAGGCATACACCACCATCACACACTATTTTTAATATACATGTGAGGGTTTAAGGTCGTAGTTCACTGCTTATCTAGCACACTCAATACTCTCGGTTCCAGCCAAAGCATCAAAAAGGAATAAGTGCAGTGATAGGAAAGGACATGGAGCTACTGATACCTATAGATGTGTTAGAATAACGAGGTAAATCATTGGATCTGCCAAAAGATTTGTTTTGAACTATAATCCTATAAGTACAATAACAAAAAATTTTTGTGAGTTCACTGTGAGTCACTGTTTCCATTGTATGTGTGTGTGTGTATATATATATATATATATATATATATATATATATATATAATGCAATCCTTACCATAGCCTAACTAAAGAGATATGGTAATCATCTTTTTAAAATATATTATTTGTTTGAGAATTTCATACAATGTATTTTGATCATATTCACTCCCTTCCTGTAACTCCTCTCAGATCCACCTCCACCTCTCCATTCTCATTTAATAGATGACATAGGTAATGTCACAACTAGAAAATGGAAGAGGCAGGATTTCAATGGCTTGTGGAAATGCAGAATGAATGGAATCTTGCAGGAATGTACATAGATAGATAGATAGATAGATAGATAGATAGATAGATAGATAGATAGATAGATAGATAATATATATAATACTAGTTCTAGCTAAGAAATGTTAAATTTGAGTTACCTATCCTTTTATCTTACAAGAGCATATACTGAAAACCTCACTAATTTTCAATTTCTGATTGTTGGTCTAGGAGCTTTGCTAGAGCTTACCTTTGCCCAGCTTCTTAAAAGGAATAAATGAAGCAAATTCTTAAAATAAATGAAGCAAATAAAATGGGATTTCAAGATCTGTAGTTACAGTTCAACGTTAGAGCACTTGCTTAGTATGTGCAAAAGCCTGAGTTCAATGCTCAACACTGTAAAGAAAAAGAAAAGGGGTCCAGAGAGTTGTTTAAAAACAGAAAAACAAATTAACTATACTTTTCCCTCCCCATACTTTGCTCTTGGTCAGAGTCCTAGCCAAAGAGTCTTATCTGTGTCTTACAGAGGTCCACCAAAGGGTCTTTATCAGGGAAGGAAGGAGAAGCCAACATGCAATGACCTATCATAAATATTTGGAAGACAAAATTATATTTCTTTCTTAATATAGTATTTTCAGTGAATTCTTTGAGAATTTCATGCATGCATACAATGGAGTTTGACTATATTTACTACCCACTCCTCCCCC
>LZPO01017285.1:202033-213667 GCA_001675575.1 Neotoma lepida | reverse complement strand
TGAGAATTCCTGGACCTCTCTTCCCTTTGAAAATTGCATTACTTTAAAATGTACACCCCTACTACTCAGCCTTCAAAATAAGAAAATTCCATTATTTCCAACATATAGTGTAAAAAATTATGCCAAGTGAAATGTGCCAGGCACAAAAAGATAACTACTTTATATTCTCACTTACCAGTGGAATCTAAAGCAGTAGAATTCAGAAGCACGGAACAGAATGATACTTACAGAATCTGGGGATGTGAGTTGAGAAGAAAATATTCAAAGTCTCAAAGGAAGTGTAAATGTACTTAAATGTAGTATATTACATATTCCAAAATTACAAAGATCAAATGTCAAATCACATAGTCAAAATGTAAGTATTTGGGGTATTAAACATGGCAATTAGTCTGATTCAATTGTTCTACAAAGTTTTCATAAATCATAACACTTCTTTATCCTCAAAATACATAAAATTATAAATTTGCAATAAAAGCTCACATAGATGTATATGTGTTCACTAATTCAGATGAGGGTTAGTGCCCCTCATATCACTGAGTTGAAACAGACTATTTTATCTCTCTTACGTTCCCTCTAAGTGAAAGAAGGGGAAAGTAGTGCCTTTAAGGGAACAGAAGGAAAATATAGAACACATCCTTGGGTTCTGACCAGAACTAACCATTTGCTATAACTCAATTTGGCACTGATTTAGGAAGCAATGCATTGCAAATAAGTAGTGTGTCAGTTACTTTTTGCAATTTGATACAGGCAAGGGTCATCTGGAAAGAGAAAACCTCAACTGAGTAAAACACTTCTGTCTTAATTAGAGTTTCTATTGCTGTAACAAAACACCATGACCATTAACAACTTGCAGAGCGAGTTTATTTCAGCTTGCACATCTTGAGGTCACACTCCATGGCTGAGGGAAGTCAGGGCTGGAACTCAAACAGGGTAAGAGCTGACACAGAGGCCATGAAGAACTGCTACTTGCTGGCTAACTTCTTCTGACTTGCTAAGACTATTTTCTTCTACACTCAGGATCACTAGACCAGGAGTACCACTTCCCATAGTGATCTGGGCCCTCCCACATCAACCAATAGTCAAGAAAATGTACCACAGGTTTGCCCACAGGCCAGTCTGAAAGAGGTATTTTCTTTATTGAGATTCCCTCTTCCAAAATAAATTTTGTGTTACATTTCCATAAAAGCTAGCTACCACAATTGACCCCTTGTCAACATAACACACAAACACATTGCTGTTAAACCATAGCCTTTACATTCTTGTTCATCCCCAAAATCTCATATTTGATATTAATACCACAGTATGAAACATTCTAATATTTTGAAGTCCTGTAGTCTTTACAAACCCAAATATTTTAAAAGTTTAATCTCCAGCCCAAGATACTTTTTAAAAAATTCAATTAATGTTTTTTCTTCTTTGTTTTGATATGGTTTGTCTCACATGGCTCAGACTAGCCTCAAACTTGTTGTATAGATGAGGATGACTTTGAGTTCCTAACCCTCATGCATCTACCTCTTAAGTGCTGAGATCGTGGGTATGCATCTCACACCTAGCTTATCAGTATATTTTGTTGAAGACCGTTCATTTCAGTATTCATGTCAATCTACCTCATGGTTTAAATGGCTGTCTTGTATTCCGTGTCTGTATATGTCATAATTAATTAAACTAGTTCCCTACCAAGAGAAAACAGTTCAATCTCTTTAAATCATTCAAAGTCTTTTTCTAATTTCAAGCCTTTCTAAAATATACAAATTCTCTTGAAAACTCAAAAGTCTCTCAACTGTGGATTCTTGTAAAATCAAAAGAAGTTCAAAACTTTATTACTCCAAGGAGAACCAGAACACAGTCACAATCTGAACAAAGCAAAACTAAATTCTACCAGTATAAACAACTCAGTGATCAAGGTCTCGGATTCACTTATGAACTTCTGGGCTCCTCCAAAGAGCTTGGACAGACACCCATCACAGTATGCTCAGCTTGTCTCCTAGACTCAGATCAATTCTACTCCACAGCTGATGCTGTCTTTGAAAGTCATCTTATGGTACTCTTATTTCCAAAATGCTTGGGTCTCTACTTCATCTGGGCCATACCTTCACCAGTAGCCTCTCCCAAGCTTTCTTAATGGACTCTAATCCTGCCACATGATGCCAAGCCTCAGCTTCACTCCATAACCCTTTTCACCCTAGGCCTTTTACTGCAACTGAGGCTACATTTTTCACCAATGGTTTCTATTGGGCTCTCTTCATAGACTCCAACATAGACTCCAACACACAGTGCCAAGCTTCAGCTGTTCCACATGACCCCATCATGCTTAGAAAAACAGTACAACCTGGGTGAATCTTACACTACCAAGTTCAGCTGCCAGCATGACATGCAGCCTTGGACATCTCTGGAACACAGTTTCTGTGTGTTAACTCTGATGTAACACTTTCCAGAAGGCTTTACCTCAGTTATGCTGGTCTCTGCTTGATTCTTCAGCCCCAGCTGACCAGTGTCAATTGTCTCAGTAAAACAGAGGTTTCATTTTATTAGTTCATAATTCAATAGCCCCAACACAGTCTTTAAGGGACTCTCAAAACTTGCCTCTGGAACTTCACAAGCCAAGTCTCCATCATCTGCACTGCTCACAGCATACTTATCTTCCAAGCTCACCCAGAACAGCCCACTGAACTCTGATCACTCAATGACTATTCTAGTCCAAACTCTGAAAAGCCTTCCATAATCCTTTCCAAAATACATGTCAGGTTTGTGACAGCAATTCTCCTGTAATAATAATAATAAACCTGGGAGGCATTTTCTTGATTAATTATTGATATGGGAAGGGATAGCTCTCTGTGACAATGCCATCCTTAGGTAGGTGTTCCTGGATCATGTAAGAAAGCAGGCTGAGAAAGCCATGGGGAGCAAGCCAGTAAGCATCTTTCCACCATAGTCTCTGCTTCAGTTCCTGCCTCCAGGTTCCTGCTTTGAGTTCCTACCCTGACTTACCTCAATAATGAACTGTGATGTGAAAGTGTAAGATAAACTCATTCCTCACCAAGTTGCTTTTGGTTATGTTGTTTATCACAACAAAAAGAAAGCAAACTAACATAATGGGATTTCAAAGAAATTGAATGAAACCTTTTTCACAAATATTAACTGAGAATCTAATATAGGGAAAGCAGTAGTAGGCACAAGGTATACTGGTGTTAAAAAGATAAAAATCACTAGGGCTGCAGAAATGGTTCAGTCTTAAGAACTTTTCCTGCTCTTCCAGAGGACCCAAGGTTGATTCTCTGCACCCATGTCAGGTGGCTCACAACCTCCTGTAATTCAAGCTCCAGGGGACCCTATGCCTCTAGTCTCAGAAAACTTCACTCACATGCACATACACACACAGAGATATGCATATATACACATAATTAAAAAGAAAATAAATCTTAAAAATAGGTTTTAAAAAATCATCACTCTTGATATTGTACTTTAGTAAGGGACATAAATAACACACAGAAGTATAAAACTAGAAGCAAAGGCAAAAGGGAAAGGACAAGGTGATGGAAATATTTGTGTGTATTATATACAATGTGAACATCTCTTTAACAAAGAACTCCTAAAATCAATCAAGAAAAAGAAATTAACACCTCAAATGGAAGCTGAGTTTAACAGACACCTTTCTTGCCCTCACAGAGCCTGAAATCTAGTGGAAGAGTCCCCCCTTTCTCTAAGGCTCAGGGAAGTAGCTGAACTAAAGAATTTGAAGGGCTCCTCTTCCAAACAATAAGTCATTAGATAGCTCTTTTCATACCATCTTGACCTTTTCACTAAGAACAACTGAATATAGAGTATCAGAAGACCTGAGTTCTAGGCTCACCTATGTCATGGCTTGTGGCATGAAATTTGGAAAGTCCCTTCTTTATTCTGGTACTAGTATCCCCATTTATTCATAGACCTGACTGAAGCATTTTTAAGAGCCTTCCTCTCCAATCCATGTTGTTCTGAGTGACATAGATCCCAATGACAACAAGCACAATCAGAATTCTGCCTTCTAGAATTCATATGTAAATAAGGAAAAGAAGCAGATACCAAATAATCTCATAATAGAAATACATTATATAGAATAACTATAAGAAGTTATAAGAGAAATGATAATCAATTTAATATAGTGTGTGAGTTTAGGAAAGTCTTTCTCCAAAGAATATTTAAAACTAAGTCTTGAAAGTTAAGCCAGACTAAGTAAATTTCTCTAAACCTTGTATGTGTGTGCAATATGACATGCATATAAAACATTAATACTAAATGTATTCACTTGTCTTTTCTCCTACATGCTATTTCATTTTGTTATTATAATAAATATTATTGCTTCTTTTCTATTTAATTAGTAGTTATACTATAAACATTACTTATTTTACATACTTATCTAGCATTTGTGAAAAAGTTTTCAAGGCTATAAGATGATTACACAATTGCAAGGGATATTTTATCCTGTCTTGGGCCACATTTGGATTTGTTTAGGGTCCTCCATTTATGGTCCTCATTGAAGGGATCATTGTAGCTGGGCCTAAGCCTGAATCTGTGTCCACATGGGAATTGTAGGAGAAGCTACCCGTGCACTTAGTAGTCATATATCCCTAATAAAGAAAGTTAAGTTCCAGAGTTTGGCAAAGCCTCTAATTTCACATTAGGCCCACTTCTGTGATTTGCTGATGCTACTGGGCATCTTGAAAGTTTTCTGATGTATCCTCAAAGCTTACCAGTAGTTGCAGAATGGGAAAGGTAAGAGGCTTTGTAGGGCTTTTGGGCAAGCATGACTCTATCTTGGAGATAGTTATCTCCTAGACAACATGAATCCCCAGAATTCATAAGTCCATGAATTTTTCATTATCTATTAATAATTTTTAAATAGAAAAAGGGGTGATAGAGACCAAGGACAGCTAGAGGTTTCAGGACCCTGAGTAGATAGTAGACAAACAAAATGGGAAAAGAGAGCCAACAACTAAATATGGCTTCGTGTCAGGCACCCTGCTGTGTGGTTTACATACATCCTCTTTTGCAATCTTTAAAGCCACTCTAGGAGGTGAATATTGTTATGACCTTCCTACAGATCATGAAACTGAATTTTAGAGTACCTAAATGAAGACACATTTCAAGGCTTTTTATAGTCAGTAGAGCTATATTTCAAATCATCTCTCCTGGTGTCTTTCATACCATATGCCACTTGGAAGGACCACTATTCCTTTCTACTAACCCCACTTGAGACCTTAACATTTTTTTTTCAAAAGCAGAATTGATTCTAAGTTTGGGGGTGGAGATCATAAATAATGAGATTCTCTCACTTCTCTTTCCATGAGCCATGCTCTGCTGGCAGGAAGCTGATCCTCACATCTTATCTGAACCATGCCTGCTGCGGTTTAAGTCAATTTCCTCTCCCTTAATCCTACTTCTCCAAATGTTCTTCCCTGAGAGGCAAGCTGCAGCATAAGACTCTGGTGTCTCTTGTGAACCTCTCAGTTCATCCTAATTGAATCAAAAGGGTATCTGAACTGGAATTCACCACTCTCATTTCATCTTATTCCAATATTCCACAGGCTGGGTTCTTACAAATTTTATCAACACAAAGGCCCCTTCTGAGACATCATCCTGTTTTCTCCTTCATCTGTTGATATTTCAGAGTATGAGTATATCCTAGCTACAGACAGCATTTAAAAATTCAATTCTCACATAGTTCTTCAGATAACGTATTACTATCATTTTAGAAAAAGCAAGTTCCATAGACGGTCTCATTGTTTCACCTTCTAATATACCATAATTTAGTTATTATGTGTTCTCTATCTGCATTTCTGAACTGCTTTTTAATCTAGTATAATCAAATTATCACATGCTCCTAATAAGCCATTTTATGAATCTGAATCCCTCTTGATGTCTCAATTAACTACTATTTCTTTCTTTTGAAAATTTATGTATTATGTTTGCAATTACATATAGTGTACAGTGTTACAATTTGATACATGTGTACATATACAATGTATAATAATATAATCATCCATGTGTTTACAGGGCATCACCTTTCTTCAGACTAATTTGGTCATTAAATCCAAATGAGTGTCATTTGAATGTGATGTAAACAACAATTCCTTGCCCCCTCAAAAAAATAATAATTCATTTCAGGCAGAATAGCTTTAAATTTGTAAACCTACACTTACCATATTCACCTGTCTCCCTAACTATTTCGGTCCCTTACTCCTTATTACATACTGATATTTTACATGATTCTTTACTTTTGCCTTTTTGTTTCTCATGTTTTAAATGCTTACTGACTCCCTTCTTTTTCTAAATGTTTCTCAAAACATTAACAGACAGAGAAATATTCCTTTGATGCCCAAATCATGAGTCCCTATCTCTTCTATCTCTCTATCAGAATGATCAAGTTGAGTATCAACCATATCCCAAATATCTAAGCCCTCAAATCCTTAGCACCACATCTGAAACAAACGTACTCATCATTGTGTGTGCCTTATCTCCATAGAAGGAATACATGCTACAAATATGTTATCTTTGATCATCATTAAATATTTTGATTCTCCAATCATAACACTTGCTGCCTTATTATGTGATGTTTTATGTCCCACTCTTTCCTCATTAGTAGCCTGAAGCTTCTTCAAGGACAAAGATCTTGTTTGACCTAAAATAATTATTTAGAAAATATTGAAAAGTGGTGATGACGTTAGTTCTACAATGCTTTATAGAGGGGCAAGACAATGTGGCTCTAACAACAAAGATGAAAATGAAGGGGAAAACATGATTATGATGTTCATTTTCATCCAATAAAACTTTATCCTTAATGTTTCAAATTTATTGCCACAGTGGTCTTTTAAAACAGCACAATTCTAATGGTCAAATTACACTGCTTTAAAAGGATCAGTGGCTCTACATTGTCATACTGAAATTGTCAGTCAAGTGATCGAGATTTTTCACAATATTACCACAAACTATATGTTCATCTGTCTCCATTTATTCTATATTCTAACTACTATATACCATGTACATTAGTACACATCTAACTTTCATGTACACATCTCTGAATCTGGAGAGATTCCTGGTCTCCTCACATCTATCTTGTCATGAAATGATTTGCGTTAATTCTTTAAGTTCAGCTTGATTATCTTCTCAATTACTTATCATCTAGGAAATTTTTAGCTCTTCTCTCTCACAAATAATTTTCAACCATGTTAAGACTGTGACTCCAATTCTACCCTAGTAGAAAAGTCTTTAAATGGCAGGTGTCTCTTTCTGTAGACCTTATACATAGAACACAGGAAGTTCTTAGTGAAAGATCCAGAGTTAAGATCTGGCTGGAAGTGAACTTTCACCTACTAGTGCAGCAACTATGTTGATGAGTGATGTCTTCTAACTCTCTGCTTTCTTCCCATGGACATGATGAGATGCATTTCAATGAAAAATAAATATAAATGTAACTTTAACCAGAGTTACATTCTTACCAGCCTTAGTGATGAAAAGAACAAAATAAAAGCCAGAGAAAAAGTAGGAAAAGCTGGGTAGGCAGAAGAGAAGAAATCTACTATCTAAAGTCAAAAAGCAAAGCTTTAATTATACCTTAGTCTCTTAGAAAGATGCTAGAAAAGTTAAATGCAATTGATTTATAACCTGCATACCTCTATTCCCAGCACTAGAAAAGAACAAGAAGATAACAGCTTTGATACCTGTCTAGATTACATAGTGAGACTCTACCCCAACCCCTAAAAATAAATAAGTAATCAAATAAAGATGGAATTTTCAGAAAGTTCATAGAATTACTGGTTCTGAATTAGGACCTAAGACAGATTGCAGAGTCTAGTCACAGAATTATCTAAGATAAATATAAGACAACTCTGGGCTTTGTACTGACCCACTGTGGAAACTCTCTAGGCTTCATTTTCCAAATCTAAAAGTAAAACGCTTGGCTTCTTGACATCAGAGAGAGTTGGAGATACAAATGCCCTGCAAAGATGGGACTTGACAAATAGAGATCTCTAACCACAGACCACAAGACTTAGCTTTACACAACCTTCAAATCCTTTGGAGAAGACATCTGAAGTTGATCTGACCGTACTCCATGAGGTGACTCATGCAAGTCAAATTCATAGAAGAAAAAGAAAAGATAATCTAGAGAGGTTTCTTTTTTAAAAAAGAATTCCTTTAACAGCTGGTAGGGATCATGTTAGCTAAACAACAAATTCTCTTTTGTTTGGAAAAAAGTATTATGAAAGTCAAATTAATTGGAATGTTGATGATGATAATGTGGGAGTTATGTGACTTAACAAATTCTCATCTCCAAACCATGTCAACTGAAAAGGGATAAAAGGGGTCAGCATCACTTGTCTTTTGTCTTTTACAATGACCACTTTCAGTTCATGGAATTTTTTTGTAGTCTTCATGTAAAACCTTACACGTATTTCTTAATATTTTTCTGCAGCTGAGTTAATCCTAGTAACAATATTCCATGATTTCTTTAACATTCAATCAGACCACTGGAGATTCCACAGTAAATTAGATGTCTGATGTTAACCATGCCTTGTTCTTTCTTGCTTTAAGTAGTGAGACTTCCTATCTCTTTCAGGACTTTTCCAGATGACTAAGCTATTATATGATGATTTTGCTGATTAAACTATCAGAAGAAAGCTTTTTCTCTGGGTGGGGGTGATGAGTAGAAAGATGATCTCAGTTGCTCACTGCCCCATGTACAAAAAGCTCTGTTGCCTCCTCTGGCTTTGAGGTCCTGGAAGATTCAAAGATGTTGCAGGCTTTTAGCTGAGCAAATCAACTTGATGATTTTGGCTACCCATTGCTGGATTTTTTTTTTGCCAAGTTGAAATGCTACTCTATGAAGAATTCTTTGGACCTTAGAGAAATACCATGGTGAGGTGGGATTGGTGAACCTATTGGACAAAAAGAGAGATTATCTTCTCCTTTCATCTGGTTTCAAGTTCTCTCCTTTATTTCTTCCATTCATTGCTGCACTACCTTGTTCTCTTTTTGTTTCTTCATTTTCTCTCCTCTTCTCCTTTACAGATAATGTCCATCCTCTATGTTCACAAAACCCCCTCATCCATAACTTTATAACTTCTTCCTATAAAGTATCAATGGTTCACTTAAATCTTGGTTGAGATTAGTAGGTTTCATCCTAATCTAATTGTATTCACCTAGACTTGAAAATTGTGCTTCTTGATTAGACAACATGGAGCAGAAGCATTTCATCTTCCAAAGCACTTCAGCATCTGTCTGTTCTATATAGTTTGGAAAATAATCTACCATGTTTTTTGGTTTGGAATGATAGAATTCATTAAGTACATAGAAAGAAAAAATGAAAATAAAAAGCAAATAACATGATAGAGTGATAGATCTATCAAAACATCAAGTCAGGAACTCCTGGTTATAATGGAAAATGACTATATCAAGACTAGTACATAAAGATGAACAATAAATTCTAGTTCCCTTCAGTGCCACTTAAAGAGCTCTTAGCAGGTTAGGTTTAAAAGCAAGAGGATATGTATAGCTGTATCCAATGCTTTTGTGGACACCATGCTACTTCCACACTGCTGATGTCTCAGCTATGTACATAATTAACTCTTTCCTACCTCAAGGCCTTTGAAATTCCATTCAACCAATGGCCTCCTCCTTCTCATCATTTAGGTCTGGAAGTATCTTCTCCATGAGTGGCTTCATTGCAAAACCTAGTTAAAACAGATTTACTTATAATTTTCTTGTATCTATTTGGAATCTACTATTTTATACCTCAGAGTAATTCTTACAATTTAGAATAATGTATTGCAGCTTGAGAGATGGCTTAGTGGATAAAGATAATCCGAGTTTGATTTCCAGCATACATGTCAAGTGGTTCACATGTACTTTAACTCTAGCTCCAGCTAATCAATTACCCTCTTCTTGCATCTGAAGACATTCATATTCACATGCAAAAACACAATACATGTGAATAATAAATAAAATAAGAGGCTGGCTATTTTTTCAGAAGGCTGGAATTTATTTCCTAGCACCCAAATCAGGCAGTTTGCAACCACCTGTATGTCTAGTTTGTAGGGAATCTGATGCCCTCTTCTGGCCTCCACAGACACTTACACACCAGTGGTATACAAATATACATTCACACACACACATATATACACAAAATTTTCAAAAGATACAAATTTCAAAGTTATTTTTGGTTAATTTAAATGTCTGTTGTTGATTACCTCCCTAGTTCTAGAGACAATGTATTTGCAATTTGAAAGTCTATGTGACCAACAGAGACCACATTTTATTCATTCATATATCAAGTAACATTTAGAATGGTATATGGTACATGGTAGGCTACATTAAATAAACTTAGTGAGTAAATAGATTAGACTAAGAAAGTTGAAAACATTAAAGCCAATGTTATGTTTATGCTACAGTGGAGAAGTTGAATGTATGGAAAGACTAAGAATGTGTTATGTTGAACAAACATGACGCTTCATTCAGAGAAGAATTTAAGCTTTGAGCATGGAGGGCCCACAAGGTAAGAAAAAATGACCAGCTAAGTGTGGAGAAATGAGCTGCCTCACAGTTCACTTCTGTGAGATATAGCATAGTCAAGTGTAAAATAGATCACATTCCCTGCTGTGCCTGAATTGCAAACCTACTGTGGGCTCTGATGTAAGAATATATAAAAATAGGATGGAGTGGGAACTCATGGATAGGTGGCTTATCTGCAACTCCCCCTAGCCCAGTTTTGGCATCATGTGGCTCTGTAACTATCTTTCTACCCTCTGGACTGCAAAGTCATTGTTGAAAGGAAGTCTAAGCAGTAACTGTCTGGACTTCTAGCCCATACCACTTCAGTTACTCAAGAATGACAGTTGGTTTTTGCATCAGTCCTTCTGCACAATCCCACTTTCCACTCTTCCTCCACACTATCTCTGCAGAGTCTATATGTGGCAATTTCCATGCTGGCATTTCCTCATCAGTGTGGCAATGTTCTGGCCCCTCAGGTTCTCTTTGGAGATCCTAGGTGTAGTGACCATCTTGTACGAGAAACCAGATTTTCTAACATTGCGCCTGACATGCCCAGAAATGTGTCTGCCAGTACATTTTCCCTTCTTTTACCTTAGTTGTCTCTTTGGGGGTTTATTATGACAAGTGAAACTTCTTCTTTGGAAACTTGGCTTAGATTAGATTAACTCCCATAACTGAAGCCTAGGTCAAGTTGCATGAACCAAATGTTGAACTGCACTTCTCCCATCTCACTGTCTTAATCATAGAAATTCTTTAGATCGTGTTGACAATTAAAAGGCAGCAGGCATTCATCCTTCGCAATGTCTCATTCTTTAATTTATTCATTTCATGAACACATGATAAGTTACCCTGAGCCAGATCCCTATCTGAGGAGAAGTTACCAAAACAACCAAGTATTCCAATTACTCCAAAGTTCTTGCCACTAGAATATGTTTAAACACAGAAGATATATGTACAAGCTACAGTGACAAAACAGAAGAAATGGCTGGGCGATGGTGGCACACACCTTTAATCCCAGAACTCGGGAGGCAGAGGCAGGCAGATCTCTGTGAGTTCGAGGCCAGCCTGGGCTACCAAGTGAGTTCCAGGAAAGGCACAAAGCTACACAGA
>LZPO01017285.1:168864-186688 GCA_001675575.1 Neotoma lepida | reverse complement strand
GTTGCTGGTAGGCATTGTCCAAGAGATTCTCAAATATTATAGGTTATTGCCATTGCCCTTGTTTGCCCACTGGAGGTAAATGATAAGTCCCCATTACTGAAGACACCATGCACTTCAGACCTTGGAAGCAACCAGCAACCCTATCCAGGTATGACACTTATGAACCATAAAAATGATCAGCATGGCGTGATAACTCTACGGGTGCAGTAGTGACAAACATATCTTGGCAGTAACCAATAGCTCTCTAATTGGACTTAAGATTTGTTCAACAAGGGAGAAATCATGCCTGGTAGTGGAAACCTAGACAACCAGCCAGGGTTAGTGAAGTCATGAATCTTGGAGTGGAACCTACAACTGCCACTTTATCAAGCCAGCAGAATCTCGAACTACATTCCAAATATTTATCCTTATATCCACAGATAAGTGTAGTCCTCACCCCTCATCAAGGAAACTTCTATGTTCAATTGAACAAGAACAAAAACAGTAGACAGGCTGACATGGATGAGGATAGACCACAGGCTTGAACCCTACACAAAGTAATATAGGCAACTAAGGCATGCTGAAAATGGGATAAATAGTGTTTCTCAGGGAAAAGCATACCAATTGGTTATCCAATAGCAAGTGGTCATCCCTGAAAAATACATATAGGTAGCATTATTATGAGCAGGTTGTATTTATGCATGCAGGAATATATATATATATATATATATATGTGTGTGTGTGTGTATTATATGTGTATGTATATATGCATATAATAACAATTAATGAAAAAAGAGGCCATGAATTTGAAAGACAAAGGAAGAGTATACAGCAGAGTTTGGAGAAGACTTGGAGGAGGCAATGAGTAGGGTGAAATGATTTAATTATATTATAATCTCAAAAAAGATAATTAAAATATATGTACATTGTATGAAAAAATTTTAAATAAAATATTTTGAATTTCAATTATGAGGGGTTGTTTTAGAATGTATGTTTCTTTAATGAACTAGAACCTCTTCTATATCCTATATTGACTTCCTTTTTTCCTTCAGCTATTTATTTATATTCATATTCATTAATTCTAGGGTTTATTTATGTTATCTTTGATTTTGTTGAATATTCTTAAAGTATTTTTTAAAACTCTTTGTCTAGAATTTCACCTCATTCATTGTCATTAGAATCTACTATTGTGAAATTAGCAACTTTTTAGTATCTGTCTTGGTTAGTTTTTTATTTTCAACTTGGCATAGCCATGAGTCACCTGAGAAAACAGAGTCTCAGTTGAGTGATTGCTTAGAACATATTGACTTGTGGCCATGTCTGTAGAAAGTTATCTAGATTGATTGACACAGGAAGACCCAGCCCACTTTGGATAGTATCATCCTTAGACAGATTATCCTAGGTTGTGCAAAATGTTGTCTCCACATGAGCTAGAGAAAGCAAGACAGTAAGCAGTGTTGTTCCATAGTTTCCCTCCTTGTTCCTGCCTTGAGTTCCTGTCCTATCTTCCTTCAGCTATGTACTATTTCCTAGAACTGTGAGCTGAAATCACCTTTTCTTCCCCAAGCTGACATGGTCATGATGTTTATTGCAGCAATAGATATCAAACTGGAATAGTGTCTTTTGTTGAAAGCAGATTTTTTTTATTTTACCCTTCCTATGATGATGTTTGTGTTGTTTGCCTTGCAACCCCATGTGCAGAGGTGTGGTTTATGTGATAAGCAGTGGGTATTTTAACTTGAGGTGCCTTTCAGTCTTCAGGTAGTAGAAGGAGATATTAACAAGTCTTCCACTTCTGTGCCTTAGACCTTGGCACTTCATTTTATTTTTTTCCTCTCCTCTCCTCACAGTCCCTCCCCTCACCCTCCCTCTGTTTCCACCCCCAAACCACTCCTCCTCCGTTTCTGTTTACGAAAGGTCAGGTCTCCCATAAGTATCAACAAAACATGGCATATCAAGCTGTAGTAAGACTAAGTAAGCACCTCCACATGTATTAAAGTGGGGCAAAGCAACCCAGTACAAAGAGTAGGGTCCCAAAAGCCAGTAGAGTCAAAGACAGCCCCTGTTACCACTGTTAGGAGTCCCAAAAGAGGACCAAGCTACACAACTGTCACATATGCAGAGTGCCTAGGTCAGTCCCTGGTTGTTGGTTCAGTCTCTGTGAGCCCCTTTGAGTCTAGGTTACTTGATTCTATCAGTTTTCTTGTGGTGTTCTTGACCCCTCTGGCTCCTACAATCCTTTCTCTCCCTCTTCTGCAGAATTCCCCAAGCTCTGCCTAATGTTTGGCTGTGAGTCTGCATCTGTTTCCATCAGTTTCTGAATGAAGCCTCTCTGATGATGATTGGGCTAGGCACCATTCTACATATCTCAGAATATTGTCAGGTATCATCAGATTGACATTTTTTTCCTCCTGTCATGTTTGGTTCTCTCCTAGGTCTCTGGGTTATCCAACCTGTGAGTCCTGGTGCTCCAGGTAGTGTCAGGGGTGGGCTTACTCTTCTGACATGGGTTTTAGGCTAGACTGGTAATTTGTTGGCCACTCCCTCAATCTCTAGGCCACCCTTACCCCATCCCACAGGCAAGACAGACTATAGATTGAAGGTTATGTGGCTGGTTGGTTTCCCACTCCCTCCACTTGAAGTCTTGCCTAGTCACAGGAGATGGACAGCTCAGGCTATGCCTCAGCTATTGCTAGGAGTCTTAGCTGGGGTCATCCTTGTAGATTCCTGGGAGATTCCCTTGCGCCAAGACTTTGGCTTTTCTGAGCTCTTATCACTGCTCATTTTCATTCTGAGAAGCCATTGAGTTTTACTCTATTCAATGGCTCAAACCAAAATTTACAATATGGAACACTGAATGGTTCTGACTCATTTTTCTTCCTCTATCTAGATGTATTCTTCATGCCAATCTCATCAAATGGTCTTCTGACACTTGTCCTGGGGTCCCAAAGTAGGATATACAGAGAAGCATTTCATGTTCAGAGAAAGTACTCAATTCTCTCTGAGTCCTCCATATCCTTATGGAGCTGATCCATGCTGGGAAAATGTCTCACCAGTTGAAATTGGTTGGAGCATGGTCCAAATAGGTCTTCATGGCCTGAGACAAGACTACAGTACCAGGGAATATATCATCCTGAAAAAGCTGAATCATAACCTCTTTGGATTCTGCCTGCCTTTTCTAGCAGAGGATTAGTGTCTCCCGAGAAATACTCTGTCTTGAAGGGTTAGAGCAATCTTTTTCATACTTCTGTGGACTGAGATTGGAAATGTGCATGACTGAATCGTGGGAGATGGAGAAGAGGTAAAGTTAAAGGGTTTTCTTGAGAAAGGGGTTTTTGCCTTATGACCAATCAGCTACCTGAAGGTTTTTGCTCTATGCAGAGAGAAATTGAGGGTAATAGTAATATCAGAAGCTTCACACATATGACTCACCAACATGACTGACCAAACACGAGCTGAACAAGGATGACATCAATGAACTTACCAAACAGAACAAAGAAAAGCCCACGAGGCCTCAACCCTGCACAAAGAGCTATAGGCAACTGAGTAAAGCTGGGAGTGGAGAGGTGGCTCTCCCAAGGGAAGATCGCACCAATTTGTTATCCAGTGCCAAACAGTCAGCCCTGAAAACACACATACAGGTGGTAATATACAGACTGCGCATATTGTATTTAGGAATATATTTGTATATACATATATCCATGTAATAACGATGAAAAAAATAAACCATGGATTTGAAGGAGAACAGGGAGGGGTATATGGAAGGGTTTGGAGGAAAGAAAGTGAAAGGAGAATTGTTGTAATTAATTTATAATCTCAAAAAGATTAAAAAGGAAAAATAGAAACCGTGTATAAACAAGAAACCCTTTAAGTGCTAGTTCACAGCAGCTTTCAATTTTGAGTGCTTGGTTGCTGCAGCAGCGGTAGGCAGGCAGAGGTGGGAGCAAGTGCACCCCCTAGTGTTGAGTCCTCACATTGGCCCTAGGTATCTACATCTTTAGTGCTCTTAAGTATCATAGTCCTCCTGTAGACATTATGTCTCAGGACTCTTGACCCTCGGCAGCAGCCTGTGCCACAGCTCTCAGACAAGGGGCTGAGATCTTTCTCTCTGAAAGTATGGCAGCTCATGAATTATTGTGGTAACCAGGACATACAGCTTTTATTCTCTTGCTTTTTGTACCCTTTTACCTTTCCTCAGTCTTGGCTCTCTCCTCCCCGACTCTTTCTCCTTCTCTCTCCTTCTACTGCCCTTCTTCTTACTGCCCTTGCCACTCTTAAACTATTCAGCTGATTCTTCAGCTACCAAACAACTGGATACCTGACACCTGTCACATAGTTACCCACTCTGAATATGGGGATGGGAGGGTAATGTCTACACCAGGACTCCTTAGGGGCACCTGAAGAGGCTGACTGGAATTTGGCAAAACCATTAGAGCCATACAGGAGCATATTCCATTCTGGAACTAGATCCTTTAGGAGCTCAGAGCCCACTGCTCTTGATATGTCTGCTACTGTGCCCAGCACCAAGACTGCCACCGCCTCATCAGCTGAAAAGTAGATGACTACCTTCCTACTTTTATAGGTTGCCCTACCAAACGTTCAGCTGTTACTGCCACTGTTGTTCTTCTGTTTCTGCCATTACCACTACTCTCTGTGTTCTGTATTTCTTCTTTCATGTTATCAGCTCAGCCCACGCTTTAAAGGTAAGCAGAGCAGGAGTGTCTCCTGGCTGTGTCACTGAGTGAACCTGAGCAGCCTGCTTGTATACTTCAATAAGGGGTGTTTGAACCAGTAATAGCCATGTTTTAGACCAATCACAGACATGAGGGCCAACCATATACCCCCTTCTTAGAACAATCACAGTCATTGAAGTTTATGTTTTGGACAAATCACAGTTTTTCCCTTTAGTACCAGTCACAACTGTCCCTTGGCTGGACCACCAGGGGACAAGCAATCCTTCTCTCTGGTAAAGATGGAAATGGTTGCAGTGTCATCTCAAATTTATTTAGACTTACAATGACAAACATTTGGCACAAAATGTTTCAAATGATGTTGGCTATTTTGAGAATGGCAGCACACACCTGTAATCCCAGTTCTTGAGAGTGGTGGAGGCAGGAAAAACAGGAATTCAAGGTCACCCTCATATCCTTAGCTACATCCTTAGCTACATAAAGAGTCCATGAACAGTCTCAGCTACATAAGACCCTGTCAGAAATAAACAAAAGAAAAGGCAGCCCTGGCAGAAGCTTTGCCTTCAGGATCCATGGCAACCATCTGTGATTTTCCTGTACTTATAAAGTGTTCAAGACAGCTGGTGCTGGCAAAAGGATAGTCCAGGTAGCTTTGGGGCTAGTAAACATTTTGCTTAAGCCAGCAATGGCATCAAGTCTAGGATGTTAATTAAGGAGTCAATTATCCATATCACCAATATCTTCATTTATTTATAGGAAAATGAGCACAAGGCATGTATACAGTAAAAATTCAAAGAATTTATTACTAACACTAGTATTGTTTTAACGGTGGTTAAACAGAGAGAGCTGGATCCCCCCTCCTTATGTGTCTCCTTACTGTGAAATCTACAGAGCGTGACTATTTCCAAAGCACTTTTCCAATACATTTAATAACGCTATTTTGTTTTTAAATAGGTATTGACCATTTTCCAGTTCAATTTGTACTGAAGGGACTTTAGAATTCAGTTGGTCTAAGCTTTCTATTTCTTGGAAAAAGGAAACCGACCCAAAGTAGAAAAGTAACAGTCAAAAATCTACCAGTGGCAGAATATGCTCTGGAAACCAGTATCTGCACTTGAGACACCTAGTTCAGAATTTGCAGGAGGATGAGATGGACCATAAAATATAATATTGTACAGTAGTTTAAGACATAATCTCCAAGCTGGTCATGGTGGTGCACACTTTTGATCCCAGCACTCCAGAGGCAGAGGCAGGAGGATTCCTGAGGACAGCCTGGTCTACAGAACAAGTTCCAGGACAGCCAGCACTATACAGAGCAACCCTGTCTCAAACAAAACAAAACAAACAGACAGACACAGTATCCAGAGATCCCTGTTTTCAGATCTCAATTCTTGCTCTTTTGAAACTGTGTTAGTTTTAGCAAACTATTTACCCTTTTGGTTTCCTTACCTTGTAATGAGAACAACACTGCTCTCTACCATCTGGAACTGTATGAATTAAATGAGTTAACATATGAAAGAATCCCTAGGCAGAATGTAGTGGCTCATGCCTATAATCCTAACACTCAGAAGGCTGAGGTAAGTGAATCATGAGTTGGAGGCCAGCCTGAGCTACATAGTGAATTCAAGGCTACATTACAAAACCTTATGTTAAAAAAAATCCTCTGACACAGAGTAGGTACTCAATAACACATTAACCTATTCTCTAGTCAGTATGATTATGTACATTTAGTTCATTTAAATAAAGAACATGTGAGAAAGCTTACTCAGCTAGAAGATGGCTGAAAATTCAACATTATCACTGATGTGTTGTTTGATATTGAACAGGATCCCTTACTTCCCTGTGCCTTAACTTTTCATCTGTAAAATGAGGATAATCATTAAGAGGTAGTAATGAATTATTATTTATGACATTACTTTGTAAAATAGCAACTAATGCACAAGGGTAAGATGAGCATGGTGGTTGAATGGAAATCAGGAATACATTCAATCCAAAAGAAGAAAAGGCTTGAATTGTTGGATGTTGTTTGCTTTTTCCACAATGGGGAAGTATAGGACTAGGAGCGTAAACCAGGGATTCCCAGTTCCCATCATCAGCCCAGTCACTTCTCTCCCTCCTGCTGATACCAATACTATCCCTAAATAGCCCTACTTCTATTTTCATGGCACATGCACACCTGCNTGCCTTCACACACACACACACACACACACACACACACACACACACACGCATTCACGATGAACTCAGATGCAAAATTCCTCAACAATTATTTACTTATTCGTGTTGGAGCAGGGGTTATAAGGGTATGTGGATGGATGCGTGGATGTGGATGTCAGAGGACAGACAACGTACGGGAATTGATTCCCACATTGCGAACCTCGGGGATCAAACCCAGTTCATCGGACTTGGCAACAGCCATGTTTACCCACTGAGCCCTTTCACTGGCCCCTCAACACATTTTTGACAAATATTTTTATTTGTTGTTTGAAAGTTTCATCCATATATATGATGTGCTTTTTTTTTTCTTTTTTAAATTTATTCTTCTCTCATACAATACATCCTGATGTATGATGCATTTTGATCATAACCTATACTCACCTCACCTCTCAAACTCTCCCCAACCCCAACACATCTCCCTCCCACCTCCATGGCCTCCATTTTAAAATACCCCACTGAGTCCAATGAATGCTGGCCATTTGCACACAGGTTCATATGCTATCCGTGGAGTATGGGCAAACTACTGGCAGCCACATTCCAAACTAAAAGTGACAATCCCTTTTCCAACTGCTATTAACTGATGATAGCCCCTCAGGTAGGAGTGGCACTTCTGAGAGCCCATCCCCAGGAGACGCTGGAATTTTGAATGGCTTGATTTAGCACAAGTCTTGTGCAGGTAAGCATAGCTACTGTATGTTCATGTGTGCAATGGCCATGTCACATTCAGAGGATAGCATTTCAGAGCTTTCTTCCTTGTCCCCAGCTCTTACATTCATTCCACTCCTCTTTCCATGATGTTCCCTTAGGTGGCAGGAGTCTTGTATATACGTCCCAACTGTGGCTGAGCACTCACAGTCTCCTACTGTCAGGATTTTGAGCAGTTATGTGTTCCTACATTAATCACTACCCATTTCTTTTTGCTATACTTATTTTCAACTCTGAAGTACACCTTGAGCATATTGGACATCACCATTTTGTTTATATATCAGTACTTAGTCATATGTTAAAAATATGCAGAGAATAGAGTGGATGACTAAACTCTAAGTGTTCTAAATCAACTCTGCCATGGGATTCAATAAACATTTCACTATTGAAGTAGTTTCTCCTAGGCTAGAAGCCACATTGCCGAGAAGATCAAACTCTGTTCACCTCCAATGTCCATCTGCCTTCCCTCAAGCCTCCTGAGCAAAACACAAAATTTAAGTCAAAGAGAATAATTGTGTATGCAAATGTACCCTCCTGACAAGCCACCTGCTCACAACCATTGTAAGTAGATTTGCTGCTTTTTAGGTCTTTTGCATAATATAAATTCTAAAATTCCCAATAAAGGTGTTAAAAAGAAATGAAAAAAATTAGTTACGGTTACCTATGGTTCCCATTGCCCCAAATCTCAAAACATCTGTAAGTATATCATGCTATCTCCTGACAGTCATATCTTGAACAAATTGTCAATTAGTGCTGTTTGGCTTACTGTTCAGTAACTCTCATTTCCACTGAATACATAAGTCTTTCCCACTAATAAGGTTAGATTGTCCTACATCCTTCCCTGAACTAAAATTACTTCTTACCTTTTGTATTTTCTATTTTAACAAGGACATTATTTTTAAGAAAATGGTTATAATTTAAACTATTCATGTAATTTTTCTTTGTTTGAGCATTAGTCATAGCAATACAAAGTTTTCCCAAGTACACCAATGTAATTTCTATTTATTATCTATGTGGGATATTTTAGCCTTACAAGCAAAATGTATATCCATTCAACATCATTACAGTCTTCAACTACTAATGGAGTCATTTTTGTTTGTCTCTTAAAGACATAGTAGTAATAGGTTGCATATTTATTCAGAATAATTCTAGAGTAATTATGAATGTGCTTAAGCTTACTATGAGTGATAAATATAATCACTGAATATCTTTAAAAACTTTCATACTCTTCTCAGAAAAAGTCTCTTCTCATATGAACTAGCTCTTTGACAATGTGATTGTCAAAATCATATCCAGAGTTATGACCTGAGCCTGTGATGCTCTTTACCCTGGCCTGGAGAAAGCAGGGCCCAACTTCAAGTGTGTTATATTTGCTTTTGTCAACCTATCTCACAGATATAGGGACAGAGAAACTCATCGTGATGGTGTAGGTAGACTCCATTGAGTTAAAGCAGAAACAATGCCTAAGCAACCACATAGCCCAGCTTTCATGACATTTCCCATCAAGTACCATAGAATAAAAAACAGAAGCTGGTTTCATCCACAAGGTAATCGGATGTTCTTCTCAGGAATACTGCTGATCCAAGAAAACTACAAAAGATACACACACACACACACACACACACACACACACACACACACAAAGGTCCCAAGAAAATAACTTGAACATGATCATATCATCTATCCTACTTCTTATAAAAATCCACCAAAGATGACCTTGTATCATGTATACTTTGAAGAAAAATTTGAGACATCAAATTTATGAGAGAAAAAGATAACCTGAAGCTCCATGTCTTCATTTCCCCTATATTGTGGATTGAACATAAAAAGTCCCCCATAGGTTCATATGTTTGAACATTTGGTCTTGAGATGGTGATGATGTTGGGGAATGTGGTGGATTCTTTTGGGCATGGGACCCAACTTGCAGATACAGGGATGTAGGTACAGGAATAGAGGGTTATAGCTGGCCCCATTCTGGCCTGAGATCTCTGCTTCCTGGTAGGCTAGCTGAGATGGAAGAAGTCACTCTGCAATCCATGGCCACTAGATGGAGCCCAAGCCCCCACATTCTCTCCATCAGAATCTGTGAGCACAAATAAACCCTTCCTCCCTTAAGTTGTTTCCTGTAAGACATTTGGAGGAAGGGCTCCTCCCAGCCCTTCCCAAGTGCTCACACCCCATGTATACAAATATATAAATACAACCTGCTGAGTCGACTTTTGTTCTTTGTGTGTATATGGTTTTCAAGGCTGACCACTTTGTATTGGACAACAAATTAGGGAGGTCATCCCTGAGGAAGGCTAAATTTCTCATCAGTAGTTTGTAGTTCCTTGTCCAGGGGTGGGATCCCATGAGATAATCCCCCTTCCATGCTAGTGTATCTATTAATATGCCAATGTTCAGATCTTTTTCATACAACCATTTCTATGAGAGACTGTTTCACATTGAATTTCCTGGTATTCTGGCTCTTATAATCTTTCTGCGCCCTCTTCCACGAAGTTCCCTGAGCCATAGATTCAGGAGCTGTGATGTAGATGTTTCCATTGGACCTGTAATCCCCATTATCCACTGCTCTCTGCATTGTATCCACTTGTGGTTTTCTGTGATGTTCTCTATTGGATGCAAAGAGAAACTTCTTTGTTGAGAGGTGACAGCTACACTTATCTGTAGCTATAAGGATAAGATATAGAATGAGATTAGGAACTATGCTAATCTAGCAAAGTGATGGTAATAGAGTCTCCTCTAATATTCATGACCAGGATGCTGATTAGGTTGCTAGTACCAGACATGGTAAATAGTACTAGGTTTCTAGCTAGTACTAGTTACCACCAACATATGAGTGCCACTTATTGCACCTGTACATATAACTTGCCATGCTGATCATTGTGGTTCACAGGTGTCACAGCTGGGTAAGGCTATTAATTACTTCTATCCCTAGGTAGTTTGCATAATTTTTTTCTGAAACTGTAGAAGCCAGATGGCAGGAAGGAGGCTTTAAAGTTTTATTCAGCTCCAATCATCTGAATCCTGTGTCCTAAGTGTGCAGTGTCTTCAGCAATAGGATTTTACCTTCAAGCTCTGATAGGCAACCAAGAGCAAGAGCCATAGTCTATATTGTTTGGGGTGTTACTCGGACTACTTAGATCAACTATTGTAAAGGAGATTTCTTGTGCTTTGTACTGGGGCTCTTGTTAGTCTGTAGTTTTCATGGGGAGCATTGTCAGCCCTAGTTCCATAACTTCCATTAATATATATCGCATGTGTATATATTATATGTGTATTATATATGTATATATATGTTTTGTGTATGATTTTACATAAATATAAAATAATAAGATGCACTGAGGCTTTAAACAACCTTGCTGATATCTCTCCTTGCTCCTTCTTCTGTATTGATCTCGCTTTCCCACCAGCCAGTTAGAATCCCCCTCACTGTTTTTCCATTTCCTGCTTCATATCACCTATATCCTGCTATTCCCCTTCCTACCCTACCCCACCTATGGTACTGTTATACTTTCCTGCTTTCTGTGGTCATGCCATGCTCAATTTTCTTCCCAGCTAAATAGTATTCCATTGTGTATATGGACCACATTTTCATTATCCATTTATCTGTTGAAGAACATTCAGACTGTTTTCACTCTCTAGCTATTGTGAATAGGGTAGAAATGAACAAAGTTGAGCAGGTATCTGTGTAGAAAAGATGACACTCTTTGGGCATATGCCAAGGAGTGCTATTGGTAGGTATTATGGTAGATTCATTTTTAGGTTTTTTTCCTAAGATTATCCATACTGATTTCCAGAGTGACTGCACCAATTTGCATTCCCACCAACAGAAAACGGGGGTTCCCCTCTCTCTCTAAAACCAACAATTTTTGTCAGCTGTTTTGTTGATCTTAGCCATTCTGCCTGGGATGCGATGAAATCTCAAAGCTGTTTTAAGCTGCAACTTCCTAATTGCCAAGGATGGTGAACAATTTTTGATATATTCTGTAACTATTTTTATTTCTTCTTTTGAAAATTCTCTGTTTAGATCCCTAGCCCGTTTTTAATTGGGCCATTTGTTTCCTCAATTCTTTGTTTTGTGAGTTCTCTGCATATTCTGTATATTAATCTTCTGTCAGATATGGATCTGGTAATGATTCCCTCTCATTCTGTAGGGTTCCTCTCAACAGATTGTTTCCCTAGATGTATAGAAACTTTATAGTTTCATGAGTTCTCACTTGTCATTTTTTGGTCTTAATCTCTGAGCAAATGGAGTATTCTTCAGAAAGTCCTTCCCTACACCTAAATCTTGTAGGCTGCTGCCTGTAATTTTTTTTCTAACAGTTTTAGTATTTCCGGTTTCAAACTGAGGTATTTAATCCACTTGAAACATATTAGAAGACTGAGTACTTGCAACTACAGCCATCTTTTATTTAACAAAGAGGCAAAAACACACACCAGAAAAGACACAGTATCTTCAACAAATTGTGCTGGGAAAACTGGATGGCCACATGCAGAAGAATGATCTATGACTATGTATAAAAATTAGCTCCATGGGCTGGAGATATGGCTCAGCAGTTAAGAGCATTGGCTGCTCTTCCAGGGGGCCCATGTTGAACTCCCAGCACTCATATGGCAACTCACAACTGTCTGTAACTCCTGTTCCAGGGGATCTGACACCCTCATACAGACACACATGCAGGCAAAACACCAATGCACATAAAATAAAAATAAATAAAATTAAAAAAATTAGCTCTAAGTGGATCAAATACCTCAATACCCATCTCATACAACTATGGAATTTCAAGGCCATATTTAATTTCAAGGTAACTATATTTAATTTTTGAAGGTTTTAGGAATAAAATCAAGGGCCTTATGCATGCTAGTTAAGTTTTCTACCACTATGCCATATTTTTTTCACCATGCCACATTTTTATCCCCTATATTGTTTTTAAGGAACAGTCAAACTGTTTTCTAAAGTGGTGACACCATTTTACATTACCAAAAGTAGTATATGATTTTTTTTTTGCTGTTTGTTCAAACAAGGTTTCACTATGTAGCCCTGTCTGGCCTGGAACTCATCCAGATGCACCCGCCTATGCCTCTCTAGTGCTGGTATTAAAGGTATGCACAACCACACCTGGCTCAAGGATTTAATCTCTCTGCAATATACCCAACATTTATTTTGGTAGGCAGAGTTTAATAATTCTGTGAAAAGGGACCCAGAGTCATGATGTGGACAAGTACCATAAGAAAGACTAGGACTGTTCATTACCACCACCTCAAATGTAGGAGAGTGCTCCTTCTTGATTTCAGCATGACCATCTCTATAGTAAAAGCAGATAATAGGTGCAGTATAATAACAGACATTATAATTAAGTTTGGTAAAGCAGCACTAATTCCAAACTTAAGGCAACACTGTAAGAATAAGGTAGGCCTGACCCAGAGAATACACTCATGAAACAAGTTCTAAGTCGATCTCTGCTGGCAGCTTTGTGAATATAGGTGAGTCACTTCTCTCCCTAGACCTCCACCCATGCAAGCTTTGGTCTGCTCTGGACTCCAGAACAGTGGCTCTCCAACAGTGTCTTGCTTTATAGTCCAAGTAGACCTTGAACCTATAACCCTCCTGACTCAGTCTCCTGAGGTTTCTGGGATGTGCCACTACACTTAGTATGGAATACTCCACACCCAGCAATCTATTTTAAATGCACCAAATGATTATGATACACTTTGAGAAATAAGGTAGGATTTTCCAACTTTTTCAATGAAAGATATCTTTTTTCCTTACATGTAATAATTTAATGATCCACACAACTCTGAAGTATACAGATATTATTACTTTGCAGATATAAAGCCCAGTACAGCAAGAACTTGTATCATTTGCACAGGATTAGACAAGTAGAACTAAGGTTCAAATTAAGCAACCAGGCCCCTGAAGCTACACTCTTCTGGAGGGATATAGCAAGGACAATATAGTATAACTTCTTTAACTTCCTATTTACTACAAATGGAAGTTCTAAACCTCTTCTGCCTGAGTTGAAGAATCTACCATGGTGAACCCCTTCTTTAAAAAGATTTATTTGCATTCAACATCCTGAAATTTTGTTCCTTAAGCATTAAGCTGATTTCCGGTCAACTTCTCCAACCTAGCTCCACGAAATCATAGCTGCTCTAGAATGCCATATAAATAGAATTATATCTGAATGGCAGTTACTGAGGAGTCATTTTCTCTCTGGTAGCAGGCAGTGGGCTTGCCAGCATTGCAGATTCTTTAAATGGTGGTGAAACAATAGTGAGGGCTGAGGGCTAGTGGGTGGTCTGCTGTATTTAGTGGCCATGGATGCAGGGCACTGTGGGCATATGGCTAAGTGCTCCAGAAACTGGTGCCATGTGGGAAGGACCCGCTTCCTCCTGGGAAAGTACAGGATAGTGATGGGCATGGTTTAAGCCTGCAGCCCTGAGCAATACCTTCAGGCTGTGAAGATGACAGATCTGTTAATCCTATTCAAGGCAGCATGCATGAACTGGAAATGAAGGATTTTCACAGGAGTATGTCTTAGAGATATAGGAATCATTAAAACCAGGCTTCCTCTTGAAATGATTTAAGTTTTCCCAGGCATGTGGATTTCATGGACTTCAGGTGATGTATATTTCAAGTTTCTCAGAGAATTGTTTTGGTTGAGCCAGGCAACCAGATGCAATTCGAGGGTACATCAGCTAACTCAGCCTCTCTGGTGTCCTGTGCTTTGACTGTTTGCTGACAGAAAGTAGATATGGGATTCTCCCTGCCCCCATTTTTGTTTGTATGTGGTCATTTCTTTCTAAAACTCAATGGAATCTCAAGTTGCAATTTCTGAAGTCTATCAGTAACATTTCTTTCCCTGTTACTGCTGCACCCCCATTTTACCATTCAAAATATGAGTATCAAGCCATTGACAGTTGATTAAAGTGTGCTTATGGGCATGAGGACAGATGGAGGAATGACATCATGGCTCCCACTTCCCCATCTTCCAGATGGCACTTTCTAAGGACAGATACTAGCGTTTCCTCTCAGACACAGCTCGCTTGCTCTCTGCCTGGAACTAGCTCCGTTTCTCTTAGATGTACACAATGAGGCTGGCTCCCTTCCTTCACTTGGGGATGCTGAGGCATTTTCAGAATTTCTTGTTGAAATTAAAACTTCAAGCATTAACTACACTTCCTGCTTCAAAAATTTTAATTAGACACAGCAAGAGAGCAGCCTGCTGACTTAGAGTTCTGACCTATTTTTGCATGAAATGACTCATTGTTGAGATTGTATTGAATGTTGGATTTCTGCTCTGTGTTTATTACCCATGCTGGATTTGTCTTCTGACGATAAATGCAAAGGAGTCATATGCTCTAATACTGCTGCAGGATTTTACCTGGATTACCAGGACTCTACCACTAATCAAATTTTTATATGCTGTACTTTTAAAATATAACTTGATTTTTAAATCAAAAAAGAGTTACACTATTCTTTTTTATGTTTTCCTTGTTTTATACAATATAATATCTATGAGTTCACTCACATGTATATTTCAGTAGTACATTTACTTATATTCCTGAGTAATGTATTGTATAAATCTGCTGGAATTTTATTCTCTTAAGTCAAGTTTGAGATGTTTCCAAGTAAACATTATTGTATATAATATTGCTGTGTCATTTGGCAGCTACAAGCAGTCACTGTTTATCTAGTGTACAAAACAACAAGTTTCATTATATTTTCATATATGCAGTTGGATTTTGTTCATGCTCACTCTCCCACTACTCTCCCTCTTTCCCACTCATTTTTTTAAACTAAGTCACCTCAGAGACTCATATGCAGTTGTAAGAAATAATAAAGAGGGGCTGCAGATGGCTCAGTAGGTTTAGAGTACTTGTTACTCTTGCAAGACACAGGTTCAGGTCTCAGCACCTACATGGCAGCTCACAACCTTCTGTGACTTTAATTCCAGGGGATCTGATACACATTTCTGCTTTCTAAGGGCAGCAGGCATGCACACGGTACACAAATATACATGCTGGCAAAGCATTCATATACATAAAATAAAACAGAATTATCTTTAAAAAAAAAAAAACAAAGACACTAGCTACATAGATGCTTTACTCAGGTCCGTCTGGTGGTGACATCCTATAAATTATCATGCATCACCACCAAGACAATAACATTGAGACAGTTATAATCTAGAACACCAGATACAAAATGTGTTGCTCTTATAGCCACACCTACTTCTCACACAAGCTCTACTTGTTTGTTTATTTATTTAGGGCAAGTCTGAATCACATTGTGTAACCCAGGATGACCCCCTCCAGTGCTGTTTTTACAGGGCTGTAGCCCCGTGGTCAGCTTTTCTACCTTGCTCCTTAACTACTGGAAACCACTAATCTAGTCTGCATTTCTTCAATATTGTCATTCCTAGAATGGAAAACTTTTAAAAATAAGAAAGTGTGAAATAGTAATTTGGAATAACACAAATGCCAGCCTGATATGATCCCTCAACATCTAGAATAGTTGTACTTGGAAGGCAGGGGCAGGATTGCCATAAATGTGAGGCCAGCCTGGTCTACATAGTAAATTCCAGAATAATCTGGGCTATGGTTTGAAAGCCTGTCTCAAACAAATGAACCAAAACAAACAAAAGAAAAACCTCAATGCATTGTATTATCTTAGTTTGGGGGGCCAGTTTGTAGAGGTCATTACAATTCCTTGGTTCCTGCTCCATCTTCAAAGCCAGCAACAATGCATCTTCATTTAGCTCACCCTCTCCATCTTTTAGGGGGTCTTGTGATCACACTAGAATGATCTGGGTATTACAGCATCATGCCTAATCTCTCTATCTCAGAACCCTTAACCTAATCACACTCATCTAGTTTTTTAAATTTGTATTGCTCATTTCTTGAGCCCTACAGGTGGAATTAAGGCCTCATGAATGCTAGAAAAGCATTCTACCACTGCACTACATCCTTAGTCCTCTTCTCTCCCTTTTAATTTTCCTTATTAGCACTTTCTGGTGAGCATACAAAGAAATGGATTTCTTTGTGGTATTTTTATTCATCAATATACTTTGTTTTTATTCATCCCCCTCTTCCTGTACACCTTGACACCCTGCATTCCTTCACTTCCTCAAATAGTCCTTTCTTAAAAAAAAAAAAAAGTTCTTAATAGTCGAGGATTGCCTAGAACTCATTCTGTAGCCTGGGCTTATGGAGTATGTGATCTTTCTGCCCACACTTCCTTAGTAGCTAGGATTACAAATCTGTGCCACTGGGCCTGGTTCCTTTTGATCTGAGGATTTTTTTGCTTGTTTGTTTGTTTTATATTTTGAGACAGTGTCAGGAAGCCCAGGCTGGCCTCAAACTCCATCCATAACTGATACATTGCCTCAAAAGCTAAAACTTTTCTAATATTTGAAAAATTAATCTCTAAAGGATTATATTTAGCAGACAAGTTGCCAAAGGATTGTTGTGAGAATTTAAAATGTGGGTGCAATAAAATTAGTTTTCCTTCCAAATTTTTACTTCCCAAGAAGGGACCAAGTGGGAATGTCAGGTCCAAGAAAGTCTAGAATGTTATCTGGACCTCAATTTCTTCATCTACAACATGAAGATAACCATGTCTAAGCTACAGAATTTACATACTTTATAAATTCCAAAGTACCACATACCATCAGCCTTCATTGAACATCCTCCACTGCCTTCTGTAACAAGACCCAAGATAATTTCCCTGCCTTTTATTGGCAGTGCAGTAAAGGAAGGGAAGTAGGGAACAAGATGAGTCAGAAATCTTCCAGACAAGGAGGCAGAACAAGCACCCTCCCAGGGGTGTGCCAGAGATAAGGAGCTTAACCATGCCTGATGGCACATGCCTGTAATCTCAGCACTGAGGAGACAAAAGCAAAAGGACCTTGAAGTTAAGGCCAACCTGAGTTACATGGCCTCAAAACTCCAATACTCCACTGCCAAGGAAGTCTAGGAGTATCACCTGGTTAATGCAGGTCCCATAGCCACACCAAACAACTGGGTTGTGAGCCTTAGCCTTTACCAGCTGACCTGTCTCTCTAACCCACACTGGAAAGCATGGCATGAAGCAGCACAAAAGGAACAGATGTGTCAGCTCTACCACATCTGTAACCTTAGGACCTCATCTGGCTACTCTTGCTCCAGTGGTCTTTAAAGGCATTCCTTCCTATTAAAATGAGGATAACAACATTCCTCCTTCCACTAGA